>JBBJLS010000001.1:22028180-22050082 GCA_037577275.1 Bryconaethiops microstoma
GAACTACAAGGATGATGTCAAAAAAATGTTCCATACAATTGCAACAGAGCAGAATGTCCAGCTATACCTGCCGTAAGCTCTGGATTCACTCCACTTATAAATCTGTTATTGGTGTGTGTATATATACAGTATACAAAATGTACAGACATGTGTTGTCAATATTTTCACTTCTCTTATTAATTTCCAAAACTTCCCTGTGACAGTCCAGTTGTCATCTAATAAAGTATATTGTTTAACCTTTTTCAGACCTGTTAAACCTGGTCTGCTGAAGGCAAATTTGAACAAATCTATGCAATGACTTTGAGTCTAGCCAGCTCACAAGAATTTTTTTTTTCGTTACTTTTTGCTGCGTTAATATTTATTTGATCAGATTAGTCTAATGTTATATGACATTTTTATAAACAGAAACACCAATATTGTTGAAATGACTGGTCTCTGTTACTGTTTAATTTGATTCTAACAGTACATTAAATGCCGTTTTTTCAAATAAATGTAGTATTCTAGTAATGCAGCCCAGATCTGTAGATGATTCTAAAGGAATTATCTAAGGATTAGTTTGGCAAATATATTTACACAGATATATAGTACTTCAACTGATGTTCCTTAATATCTCACCATATCTCTGGCTAACAATTTTTCTCAGACTTGTAAACACCTTCAAAGGATCCTTTAACAAAGCCAAAGCGAAAGAGATCTGGAGGTGAGGATGTTTTTCTTATAGTAAACAGTGATAGGCCAATTTCTTTACAGTAAAGTCTGGATATATTTTTAGTAACATCACTTTAATTTATTTTTTGTCTTACAGCACTTTGGTTACACACTACTTTCCCGATGCTCCACCAATTGAAAGTGACCCCTGGGAGTTTCTTTGTTACCTGCTGTCCACTAAGTAAGAATACATGTTCTGTTTTTCACTTTTTACCCTCCCTGAACAGTATGCTATTAATATTATTTGCCCATATGTTGCTGCACAATTAATCAACTCCTCTTTACCTCGACCTTCCAAGAATAGAGGCCACCAAAGTACCAGATTTTGTTTGGGTTTTGGACCATTCTTAGCATTGTACTGACACTGGCATCTGAGTTGTGGGTTGCACTGATACAAATGTGTCAGGTATAGCAGTGTTACTGGGTTTTTACACACTGGGTCTGAGACTGTTGGTACTAGTCCTGCCCCAGCCCTCTATCAGAGGTCAGTGTTTGACCACAGGGAAAAAGATGGCTGGATATTTCTGGATAGTGAACTATTCTCAACACAGTAGTGACCATGTGTTTATAAATCCCAGAAATATTTCTACAACAAAGAATATGGTTATGAAACTTTCTTTGCCTTTAACAGCACTGTGGAAACATTTATTGTAAATGTTCTTAAGATTGGTGTGGACCTAACTGCCGAATATAAAAAAATAGACTTTGAGGAATTGGCTCAGAGGTAAGGTACTAGTATGCACATCACTAAATTAATAATAATAATAATTATTGTTGTTGTATTCAGTTTGTATTAAACTGTATTTCAGTTTGAAAGTATGGCCTTTACCTGTCTAACATAATTTAAAAAACAAATTAATTTAGCTGTAAATGTTTTAATAATTGCTGACAAATACATTTATTATGACATTGTTTTCTCTGTGCCTTAAAGGTTGCATGAAAAGTTGGAAAATATCTTTTATAAGCTTAGAGAACTTTACAAAATTGAGGAAGAAAAGGAAAATGATGGTTTCATTGTGTTAACAAGGTAAGCACTTCTTTTAGATGTGTCTGTCATTGTGATGTGTAACATATCTGAAAAAAAAACAAATACTAGAAGGACCATGGACTTAGTTTTTTTTTCCAGGGACAACATGCCGCAGTTATCACTCAACAAATTAACAGCCATCACCAAAAGTTTGAATGGTTTAGTGAAAGTGGGTTAGTGGGTAGGATACTTGCCTCTGGAGCAAGAGGTCATGGGTTCGAATCCTACCTTCAGCAAACCACCACTGGGTTCCTGAGTATGACCCTTAACCCCAAGTTGCTCCAGAGAGACTGTCCCCTGTAGTTAGGGAATGGAATTCGCTTTGGATAAAAGTGTCCGCTAAATGTAAAGTTTGCTGATGTTGGGACGTTAGTTACATATACCTTTCACAAGTGCCCTTTATGATGTTTCTCACTGATTATGAACACTTAATTATAAAACACTTAAAACAACATGGATACATTAATTTACATTGATTGTTTAATGCTTTAATAGTTAAACATCATGAGTATTAGATGACTGTTAAACCTTTAGTTCACAATTAACAGCCCATCGCTCTGTATCATTTTGCACACAAAAGAAACAGAGAAAAGGAACAAACTTATCACTTAAATCAGGGATTAATTCTGTGTTTCATTTATTCAGTTTGCATGTTTTAGTATTAATATCACATTATCCACAGTGCAACTTAGTGGTGTCTTCTACTTATATTTACTGGTGGACAATACAGTACTTTAATTCATTTTCAAAATTTTATTCAGAAGAAATCATCAACTGATGAATTGAACAGACAAATAGAGTGACAAATAAGCTGAACATATATGCTGTATATTCTAAAACTGAATTCATGGAAGTTAGCATGAATTCAGTTTTAGAATATACAACATATATTCTAAAGCAATATTATATGTTCTAAAATATGTTCTAAATCTTCAAGAAAGCCATAATTATAACTATAAAGCATTCCCACAAGCTCACAGTGTTATAAACTGGCAAATCTGTGAGAATGACAAATCTGTGAGAACGAGTTTTGTATAAAAATCCTTACACCGGTGACATCCTGTTGTTACTATATGATGACCCATAGACTAGCTTGTGTGCATGGTGAAAGCATAACGTTGTGTCACTGTACTTCTGTATAATATGTCAACCTGTATAAAGCTGTCTGCCATCTGAGGCAGATTGTTCAGTAACCTCAAAAAAGTTCAGTATGGATAAGTTTCTAGAGTGCTGTCAAACTTGCAAATATTGTCATACATTTTATAACCAAGTTTATTTGTTTTATAATCTCAAGGTTTATTTTCACTGTGGTCCACTGAAAGTTTTTAAGCTGATACAAAAAATGTTCCAGTCTTTTAAAATTGTTGCCTATCAGTGTAAATACCAAAGTTAAATATGTTATTGAGTTTTACAGTAGATCCTCTAAGAATACATACAGATTCAAAATTCAGTTATATAATTATCTGCAGATATGTTGTAAAGAGATGGAAATTAAACCCAGACTGAGCATTCATTAAGAGCATTCACCAGTAATGTGGTGTTCTATGGCATATTTAAGCTCAAGAACAAAAGTGAAAAGTTAAAATAATTTTGCTATTTACCCCTGTGCATTCCACAGTACTATCTCCAGAGCATTCGTTTTTTACTGGGACACATTCCTTAACACTACAGATATTTCTTCATTAAAAGCAAAGTATGAAAACATTGAAAGGTGAGTCATGCATTCAAAACATGAACAGGCCCCATCTGGATAATCATTTTCTAGCGATTGTGGCATCAGTGTAATGACTTTGACTGAAGCAAATCTGAATCTTTTAATCATAAAAAACAATAAAAACATTGCTAAAAATAATTATTTGCATGATTCCATCAAAGTACCATTTTTCTTTCTATCTCAGTAGTTCTTTGTAGAAACATTTTTAGAAATTACTTGAGAAAAATCTCTTTAAAATGATGACCATTCATGTCCTAGAATTAAATTAGTAACTAGATACTAAATTAGTAAGTTTCTCACTTGCACAAATAATTTTATGAGCCATGGCTTCTTAGGGATGGAAGAGGGTTCCTTTTATGGTTGGGAAGACAACACATCATTTTTATTGATTGGTAAACCTAATCAACCCCCACTCACCACCAGTCATTTAAACTATTTTACGTCCAATCAACAACATTATTATGTCTCCCTTGTCAACAAAATTATGACCACAACCTGTGACTGTCTTTGTTTGGAGTAAAATCCTAAATATAAATATTTTATGAAAGGTAACCTGCTCATAATTATTTTCAATGAACTATAGCTTATGTACAATATTCCAGAAGTAGTAACTAGTTATCTTTGAATGGTGGTTACAGTCTTGGGGACCCACTGCCATACACAGCTTCAGGTACTCTCTGCCTCATGAAGAGCTTCATAATTAGATGATGAGCTGGATCAGGGATGCTGGGGCAGGGAATAGTTGAATCTGCGCTGGGCAGTGAGTCCCCTGGACTGGCTTGGGAACCACTGATCTAAACCAGCTGCATTTAAACCGGAACATGTTTTTATTTTCACTTTCCACACAACAATTATATCTTCACAGCAATCTGAAATACCGAGAGTTTCAGGAAACAGTAGAAGAATTGCTAAATCCAATAATGGAATCAAAAACGGTTCAAGATGTTTTGAGGTATGTTATTATTTGTGAGCTTCCAATCTTTCTTTCCCAAGTTCTCCCCCAAGTTGTGGAAAATAACCTATTGCATCTAACCCACAGACCTTTTTTTGTTTACTCTGAACAAACATGAGTGACTCAGCACATTATGCAATTGGTAGTTATCTGATGTGTTCAACCTGGTATGTTACAGCAAACACCAAGACTAAGAACGGCTGGATTAGCCTATTGAAGTCCTAAGCCTCATTTTCCATTTTTTGTTCCAACTATGTATTTGTCAATTTAAAATATGTAGAATCATAAGCATAGTTACGATCAGCTGGGAAATATCCAAACACAGCTGTATTCATTGTTTAATAATTGTGTATGCTATCTGACCTTAATAGCATGACTATAATGACAATTTATCAGTTATATACTGTATATCTGAACATGCATTTTGCTGACATTTGTTCAAATTATTCTGTAAATTTAATACTATATATATATATTTATTTATTTTTTTTCAGGCTTCATTTTGATTTTGCCAGAGAGTTTTATGAGGTTGCCTCTACTGTAGTGATTTGGAGATTTTCAGGTTCGGAGAGGCTCTTCAACACATTCGAGTAATTTGTTCTTTATATGTTTAACTTGCTCATTATGTGTTTAAATGTATAATGTGAAGAGCTGTGTCCAAGGTCTTTAAAACAGTAGGCACAGACATCTTTAAAACAGGTTAGATATTTGCATTGCATTATTCATCTGAATTTAAGTGGTTACTATGGTTGAAACACATTGTCACACCAACTATACATGGTAATATTATATATATAATAAAGGATATATAAATTGATTTTACTTATGCAGTAGGAAGTAATACAAAGAAAATGTGCAACTTTATGAGTGAATGTTAGTGAATGTTATCACTTTGAGTGAATGTTACAAATGTTATATATCAATACAAAATGTGATAGAAAGATCAAGAAGAAAACACATCTCTTTCAGATTACAGCTGTTCACCCCTGTTCCCCTCCCCCTCCTCATTTTAAAGGATTGTGGCAATGGAGACTATTATTCAGTCTTTCTCCATTTATGAAAAGCTGTCAGAAATGGGTGTACTTTCTGATATGAAAAGACTGTATTTAAGAGCCATGGACATAGCAGTTGCCCTGTCAGGCACTGAAGAGATTCAGTCTTTTAGGTAAGCATTTATTGTACTAATACAAAAAATATCAGATTGAAAGCTATTGCTCCAATTACTATGCAGCTGTTATCTAAAGTACATATTTTCCTTTTTAGTATACCCACACTACATTTATATTACGTTATTATTCTGTATGATTTGTTATAATTTAAATATTATTACTGTTGTGGTGTAATTTACATTATTTCCGTTTCTTGTTGACTGAACAGAGAGACATACTTTGAGAAATGGAAATCATTCAGAAAAGAACTTAACATGCTTGTAGAAGAAGAGAGAGAGAAAACACATGTCATTTTTCCACAAGTGCGGTAAGCCCACAAGGATTTTATAGGCAATTTTTGGTTGCTATGAAATAAGTTAAGCTCACTTTCTGTTCTTCAGGGCTACTGGACGAATGTTGTTGCAGAAATTTTTGGCTTTCCTCGACAGAGTCAATGCTGATATTGATGATGACACCTTAAAAGACCTGTCAGTGTAAGTGCTTTAAAAGTGCTGGGAAGTTTACAGATTTAATAGGTAAAATGTTATCTATGTTCAGTTAATTTAGCAAAAAAAATAAAAAAATCTGAGCAAATCCAAGGACATTTAATGGATCAGTATAGACTATAAAAAACTAAACCTTCAAACCTATAACAAACCTTCAAACCTTTCGTTATATATTACCTATATTTTTTCTGATCCTCTGAATTTTTTCCACAACCTGCAAAAGTGAGGTGCGCTTTGACTGATTTGTAACTCACCGCACCACTAAATATAAGCAGAACTGAGTAGCATGTGTATCAACATAGCTGTTCAGGTACAACAGAGGAACACAGATAGGAAAGGAGATATTCTTCCCATCAATTTATGTGCATTTGTTTGTATTTAGTGGTATTTCCACAGCAGGAAGTGCTGAGTTTGAGCTGTAAACTAAGAAAGTAAGTTTATATGTCTCCTGGAGCAGACCCGTTGTCTTTTACTCTGCTGCCATAATTTGTTTGCGCATGTGAAAATATTGCCTGTAAGTAGTTTTTTGTGTGCTATCATATACCAGAGATGATACATAGATAAATGATGATGTATGCTAAAAATGCTATTTTAAAATATTTTATTTGTAAAATGCATAGTTTATGCAGTATGTACAATTTTTTTTTACAATATGTTAGATATTTACTTTGTTTTTACATTTTAGATATATCAGTATTCAAAATCACCTTATACGTTTTATTGGATTGTTCTACAATTTCACTCCATTCATGAATTCATCCTGGTATTTACTGTAAACTAAGGTGAAAACTAAGGTCTTGACTCTTCTGCATTTACTGGATGGAGTTTCGATGGCTGTTAAATTGCTGTTGTTTATGTCTGTCATGTACAGAGTATGATGTCCCGGCTGGCGGCCGCTAGAGGCCACCATTGTTTTGGACTTTTATTGTGAAATGGAGGGGCATTGTGTCTGGGGTCCTGTCTATGTTCAGCTGTTAAGTGTTTATTGATTATTGTTGCTTGTGGCTCATTGATTCATGGCTTAGTCCAGGTTGTATGTAAAGTGCCTTTGTTTAAACCCTGGAGTCTGTCCACCCTCACGTAACCTGCACGTAACCCTCACGCTACCCTGCCACAGTTAGGTGTTGATTGCTTTGTGTTTGGCCCTTGAGCTTTATTTATGTTATTGGTTCTAAATGAAAACTAAGTTGAGATGAAAGCCTGCATATCCGCCTTGCTCCTTGCTCCTGGCGTGACACAGAGTAGAATGCTACTGCTGTGAGCGGAACATCATGTTGGATGTGTGACTGGGGGGACTGTAATCTGGTAACAAGGTAATAAAAAAAGCACCGTTTCACAAGTAAAGAGCAAGTGGTTAAAGGGGACATATTATGCAAAATTCACTTTTTGCATCTTTTTGTATTTCCATTTGGGTTTCTACTGCTTCTATAAACACGCCAAGCATGAAAAAAACATCCATCCATTTTCTGTGAATCAATTGAAAGATTTTGGTGTCAGGAATCATATGCTTCTACAAGCTGTTTAGACGCCCCCCATTGTGATGTAATAATGGAGAAATTTGCATAGAACCACCCCTCATCTGTCGAGCCCCCACCCACTAGATTAGTTGAAGATCCGTCATTTTTGTCTGCTGGTTTTACGAGCATGGATAAGACGCCAAGCGCTGTGGCTGCAGGCAAAGTCAAGTCACTCATGAAGTGTTCATCTTGCTCTGGGTCCGACTCAGGGTCGAAGATATAGGCCTGGATAGCGCCTCTGTTTCATGTGTGTTAAACGCTCAGCATTAGCATGGGATGGGTGGGGCGTGGCCAGCAACAGCTTATTTGCATAAAAGACAGAGCCCTTAAACGGCTCATTTTGAAAGAGTCTGAAACTGTCAAGAATAAAGCTGGTGAGATCTCTTTATGTGAGAGTGATTTTGCACAAAGAACTTAATGAACATGTTTTGTATAGCCCATAGGCCGATAACTAAAGTGAGTTTTGCATAATATGTCCGCTTTAAAATTTAGCATTCGTGATTTAATTCAGGGTCCTAATTAATGGACATCACAAAAAATAATATCTCTGAAAGGATTATTAATGTGCTGTTTCAAATCTGACCATTTCAATCAGTTATTTCATAGAAATGCCTATAGTACCAGGGTATTTTTTTTCTTTTTGTCCATTATCTTGCACTTACTTCAATAGACAAATATATGTATTGGATGTCCTGAACATGAATGAATCTATCAGGTGCATCATATGGTTTAATGATAGAGAACCAGTTAGGCAAGACTTCAGATTGCTTAATAAGATTTAGTTCATTTATTTTATACAACTTTTACAGGCTAAGGATAATCCATTCATATTGTAATGGTCAGATTTATTTCTTTTGCATTTACACAAGCTTATTTTCCACCTATCAGAGTCAAATTCATCTGTTTGTTTCATATGAATTGTATACATTTATATTTGTGGGGTGCAAATTTGCTGTTTAATAGAGAATCACCACAGTTGGGGAGATCTTACATCCGTTCTTTGCATATATACTTCTGTTTGCTCTTCTTATCTATTTGATTATTGTCATATCATCTATATACATACATATATATATATATATACACACACACATATGTGTGTGCGCGTGTGTGTGTAATAACCATTTGATCTTGCATCTAAAATAGGAGTTACATTCATGTAAAGTTGCATTTGTACAAATGACCACACACATAACTACATGACTCTATATTTTTATGCTACTGTAGTCTAATTGTATATACTTTATTTATAGTACTGTTATGAAATAGGAATCTATTTAATTCTATTTAGAAATTAGTATTTTTTTCACACTGTGAAAATTTATAAACAACACTTCCAAATGTATATGGCTTGCCAAGTGCCAGTCTACTTTTTCAGACGCTTAGCTGTGCTTCCTAAGAAAGAGAAGACTGGAAACGGTTTGATATATTTCTCTGGATTGTATCAGAGGTCCAGGCCATAGTAGTTTCAGATCAAAAACCCTAAGCTCAGCATCTCACAAAATGCACATATAGCTGTTTGCATACATGTTTTAGCACAGCTTGGCATCTACATACATTTACAGCTAACATTGATCTTCATTGTCTCTATTAAATTCATCTCCTAGGAATTTGGTTAATTTGAGAAAAAAGTGCATTGCAAAACTCCTGGCCAGAGGAGTAGTTACTCAAGATCAAGTGGATGAAGCTCAAAGGTGTGTGATTGATGGTACATTCTTTTGAATATATATACCCCTCTCTCTCTCTGTCTCTCTCTCCCTCTCTCTCTCTTTGTCTCTCTCTCTCCCTCTCTCTCTCTCGTATTAGTGCTCAGTCTTTCAGCTGTGTAGTTGGTTGTCACAATGGGACATGGTTTGTAATCTATTTCTATCATTCACCTCATTTTTCTTCTGGTTAATTTTTTTTGCCAGTTTGCATTTTTTTCATTTATGATTCTTTTCTTTTTGCTTGTTTATTAATTCTTTAATAAAAATAAGAATTTGGAAGATGCTTAGTAGTCAAATTCGGAATTTACGTCTATCTAATCCATTCACACTCCTCAATCCCGAGTTTCCCTTTGTGTTGGAAGTCGGTGCAGTACTTTCCCAGTGATGTGGGTAATCAAGAACTGTTAGCCATCAAACTGGCCTTGGAGAAACAGAAACAGTGACTCCCATGAGCCAAACATCTTTTTGTAGCATGGATTAATCATAAGAATCTGGTCTGATCAGGTCTGATTAGGGCTTCTATTTTCATCCTTCAGTCTAGTAGTCATATCAATTGAGGGTTAACCTCTGGTTCTCCCAGCTCATTACTCCATCCATTCCAATGGATTTAAGTCTTCCCTGTTTGAAGGCCAGCAAATGGAGGTAGGAGTGCTGTCAGCAAATAGGCATGGTGGAAAGGTGGATTAGTAGCAACGAAACCTAGCCAGTTGAAACCAATGACTCAAGTCCTCAATACAAGTGGGAAGGCAGGTATTGCTTTCCACCAAAGACTTTCCCCTTTATCTTGAGTACTGGATAAACTGGGACCATATTTTTTCGGATTCTTCAAAGTCATATGTCATGTCAATCCAGTCACTCCAACTCTCCACCCTTCAGTTCTCCACCAACACCACAGATTGTGGGAGGTAAGATGATGTACGTTGTCCAGAGAATTCTGAACACAGGGGAAAGTGACTCGACTGGGTAGAATTAGTTGATCCACTGGGAGGGTTATTTTGATGAAAAACGTTGCTGGACCCCATCAAGTGACATCTTGGACAAATATCTTGCTCAAATCTCTCGATCATTTGCTTCCAGCTTCCTGTCAGTTGTCTGGAGTTGGCCATTCGGAGGGGGGTCCTGATGCATTCCGATTGGCTGTTGCCTCCTGCTACTTTTTCCCACTCTCTCTCTCTCTTTTCCCACTGTCTTTCAAGCTCGCACACTCACACTCTGTCCACAGTCTCTGGGGTTAGGGATCACTAGATATCACTGTTTTACATGTATGACTGTCTCTTTGGGATTGGGTTTCTAATCTCTTTTTCTCATTCACCTCATTGCTTAGTCATGAATCATACTAGACCCTCTGAACCACTTGTCTGTAGGGATGTTCTAGCTTTTTATCCTGTTTTTTATTTGTTGTATTTGTGGGGAAATATTTTTGGATCAGTTTCCTTTGTTCACCTCTAAGTGTCCCAGCTGACCCCTTTTCTCTCTGACAAATGGAATTTGAGGCCTATGGCAGCCAGCATCACGCCTGGCTGTAACAGTGTTTTTTCTTTTGTAACAGAAAGGTAACGAAATTATATTTTTGTAATTTTCATTTTGTTTTATAGAATCTTTGAAAATGATGTATTAGGTTTATATCAGAAATATGAAGTGCTGAGCCAAGGTTTGGATCCAAAGAGAGCTGAAGAAATCCTTAGGTAAGATATGTGTTTTCTATGCATTTTTTATTCTAAATTTGAAAATGCTAAACATTTACACCTTAACTGAAATAATCTGATTCCAGGAGGCTAGTTCAAATATGGCAAGCTATACCAAACTCAAAAACTCAAGTGTGTCCATTGCAATGTAAGATCTTAAGTGTATTTGACAATATCACAAATGGTTGGATACAAAATACCATTTTAAATAGCCATTTGCCGACCAGTTAAACATTATGTGTGCCAAAGCCTTAAATTTTACTTTACTTGACAAATAGTGAGTTTGGCAAACTTTTTGTAGTGCCCAGGACCTGCCAGAGAGTCCAGGTTTACATTTGACATTGTTTTCTATGTAGTTGAATATTTCTGAATAAGAAGCCTTAAGACATAATTAGCTACTAATGCTATTATTTACTAATTATTAATTACTATGCTAGTTACTATGATGTGTTTGTTTTAGGGCCCTGCTCAAGGTTCTAATGGTGGGATTTAACTTCATATATGCTCCCCTGACTCAGGCTTGGAACTTTGTAGCCAACTGATCTGTCAAGTATAAAGAAGCATTTTCCATTCAACAGTAATCTGTAACTGTTCATAACCCTGTACTGAATAAAAGAATTTATCGACAAACCTGAGCATGCAACTGGATGCCAAAAATGCTTCATATTTTTGTGTCTTTAACAACTGTGTCTGCTTTTAGACTTATGGTAGTTTTTATGCCTGTGTCACCAGCAGAGGATATACAAAATTTTAATAACAGTTCTAACTGAGGAGCAACTGTGTCCCTTCGACACACCACAGTCTGAAACAATAACAATTTTCTCCTTCAAATCTCTACCAAAAATTCCAAGTCCTAAGTAATCACACTGTGGCTCTCTAAAAAAACAATTCAGACATGCATTTGTGTTTACATATAGGAATGTTGCTGAATTCTCAAATGAGGTCTAAGAACAGCATTTTCATATGTCCTTTTTTATCTAGATGTGTTAGGGCCAGGTGAAGGGTGGTAATGACATCATTTGTTTAATGGTTGGGATGAACTGCCTAGTCTAGTTAGGAGAGCAGCTGTTTTTTTAAGGGGGTCTTCAAATCACCTCATTTGAAGGCAATGTCTTAGGTTCTAATCAGTGCATGCACCTTTGCAGACATCCATGGCTTCTAATTGAGCACTATTCAGCATGCTCAAATCAGTTCTGTGGAGCAGAAATGGGATTCGCATTGTGCTACTTTGAAATAATGCTGACAATGTTAAGAGAAATAGATGTTTCTCTATTTGTGTGTTTGTGAGTAAGTAAGTGTTTAAGTGTTTATCAGTATAGAAAACATAATTGTTAATCATCAGCTACTGGGGCAAAGCAAATATTGTACGTATACCAGTTTGCATTAATAATCGGCATTTTAAGATCCTATGTACCTTTGCAATCATTTAACATCATATTTCATTAACCATTACATTTACCTTCAAAGTCTTAATTTTACAGTAGATATATGATGATAAAGTTTTACATAATTGTTGCACTGACTTTTTCGGAGAGATCATAATATTGCCAGAGCCCATTTTTGAGGAGCCAGACTGCTTCCTATCCTTCTAATTATACCAAAAATAACATATTTGCTAAAATTGTTAATATATTTCTTTGTCTTTTACATGTGACTTTTTTAAACATTTTAATTTAAACTTGAACTGTATTTAAACTCATTGCTTTGTCATCTTGCTCACTGATATCATGAATAAAAGTCCTGTAACTAGCACAGCAGAGGTTTAAAATATGACAGCAGTATTTAAATATTTGATTCTATTCTGTCTAGAAAAAGTATGCATTAAAATGATCAGTCATATGAAAAGTACAGCTTTATACAAATGAACTGGATTACATTCTCCAGTTCTCCTCACTGCAAGTTCTGTGATATTGAGATCTCTGCCGGCATAGCTACATAAATAAATAAATCGAAATACTACTCTGCACAATGACGCACAGCATCTACTACTACAACTAAATCTTATGTACTTACAAAAACCATAAAATGTCTATTTTGAAAAATAGATGTAAAGGATTGTTTTAAGCATGAAAATCTGCAAATGGAGTAATATTTCTTGAAATAAGCAAAACAAGCAAAAATATCTGGATATCTACTGTCCACTCCAAAAAAATCTAAATTTATATCACTTCAAGTGAAATACACCTTTTTTCTGTTATCTAGATATTTTTGTCTTTTTCTTATTTCAAGAAATCCTCCTTAGTTAATGTTGCTTAATTTTGTGTACTGAAATGTTCTGATGTGAAGAGTAACATAGGCACACTGAACCTTGTGTCCATTGCTGTTTTAATTCTCCAAACAGTCTGATAGCTGTTTGTAGTAATTTCAGCCTTAGCCTTAACGTTTTTTGTTTTTTTTTACCAATTCCTACCATGACAATAGCAGCAGAAAGATCAGAAAGGGTTTTTCTGAAATTCCCATCTTAAATGACTGGTGTTTTATTAGTGTGGGTTTTAGCAGCTTTGTAAAGCTGGCTACAGTTGGAGCAGATCTGACACTGATGGGCAGTTTGTTCCCGCAGTTAGCGGCATAGTGATTAAATGCTATTTTACCATGTTTTGTTTTGGTTCTTTTCACTAGGTGGCCAACCGCTGCAGACCTAAGAGACCTACCATGATTATGTACTTCAAACATATCAGAGATGTATTTAGGGTCCAAACCATTGAATGACTAGTATACAATGAGTAATCAATTACTCATTGTATGAGTAAACAGAATGTTTTGAAATCAATTCTGTACTGAACTGTAAGCCAGTGCAAACACCTGAGAATTGGAATGATGTCACAGAGAGCAGGAACGTACCTTGTCCGATGTGATGCCCGTGTAGCGTGAAGGAAGAGCCCAAGCGTGGACAGAAGCGAGAGGGCTGGATGTTCACGCACTTTGATCTGTGAACGCTCAGAGATAGAGTTAAGATTCCCACTGGAATCTGTGTTCACTAACATGCAGAGTTGGAATAGTGAGTACTAATGTGAATCGTTGAGGCTCGTCGGATGGCTGGGCATCTGGAGAACTTAATGACCAAGTGAAGCGGAAATCCTCACATCCTGTTTATATATCCTGTGATGTGATTATTTCCTACGTCCCGTGCGCGTCATGTGACTCGTGCATGTGACAGTACCCCCCTCCAGGACTGTCACCAGACGGACCTGGTCGGGAGGATACCCGACGACGGTAGTCCTGAATCAGAGCCGGGTCCAGGATGAACTGACTGGGGACCCAAGACCGTTCTTCCGGGCCGTAGCCCTCCCAGTCGACTAAGTACTGGGTGCTACAACCACGGCGTCTCGAATCCGCCGGACGGTGTAGGCAGGACCACCGTCAATAATCTGAGGAGGCGGGGGATCTGGAGTGACAGGTGTCAGGGGTGATGTGATGAAGGGCTTGAGCTGGGATGAATAAAACACAGGATGGATCCGGAGGTTGGCAGGCAGCTGGAGCCGGAAGGTGACAAGGTTTATCCTGTGCGTGATGCAGTAAGGGCCGATGTAACATGGGGACAGTTTTCTGGACTCGGCGTGGAGGTGCAGATGCTGAGCGGAGAGACGTACCCTGTCACCTACGTGGAACAATCGTCCCGGGGGGTGTCGACGGCGATGTTGCTGGACATAGCATTTGTTGCTCTTCAGGATGGAGTTCCGAGCTTGTCTCCAAAGCCGTCGACACTGGTGGACCAATTGTTGGGCCGATGGTACATCAACCTCTGGTTCTTGGTGTTCGAACATCGGAAGTTGGAAACCATAACATACCTCAAATGGACTGAGGCCAGTGGCAGAGGAGGTATGGAGATTGTGGGACAACTCAGCCCAAATGAGGTAGTCGGCCCAGGAGCACTGATGATCCGCTACAAAGCATCTCAAAAAGCGCTCCAGCTGTTGATTGGCCCGCTCCGTCTGACCGTTAGTCTGAGGATGGTACCCAGAGGAGAGACTGCACGTAGACTCGATCAGATGGCAGAAAGCTCCCCAGAACCTGCCTGTGAACTGGGGGCCTCTGTCCGAGATGATGTCCTTGGGGAACTCATGCAGATGGACTACGTGCTCAATTACAAGTTCGGCGCTGGTTTTTGCTGTGGGGAGACCGGTGAGTGCAACCAGGTGCATGGCCTTGGAGAAACGATCCACAATGATGAGAATAGTGTTTCTTCCTTTGGACTCCGGCAGGCCGGTGATGAAGTCCAGCGTGATGTGTGACCAGGGACGTCGATGGACAGGAAGGGGTTGGAGTTCCCCGTAACTGGGCCGGTTGGTGGTCTTGGCCCTGGCGCACACCGCGCATGCCTGGACGTAGGCCTGTACATCTTCAGCCATCCGTGGCCACCAAAACGCGCGCTGGAGAGAGGTAAGGGTGCGTTGAATTCCGGGGTGGCCGGCGATGGCAGAGGTGTGTGCCCACTGAAGTACTTCAACTCTGAGTGGGGTGGGCATGAAGAGCCGTCCAGGCGGTGTCTCTGCCGGAACGGGGCTCCAAGGTCTGCCCCTGGCACACTCGAACTTCCAACTCCCACCGGAGGGGCGAAACAATTAGCTGCGGTTGAATCACAGACGCGGGGTCTGACCAGGGGCTCTCCCGTTGGTGTTGGCGGGAGAGGGCATCAGCCTTGGTGTTTTTCGACCCCGGTTGGTAGGAGGGGGTAAAATTTAATTGTTCAAAGAACCTGGCGAGGATTTAATTGTTTCGCCTGCTGGATGCCTATGAGGTTTTGGTGATTGGTCCAGACGATGAATGGGTCACTGCCACCCTGGAGCCAGTGATGCCATTCCTCCAGAGCCCACTTGATGGCCAACAGCTCACGGTGAGTGAAGGTGGGTCATACGGTGGTCAGGCTCGCTGGCGGCAGGGTACGAGGGGCGGCTTTAGGGCGAGAGCACAGGCGTTGGTCGATCCTCATACAGAACTGTATGAGGCCCTCCAGGGTGTCCGGAAGCTCTCGCCCGGCGAGCTGATCCCTAAACCGAGAAGCCAGCCCCCTCGTAGAAGGCCGTCCGAAGTGCGGAATCCCCCGAGTTTGTCTGTACCGCTAGGGTACGGAACTCCGCTGTGTATTTACTAATTGGACGGCCCCCCTGCCGCAGGTGGTACAAGTGAGAGGCTACCTCTACCTCGCTATCAGGGTGTTGGAACGCCGTCTTGAGCTGCTTGATGAAGTTACTGTAACTGTAGCATACATCGGAGTCCGTCTGCAGGACGGCGGCAGCCCACTCCACTGCCTGCCCGGTGAGGAGGGAGATGAGAAAGGCGATGAGGCTGCGGTCCGATGGAACTTAAAAATGAGGGAGAGAGTGGTTAGCAACGCATCGCACTTCCCGTCTACACCATTCCATTTTTCAGGGTGTGAAATCTTGGGTTTCAGTCGTGGGGTTGGTATGGGTACTGATGAAGTACCCATACCAATGGAGTAGCCGGCTGGGCTTCCGGTTCCTCGACAGGTGGCTGAGCCTGAGCCTGCTGCAAGAGGGTGACCTGTTAGCGGAGGCCGAGAACATCCTGCTGCAGTTTTTGGATCTCCTCCCCTCTGTCGATTCACCAGAGAGACCAGCGCGACCCAGTCCGCTGGGCTCACATTAAAGGACTCAGTCATTCTGTCATGCTTGAAGGTGAGCAAGAACGTACCTTGTCTGATGTGATGCCCGTGTAGCGTGAAGGAAGAGCCCAAGCGCGGACAGAAGCGAGAGGGCTGTATATTCACGCACTTTGATCTGCAAATGCTCAAAGCTAGAGTTAAGATTCCCACCAGAATCTGCGTTCACTAACATGCAGAGTAGAGGGGTGAGTACTCACGTGAATCGTGGCGGCTCGTCTGATGGCTGGGCATCGAGGGAACTCAATGACTGAGTGACGAGGAAATCCTCACATCCTGTTTATATACCCTGTGACGTGATTATTTCCTACATCCTATGCGCGTCACGTGACTCGTGCATGTGACACAATGTTTTCACAAAGCAGCTTTACAGGATCCAGGTTCAAGCCCCTAGTGAGCAAGCCAAGGGTGACAGAGGTGAGGAAAAACTCCCTAAAACTGGAGGAAGAAACTTCATGAATTACCAAGACTCAAAAGGGGGACTTATCCTCTGGAGAGCGGGAGAAAGAGAGTCTCTTGTGTGTGAACTTAATTACTGTTAGACAGCTCTCATTATTTTGGGAATGAACTAGCACCTTCAGATAGCATGTTTCTTAACTTAGTAATATTTTGCAGATGAAAAAAAAGCTATTTTAGTAACAGTACCTATATGTGCGTTGAATGAAAGATCAAGATACATAGCAACATGATGATTTTTTACAGTTGACATTGGAGAACCTGAGGAACCAGCAAGATCAAGCATTAAACAGAAGGGCATGCTGACTAGCATTGTGCTGACTGATAGAAGCATGGATAACAAATACAATTATGCTCTCTTGGATGTGTACTAGGGCAGCTGGTGGCCTAGTGGTTAATTTTATGCTGTGAGGTGTTACATATGACAGATGCTCACTTTACACTTTTTTACACTTTATTCAAAAAGCAGGCTGAAGGGTCATGACTTCACCGTGAATGGGTGGCACTAAACGGTTGTAAGCTGGTTAGACGGATATAAGTAAATACCCTGAATTCATAATGAGCTGTTTTTGCAGATTAGTCTCCTTAAATGGACTGTATAGCCTTGGGTGCAAATAGTACATTAGCAATGTTTATGTCCTGCATTGGACATTTTTATTTACAAAAAATGAAGAATGTTCAATTGTCCATGATATGGGCCCTTTAAAGCTTTTTTATATAATTAAAAGAGCATTTACTGCTAAATCTAGAAACTATAACATATAAACACTACAGCCGGACAGACAGATGGCAGGTGCATAGACAGATATGTTTGTTTCTGTGAGGTATTAGCACTTCACCAGTTCTTTAACTATGGAGGATCATGGTTCTCTCTTTTTTCCTTTCATTTTTTTTACTGATGCATCCATACTCAAGTAAGTGTTCTCTTGTAATATAAGATTCAAATGTTGGCCTTTTTGTACTCTTTCTTCACACTATGGTGTTTTCTAAGAATATATTAATTTATGTTAAAATGGGAATTCCAGCTGTTTTTCAAAATGTAACAACTTGGAATAGTTTCACAATGTAGCTGATGGGAACCAGGGGTAGTGATGTCACCAACACAAATGCATCAGGCTGCATGTTCATAACTATATTGCGTAATAGTTTTCTATGTGATGCCTTTGAGAGGCATTAATGCCTGTTTATATATTAACAAATTAATTGTGCAGAAATTTTGAAAAAATGTTGGAATTCTGTTTGTTTGTTACTGCGGTTAGAACTAACTGGATAAAATATTGGTTTCAACCCGGAAATGTAACTAAAAGCACATCCATAGTAAAGTTGTTTCTGTTGAATTTCAGAAAAGAATGCTGAATTCTACAAGAAAGAGGTAAATTTAAGTTTTTGTTTATTTTTGTTATTTTTTATTGTGTACAAGACAAGTTCTCCTTAATTAATGAATAATGACTCAGTACATCATGAAACCTTGATTTATATTTGAAAAATACAATTCATGTTTAAAATTTGAAAATAAACCAAATTCCTTAGTTTCCACATTCTGTCTTGTCCCCCTTCTTGGAAATGGTCACTATCAGAGCAAGTTTTCCTTAACTTCCTTAATGATGAATAATAACTCATTGAAACATTGATTTATATTTGAAAAATACAATTCAGGTTTAAATTTAAAAATACACTGAATACAGAAACAGTGCTAGAAGTGTTTACACAGTCAAAATTGTCTCTAATTTTTAATAAGCTTTAAAACATTAAAGGGTCAATATCCTACATTTTTCGTCTAATGTATTTTTCCCACAATCCACTTAATATCCTAATTGACTTTTACACTCTTTCTGTTTTCGTGGCCTGTCTTTGTTGCTTAAAACAAGCTATTTTGTATAGGTAAATAAGGTGTGTTCTGGCTGGCTGCCCTGTATTGTTCTTCATTCAAAAAACTGTCACTTCTGAGACATCACAAAAGCAGTGAATTCAAAATTGTTGTTGCGTCTAATTTCCATAAATGGGCGATGGGATGAGGAGTGAATAGTATGTTTTGAAACCTCCTCATTCCACATGGTCAGCATATAGAAATGTATCTGAAACAAACAGCCCCTACTGAATTCACTGTTTTGTGTCACCAGAACCAACACTTTCTATCAGAGTGCTTCAGTCTGGGCAGCTTTTTGAACAATGAAAAATTCATTGTATATATGAACGCAGTATGCCTTTGTGATTAATCGTTGCAGTCATACATTTTCTTTACTACCTTAGATTGAGCACAACAAAAGAGGTCTGGGGAGAAATCGAGTGAAGTCCTCAATCTGTCTGGAAAGGTACTCCAGTGTGTGCATGCATTTGTGTGTGTATGTGTGTGGCTTTAGTTGTATGCTTTCAGGCCTGCTGTTGTATACTGCCTCACTAAGCCAAGCTACAGACAATGGACCTTTTTGTAACCAGTAGAAAAGAGCTTTTAAAATAGTATAATAGAGCATGGCTTGAGTGTGGTGTCATGTATGATTTCTGCCTTTAAAAAGAAAATATGTGTTTGTGTCTTGCATTTATTACTTTGTGGGGACCAAAATCCGTAGAAGTGGACCCTTTCCTCAGTTTAATAGTGTCCACTTCCACTAGCCAAGTGCCAATTCTGTTAGTTCAGCTCACAGACAGCCACATTGGCTAGCATCATGTTAAGAGTTGGGGGGGACAAATGGCTGTCCTACCCTCCCAGAGAGAGCAAAGTCTTACGGATGTCTGTGTCATCAATGGGGATCAAACTCTGATAAGGCCAGTGCTTAAACAGTTGTGCCACTCAGAAGCCCCAAGTGGGGACATGTTGTTGGTCCTGACAAGGAAATATTTAAAAACATTGAGGTTAAGGTTGGGTAAAGTGTAGGTGTATGATTCAGATATAGTATACAACAAATGGAATGCTCTCATACATACCAGATGTGTGTGCAGTTTTGTTAAGTACAGCGAACAGTACCAGGAACATGATCCTATAATGCAAGGGTGCCTTCCCAGCAACCCCTGGATCACTGATGACATCATGTATTGGAACATGAACTCTGAAACGTGAGTCATGATACACACATTCACACATTTTCACACATTAATATACATTCTATACACAATTGTTCAAAAGTTCACAATTACATGTTTTTTATTTTATTTTACAGAAGTGTACAGTTTACAGAATATTTATTTAAGTAGCGATTTGTGGATTATTTACTCAATAATTTTTTTCTCAAACATTAAATAATAAAAATATTAAACTGTAGTAATCTATTTTTATCATGGCTCCCCTCTGTCTCCTAGCAAAGACAGCAGGCGCATACGCAGACTTCCGTGGGTTTTTTGCATGAAAATAAAAGTATTTTGAATCATGGAAGTCTGCGATTACGCCTGCATTTATGTGGGAGTGGCAGGAGATTGTGACATAGGGATGGAGCCTTTTCTTGTCTCCCCTTGTGGAGTTGCAGAGTGGTTAGAATAACTGCATTATAAACAATGAGTTTTGTCTGGACTTTTATATCTTTCTTCAAACACACTTTTTTTTCTGAGCTTGGCATATGCTTCATCTATGTCAACTTTGGAGAAGAGAAAGCTGCCAAGGTATGGGGAACATTGTCCACATTTTCAAGAGTGGCATTGTCTGCTTTTATAATGGGCAGAATTAATGGCTGGTTAGGTGAGGGTTGATGATCTGGGCTCTGTAAGCCTTGGCAAAGCATGCAGGGTGCCTAGGAGGTCTTCTGTGGAGTGAGCTACGATAGCATTGTCATCAGCATACCGAAGCTTCATGATGGTGATGTTCCTAGTTTGGCTCTTGGCTTTAAACTTGATCAGGTTGAAGAGCCTGCCATCAGTCCTGTGGCAGCTCTCTGCCAATAAGGTGGAATGTGGAGGCAGTGAAGATAGCAAAGAGAGTGGGAACAATGAGACACCCCTGTAGTTTCCACATTCTTTCTTGTCCTCCTTCTTGGAAATGGTCACTATCAGAGCGTCCCTGAGCTATGGCAGAAGTTCTTCTTTGAGGAGCAAGGCATGGATCTGAAGCAGTAGCTCTGGTCTGCCCACCTTTAGGATCCCGGCTGGGATCCCACCTGGACCAGTGGCCTTATTGTTCTTTAGGTGTCTGATTGCACCCAGAACCTCTTATGTTGGGAAGTACCCCCAGTTCTCTAATTAGGCTCTGAAGGATGTAGTTAATGATTTGTGGTTCAGTTGTACTGTTACACATGAGGAGTTCTTGCAAGTGCTCTTTCCGCCTGGCGCAAGGGGTTTAAGGCACGGTAGTTCGGGCTATATATAGCCTTGGTAGCACTGAAAACCTTCCGATGACTCTACCAGTCTCTGGAGTTCAAGGGCTTCTTCAGTTAAGCTCGCTCACCCTGCTCTGTACCTCTGCTTTGGCTCTTGTGCTAATTTCTTTGCCTTGGAGGTGATTTCATTCTACAAGGCAAGGAAGGCTTTCCCTTTCTTGGAGATGAGTTGTTCTATCTGTCATTTTCATCAAACCAGCCCTGATGTTTCCTGGAGTTGTAAACAAGGGTAGTTTTGCAGGAATTAGGGATGGTGGATGTGAGCGGGTCCTGGTGCTTTTTGATGTCATCAGGATGTTCCTGCTGGAGGCTTCCACCAAGTGAGGCCTGAAGTCTCATGGGTGGCTGTTTCATAGGCTTTCAATGTTCAGTCTTGGATGGATCTGCTTTATTTGGGCAATCTTCTTTTTCTTAAGCTTGATGGACATTTTGGGCCTTATAAGTTGGTGGTCTGTCCAGGCCTTGTTATGTGAACATTTACATTGCATTTACGGCATTTAGCTGACGCTCTTATCCAGAGCGACGTACAACAGTGCTTAAGTAGTCTACATCTGTTTCTTAA
>JBBJLS010000001.1:22058570-22068573 GCA_037577275.1 Bryconaethiops microstoma
GTCATAGTTGAGGTATACCTATGATGAAAATTACAGGCCTCTCTCATCTTTTTAAGTGGGAGAACTTGCACAATTGGGTGTTCAAACATTTGCATCTGGGATCTTGTGGACCCCAGTGCAAATTAAAAGGGAAGGAGGTTGTATTTCACCTTGTTCCTTACTATTGTTCACTTGTTTCCTTGCTATTTCTAGGTCTCTACCAAACTGGTTTTAAAGTGTTGGCTAATGTCAGAAAGTCATTATTAAGTTATGATAATTACCTGTAAGTCATGTAAAGCCAGACTCACTCTAGACTACTGTCTAAAAATTTGGAATCTCTTTTCAGTTGTTGAAACACTTATTTGATTTAGTTGGAACTCTGTTGGAACACTCCTTCCTGTGGAGGCTGTATTTCAGTCTGGCCAACTTTTACTGTACCTTCTTTACGAGCTTCAGACTGGGGTGTCAGGCACAAAGAGAGTCACTAAAATGATGTGTGATGAATTCTGTGACCTAAACACACAAAGCACATAATAAAAATTAGTTGCTTTCATGATACAAAATCCTTTTAGAAAAATCTGTGAGACAGCAGTTAGTAAATGTTAGTAAAAAAGTGAGAATATAAAAACCCATTACCTTTTACCCCATGTTTCACTGTACCCCGCACACTTGAACTCCTTATAAGTAGCTTTTATTACACACTCCTTCTCTCGTGGTTTGAAAGTGCTGAACTCTGATCATACGCACCTTCTCTTATCTTTAGAAAGCAGTGCAGGGGGTTTTCTTCCGAGAACCTGCCCTAATTTAGTTAATCGCATTAATCAGGCTCCTTAAGAAGTGCCTTTTATCTGCTGTGAAATGAGAGGTAATTTAGGTCATTCAGCGGTAATTCACACTTTTATACATTTTTATCATGAGTGATATGTGTTTAATCTTGATTAGGGATTTCAAAACGGGTGTCAAACACCAGAGATAATGTGACATGATCGCAGCCGGAGTTGTGCAGTGGTTTCTAGTCCTGGCAGAAGATGAAGCCGCAGGGTTACAGTAAGTGCTCTGATTACTGTTGTTCTATCCCGTTACAGTAAATGACATCACATTTCCTCAAAACACTTCTTTTGTGGACTATTCAAAGAACTTGTAATAAAATTCTCACTATACAGACACTCTGGAAAGTCCTTGTGGATGTTTGCCTGGTGTACACACACACACACACACACACGCACACATGCACACACGCACACAGGACATCTTTTGCAGTGTGTATGGCTGTGACTGATAAAAAACTTTCACTTTATCTTGCTTTCTGTCATGTAGCAGCTGCGGATCTTCGAGAAAGGACACATCTGAACCTGCTTAGAGTGGCTTTCATTTCTCACTGTAAAAATGGAATTCCATTGATTTCTGATGATACATGCACATTAATTTTGAGTAGTTTGCTGTGAAGTGGTGTGCAAGTATAAATGATTTCTTTACAGTGGTAGTGACAGGAACCAGTGGTCACAATGTCCACAGTAGAAATGTACCCATTTTATTTACTATCCAGCATGACCACTGAACTTCTATGAGTCTCGAGTTTTCATATGCAATGAAAGTGATAGTAAAATGGGCAGCATAATAACTCTCTGAGAGGTGGCTTTTACAGACTCTGGTTCCTATCACCACTACTGTGAACAATTCTGAAATAATTTTATTTAAAGGTTTTATTTAAGCTGTAATTTTTAAAAGTGGTCGAATTCATCATAGAGTGGGTTCGCAAAACCACATTGTGCAAATCGGCAGTGCACTGTAGGTAAAGTAAATGCTTGATATACACAAACAGTGCTCACCCTGAACAGAACTAGCCCAGAATTAAACAGCCATCTGAAGATCAATTGGGAGAACAGGAATGATGTTTCATTTATACAGAAATATTAACACATTTATGTTATGTTCGTGATGGCAGACACCTCTGTCAGCTCATGCTCAGGGACGTGTGTGTAGGCACTGCAGTGTAATGGAGACGCCAGGAGGAAATACAGAACATCAAAGAGAGGGAGAGAGACAGGACAGCACAAGGTCAGAGGCTCAGTGGGCAGTGGAGACATGGATAATCAAAAACAGCACTCTGATGACTTTGTATGTCTGTATTTAAGCCTCTGATGACGTTCAGAACAAGCCTGAGGCAAATTCTGACACGGTGCATTTTCTGTGTAGTATCCTAGAATCCACTGGAGTGAGCTGTGACTGAGCAGTCTGTGTCTGGAAATTTACACAACACAGTCGATCAGCCATAACATGTTTGGTGTTGGAAGTTTGCTTCTTTAGTTTTACATTAGAGCTACGAAGCTAAGAATTAAAAGAACTCTCTTACACCCCATTAATTAGCATCACACTGCATGCCTAAATCAACACACATTTTCCTCAGACTCAGTTTCAAGTAATATCCAACAGACTTGCTTATGCAGTGTGTAATGCAGGAGAGTCTCTTGAGTTCTTTAGTATACATGATGGAGACGACAATATGAACACAACACACGCGAAACTGTTAAAGCACACCCTGTTCTCTTACTCTGCCTTAATTTTATATAAATGAACTCCGAGACGATCAGTCAAACTCTGTGGATAGGTAACTAATTTTTTCACGTGCAAAGTCAAGTTACGTGCTGAGATTCAACACACCACCTAATGGAGATATGATGATGATTAAAAAAACAAATTATTGCAAAAATATATTTCAGGCCTCTTTGGAGCACAGCAATGCCATTCAACTATACACACATTTCTTCTGGGCACCTAAATCTGCTTATGTTTTAGAGACAGGCCCCCAAAGCACCCAACAGTTGGCATGTCAGCTCATTGTAACGAAAATGTAGTGTCAACGCAAATGGTGCAAATTTACTTGAGTGGCCAAGTTGTGATGGTTCCATGATGACCCCTGTCCACTGCCAAAAGTGCCTAGAGTGGGCATATAAGCATCAGAACTGGACAATGAAGCAACTGGAGATGAATCATGTTTTTCTTTACGTCATGTGGAGAGCTGGTGCATGTGTGTCACTTGCCTGCGGAAGACATGATTCCAGGATGCACTCTGGGAAGAAAGCAAGTGTTCTGCTGGGAAACCTTAAAACTGACCAGAGGACCTCCTCATAGTAATTTGTTGCTCTTTAACACCTTTAAACTTCAAAGTGTAGTCAGTGATATTTAAATTGATTTAAGCACATAATAAAATAATAAAATAATTCATTACAATTCATTAATAAATTACATTTGATTTGTCCAATGTCTAGGTGCTTTACCTCAAATCTGGGCATAATAAGGAACTTTGCTTGTTCTCCTAAGGAACAAGCAATGTACTCCCAAAGGCCTTAAGGTGCAATTTAGTACATTTAATTAGATTTTGCACTCATGTTTTACTTGTTCCAGGAAAAGGGGCATATTTACAATTTATGCCATTTTTTATAACTTTTTAAAATAAAGTAAAAGCTTAAAAACAGCTTAAAACTGACCATGGTATTATTAGTCATTTCACAGTAACAGCACATGTAGCCTGAAAGATAGTTTCATCTAAGAGTGTACTCTTATTTATTTTTTATAAAGATAATGAAACTGGCAGTGGCCTCTTTCAGCAGGACAATGCTCTTTGCCACTTTGGGGAACATGAGAGTTCAAGGTATTGACTTGTCCCCCAAATTCTCAGATCTCAACCCAATCAAGCATCTTTTGGATGTGCCAAACTAGTCTGATCGATGGAGACCACACCTCAAAACTTACAGGATCTGATGCTGGCGTGCTGGTGTCAAATCCCACTGTACACCTTCAGAGGTCTTGTGGAGTCCACGCCTCAAAGGGTCAGAGCAGTTTTGGGAGGACGATTGGGACCTTCTCAATATAACATATGTGGTTTTAATGTTATGGCTGATTGCTACAGTGTTATCTTGAGGCTAAAAGCAATAGTAGCAGCCATCTTGCAACCTGAATCCTGTCTGTTCTTTGGTCGACAAGATTTTTCACAGAATAATCTCTTATAGGCCTGAGTGAAATAGAAATGAATATTGAAAATGTTGCTGTAATCGCTCCTCGAGCCTTGGTGCAGATATGAAAGTGTTCTTGCATCGCTGTATGACGGCTTGCACAGTAAGCCGGAGTGCTGAGATAATGGCTCTGTTCTCCAAACAGAGGAGAGCTAGCACCCTTGCTATCTCATAGGCAGATTAGCACGCCGTCATCGATCACAGCACGACTTCATACATTATCGCAGCTAGCATCGCTGATCCTCTCACAGACTTCACTGGATATGAATAGCGTTACAGCAGCAGGCCTGCGACAGCTGTTTCAGTCCTCGTCGCTCCTCACAGCGCTGCTCAACAGAACCAGAGCACCTCCTCACAGCGCTCAAACTGACATCTGTAGTTCTTTAACCCCTTTAAACCTAAATCAGAATCAGAATCAGAAAACTTTATTTATCCCGGAGGAAATTGTTTAAAGGGTGAAGTAAATGATATTTAAATGTAATGTAATCACATAATAAAAAATCATTGCAGTTGTGTAACAAATTACATATACATACATTCGATTTGTCCAAATTAGATAGTTTGCTATCTCAAATCTGAAAAAGTACCTAAGGAACAAATGATGTAGCCTCAAAGGCACAGCTAAGGTGGTGCCTTAGGGTGCAATTGTGTACATGTGAGGAGAGTGCACTTAGTTGCACTGTAAATGTTACTGTGTTTATGGAGTTGTATCACTTTTCTACATAATTGAACATAGTAGCTGCGCTCTTTATATTGTGTAAAAATGTGTTGATGAATGGACCAATGGAAGTACTCCAAAATGACATAGAATAAAGTCTAGTTCCAATGACTTACAGTGAAATTTAAGAACATTTTTGTGGTGTTATTTAAATTTACCATTTTAGATACACATGTTTTCTTTTCACTGTTATTTTCTGTTCAGTGACGATGTGATAGCACACAGTTATTAGCCTAAAATATCACCAGCTCACCTGGTAATTTTCCCTACTCTCCCAATCCAGTCAGTGAAAAACAATATCAAATTGTAAAACCCCATGTGTCTAAATGCCCAAAAGAAGGAAAAGTAGTTTGGGTGCATTTCCATTGGCCCAATCATCATAAAATGCTGTACAGAACATGTTATAATGAGCAGCTTGTTTCTGAATGGTGCACAAGTTTGAAATGATTTAAAACTGAGGTTTTCTTATAGCTTTCTTATTACAACAGATGGACAAGTGACTGTGAGTGTGTTCAGTTCCTCCAACTCTTCGAAAATACAGAATGGAGGGATTTAGTTTTCATGATATGCCCAAACATGTAAACCTATTTTGAAGTCTTCACAGCCAGAAAGAATGTTCACAGCCCTCGTCATGACCTCTGTGTGTCTGAGTGTGTCTTATGGTGAATCTTATCTGATTCACCATAAGGTCATCTTATCTGTATAGATAATACACAACAGCCTTTTGAAAACAACACAGCCTATACAGGTGTCATGATAGTTCTGGAATTAGACTAAACTAAAAAAATCATCCTGAGATCACACCTCAACAGAAAATGACAAAGCCATTATTGAGCTGAATCAGAGGGTTACATTGTTTCAAAAATATTTGCTATGAAATCAAGTACAAAGGAGGCATTTCTGTATTATTAAATATGTTACATAAAGTTTGTGGACCCCTGCACATCCAATATTTTCTACTGAAATCAAGGGTATTGATGAAGAGTTTGACCCTTTTTAATGAATTAACAGCCTCTACTCTTCTGGAAGGGTTTTACACTACTGAAATACTGCTCTGAGGACTGATGAACACTAGTGTCAAGTACTGATGAGGGATGATTAGTTCTGCACCACAAATACTACTACAGCTCATTCCAGAGATACTGGATGGAACCATCATTCCCAGTGATGGGTAGGGGAGGGGTCTATGCCCTTTGAGACGGTGCTTGGCGTTGGGCATGCTGACCTGCTCCAGAGTGTCCCATTCTATTGGCAGTGGTTGTCATTGGAGATTATAAATGCTGTGTGTGCAACTGTACACCTGAGCCAGCAATGGATGCACAGAAGACCCGAATTCACTAATTAGAGGATGGATGTGTCTCGGCATATAGTGTAAATTGCCAGTACCACTGACAGGCTGCTGGTGCTGAACAGGTTCATTTTTAAACCAATATGATTTCCCAATACCTTTTCTACTCTTTCTAAAGGATTTAGAACTTATTCTCTGTAATTTTCATCATATAACTTTTTAGGCCATTTATATCATTTATGTGGTTTTATGTTCTGCTCATGATCTAAGACTGTATTGTGAGCTGTATTGTGCCATATTCAAAGAGCAACACCCACTTTTGAATGAAAACTGATGAAGGCACAAACGTTCATGTTTGTGAGATTACAACCATATTAAACACGTGGCCTGTATTTTTTTTCAGCTCAGTGTTCCTATGTGAACTGTACAGAATAGGGAGTGCTGCCATAGTACATCAAACACAAAAAATAATATTTTGTGTTTCAGCTATATGGGACCTTTAAACCAGATTAAAGATGCAGAAACTGCATTTTTCCCAGTTGTACACTGGAAAGCTGTGTGCTCTAAGGAAAAGCATATTTTTCTTTTTAGTTTTGGCAAATGTCAAGCAATTTTCCTGGCTTCTTTAGAAAGCAATCCAAACCAATACAAGGTCACATTTGTCTGCAAACTGGAGCAAGTCAAAATAATCTGAAACAAATCAGAGTGTGCTCGGGGTCGGTAATGCACTCAGGCTTGGGCCAGCTCAGTTCTTTATTTACAGCAGGTTTGCTCTCTGGCTGGGCCTCTGATCCTGTAATCCTGCACACTGATTAACTGCTACATGCAGCTCAGACGCTTTTATCTGTCTCCATACAGAGTCATGGTAAAGGACAGTAAGCTGCTCCCCAGGCAGAGAAAGCAGGTCAGAGTGGCCCCCTCCCCCATCTAATGGAGGGTCGTAGGAAGGAAGCGGACAGGTGTGCAGCCTCAAGGCTCCCTCCAGCCCATGTTGCTTGGCTTAACGAAGATGAATCGACCTTGGCGCATTGGTGTAGCCTTGAAAAATAAGGGGAAATTTGTTGACTACAGATCCGTCCACATCTCCCGCAGTTCGCCAAGAGGTTAGCTTGAGTAAATGAAGACGTTCCACCAGGTCATTTGGAATCTGACACATGAAGTAATGACAAAGATGATGTACTGGAGCGGGCTGGGCCATCACTCACTGTAATGCCTCCATTACCTCTGCAGAGATGCTGCCAAGGTAAGGAGGTGGAGACTAAAGTTATGGCTTATTTCCTTTGTTTGAACCCCCAAGACAAGGCTATTTAGGCCTTGAGTGCTATTAGCATGGAAGGGAAGAGGGAATAACAGTTCTAGATCAAAATTCATCTGCATCTCCTGAGTGCTCTACAAATTGTTATTTATTAGTTATCCAATAACGGTGCGAGAGAAGAGTGTGAAAAATGAAGCAAATCATTCTTGATTATGGAATTTAATGGCATGCCCCCCTCCAAGTCAGTAATGACTTGAGTTTTGCAGTGTTGATGTAAGGGCTCGACGGATCGGAGCGGCGCGGCAGAGCAGAGCCGATACATGTTAATTAATTTTGCTCCATGCAATGGCTTCTTGCCTCTAGACCAACACAGCTGTGTCTAATCCTTTACCGGGTTGAGGGTTAATATGATAGATAATTGCTTCAAGGCAAGGAGTAGGATTCTATTTATTTGTGAATTTGAAAGAAGATATTAAATCCTTGGAGTGGCAAAAAAAAAACAACCAGGGGAATCCTTCACTGCATCCCTGTGTATGTTATAATGATCTCCGAGTAAACAAAATGAGAGAAGGAGTTATTAGGGCCTGTATTGGTTGTTTGGACATTAAATGTGTGGATTTGACAGCTAATTGGATCAGCTAAACATTTGTAATCCGATTTGCCATGAAAACAATCCATATTCCTACAGTTCTGTACACTTTTGAAAATAAAGGTTTCTTGGTGGTTGCACGTACAGTTCTAGGTCCATATATTTAATTGGTGCAGAAGCTTTGTAGGGGCTCCCGGTGGAGCTGGCAACTTCATACAGCCTATTTAAAATTCATCCTTAAATCCAGTCCATAAATATAAATTTTTTGCTTTTCTGTGTGTGTGTATATATATATATATATATTATACCCACTAGACACTATGTATAAAATTACATCAGCTCACGCTGATGCTTATGCTGTTAAAAGCAGAACTATAGGAATAATCAAACAAACAGCATGAATAAAGCTCTGAGTCGACATGGTTGAAATGTAGCTATAGGTCACTACAGATATTATTTGAATTCTGACTGAAAGTAAAATTTGCTGTCATTGATTCAATGATGATGGATGATAGACTGTCACAATTAAGAGAGGAAGGAAACTGTCAGGAATGAGAAGAATGCGCTACCGTAGAGACCAGGTGTAGCGTGAGGGAAGGGCCCAATCGCAGATATACACGAGAGAGCTGGTAGCCCACGCACTTTACTATGAGAACGCTCCAAACCGGAGTTAGGGTTCCCACCAAAGGAACCCTCGTTCTCACACGCACACAGAGAGGGTAGAGAGAGAGAGAGGGTGTAAGCCCCTGAGTTACTCACGATACTGAGTATGTCGACACTAAGTTTGAGAATGGTCTCAAATGTCTGTGTGCATGATTACCTGCTCTTCACATACTTATACCCTCCGTGACGTCACTTCCGACGCCAATTGACGCCACGCGCCCTGGTGCGTGTGACAAAATGTTTCCTAAAGCTTGACAAATACATAACTTATATACTTACATACGGAAGAACCTTTTTTTTTTTTCAAGTCATGTCAAGTCACACACAGTACACAGTGTTTTTGTTCTCTAAAAACACGTCTGAAGATGAGATGTGTAAGGGGACCCTTTAATCTTCATAAAATGGTTCTTTGCAAGTTTAAGGGTTCTTATAATTTGAAGGTTCTTCCTAAAATCTTCTCATTTTCTCAGTTTTAAAAAGGTTCTTCACAGTCACACATCTCTGTTAGAAAAATGGTTCTCTAGATAACAATCCATCTGTCTGTCCTTCTTCCGCACCATGCAAATATGCCTTTCTGTGGCCACTAGCATTTACAGTCAGCAACAGACCTTCCAGAAGGTCAAAATGGACGTTTCTCCTTACAAAACCTCGAGAATCATGACTGATTGCTTCTGCTGTCACTTCCTAATTATTCCGGTGGTTAATCTAACATGTAAGGCCTTCAGGCTTGCTCCTCAAGTCGTAACCAGTGGGGCAGGTGAGCTTGCTGGGCTTCCTAGATACTGTACTGTGCAAAAGTCTTCAAAAATCTACTGTGCGCCTGCGAAAATAATATTTAAAAACTGCTTACAGGTGCAGTGAGTGTTGTTTTCAGAACCAGAATCAGAAAACGTTATTGATCCTGGAGGAAACTGCTTATGTTATGACTGCACAGACACAAAGACACACCGACACAGGAACAATATAACATATAAAGTTTAAATAAATCCAATAATCTGTAGAAATGCAGAAAATACTCTGTATGAACTACACCATGGTAATTTAGAGAAATGCTTGAGTATTAATTCTATAGACAAATACGGTTAAGTGATTTACTAGTAATTCTAATAGTGGTTAGGAGTCTGTTGTTTTATGTAGTAGTGGTCAGCAGTAGATCAGTAATATTGACAAAAGCAGTGATGTTTCATATGGTAAGACTATTGCACATAATAATAATATGGTATCGCACATAATGATAATGATTTAAACCAAACAAGAAACTGTACAACTGAGTAGCATCAGGTTATTGCACAGGCTGTTGTGTGGGTGTGTGACTGGGGGAGAAGTTATAGAGTCTGATAGCAGTGAGGAGGAAGGATTTTCCACATTAATATTATTAAATATATAAAAACTAAAAAGATACAGTAAATAGTGACATTCAGTATGTTCAGTATATCAGTGAGTTCTTGTGGAAGTTCAGTATTACTGTAGTTTCATCAGAAACCTGGTTTGACTCCAT
>JBBJLS010000001.1:22074109-22085044 GCA_037577275.1 Bryconaethiops microstoma
CATTTGTGAATTACTGCTTTATTTTTTTTATTCACATTTTCCACCCTGTCCCAACTTTTTCTGATTTGGGGTTGTAGCTAAATCGCAACCATGTTCACTCAACTTGCTGTATTCATGCTGCATCAGATTTTTGGTTGAATCTTGTTGCTTTAATTTTTCTTTGAACAAAATAAACATCGGGCTAAGCCGATTTAATATGCCCATTGTTAGGTAACCAGCTACAGTGTCAGGTGTATTAAGCAAATCTACCTACTGAAAAAATGGAAATAAAGGATGAATTGTGACAAGCCAAATGTGGCCTATGACCAGTAGTTTGAGACCCCTCATATCCAGTCCTAAAACTGTGAAAATGGTGCCATAAGGGAGCATCAACAACATTTCATGGACGATTCTTTTAAAAGCCTGTTTTTGTAAAAGAGACCTGCAGAACCTTTTAACAGGCCCATGCCCTGCATATTTTGTTGTTGGTTTTGTTTTTTTTGTAATATGATTTCTCCTGAGGTTTTCTCAGTTTGTGTGGTTTAATGTACCCAAAGCTGCCACACATGACAATTGTTTGACAATTACATGACAATTTTCTAACCTCTCTTCATCCCTCTAAATGGGCTGTTTTTGTTACTGTGCTTTTAGGGATGATTTATGTAAATGACCCCTGTTCTGAAAGGCTGCACTGTATTGTGCTTCATTTATAAAGCAGCCTAGCCTGAGACACACCAACTTCAGCGTCACTGAGAGGAGCTGAACTACTGTTGGCTGTATAGGCAGACATGTGTAAATGTCTTGTTTTATTGTGACATTGGAATAACAATGAATTTAGGTTTGTTTCCTTATAATGGGCTGTCTCAACTGGGGAGTGAACACTATATTTTTAAAACTTTAACCGTGTCTACATACTACAAGAACGTGGATTTGACATGAAACTGTTCCCCTGGACAAAAAAAAACAAACATTAAGGAACGTTTAGTTTTAGGAGCACCTCAAATGATTGTAAATGAAAACACCCCATGTTTGGTTATCACACAAATCCTGCAGTCTGTACTATTCCCACACCCGCGGTCACAAAGTGCGCTATATATTATGTCGCATCAAGGGCAAAACTAATCAAAGAGTTACCGCATGGCCTTGAGCCTCAGCATTTCTCTTGTGCATTTCTGAGGGATCCAGTTGCTTCTGAAATTACTCCCCCAAAACCACAAATCACTGCCTCACCTTCAGCTGGCAGCTCATGGCTACTTCTGACAACCGCAGAAGGCTTAGGGATGGCTCAGCAACAATTTAATCTCCCAAACCTCCCTAGCCCATATTTTGCTCTGAATACTCAATCAACAAATATTCAGCAAGTGGCACACTGGAGGAGTTTACTGCATCCTGTCCAAAAGATGCAAAGGAGGTCCTCTTTCGTCCGCTTCTGCCCTTCACCCATCCTTTCTCCTCTTAATGTTTTGTTGAACATGTTTCTGAAAGGCTTTCATGATGCATGTTCCAAAGCCACATTGAATGTCAGTTGATGTGTAAAGGCACTTTTCCGTAGGCACATAGGAACCATGCTGTATGTAAACTGTACTGCAATGGCACAGAATCTGCCAATGTACCTTAGCCTGGTAACAGAGTTTCTGACTCGGTTCTCTCCCCACAGTTTTTGGCTGGAAAAAACCATGTCCATGGAGTCGAATCAGTGGAACGTTTTCTGTCCGGTCTGCTTTTGTTATTGCAGCCTTTTATAAATTTTAGTCTTAAGTTTGACGTTTTTTCTCCGCATTGTTTAGTAGTGCGGTCAAAACCTAACTCAGGTAATCCAATGACGGCTTGGAACACCTTCGCATTTCTCACAACATTGAAGATTAATTTGTTAACGTCATAGAAAACTCCCACTGAAATTAATCTTCAGCCCAAACAGATAGTAATGCTTCCTAGTTGTTAGTTTGCATCTCCAGTGCTATTTTTTTTGCATGGCCTCTTTCCATCTTGTGATGCAGTTAACTTAGCTGTGACCTGCTTTCAGCCTGCCCTCGAGCAGCTCGGGTATGGCTTGGGTACGGGTTGCTTTTTCTATAATGGAAAAAACATTTGTTTGGGGTACAGCACAAACTTGTGCCAGTGGAAAAGTGCCAAAAGCTGAGGATGGGTGGACTATTCAGCTAAAAAGTGGAGGGAGAGAGTAGAGAAATTGCTTATTGGAGGAAGGTCAGGTCCTGCAGCTTAGGTTCAAAGACAATGTGCAAAGTAAATGCTGACAGCAGGTCACCAGCATCATCAAGCTGCTTGAATCAAGATTAAGCTTGGAGTCATACTGAGCTTGATAAAAAGGTAATCAAAGTTCTATAAAAAATCATTTGTGTCTTTTTTTTTTTTAACCAAAGATGAACCGCAGTGAGCAATTTTAGTTAAACTTCATGCTGTTTCCCAGTGTAGCTCCAGCAGACCTTTGTGTTCATCTGTAGATACGTTTGAAAGCGGCAACATGTATTGTTTGCTTTCAAATACAGAATGTGGTCTGTTTTGTCTGGTCTGTGGTAGCCACTTTAACCAAGTGAGTTAATTGCTTGTTAAAGCACTCCTGCTCAACATCTTTTTTCTGCTGTTTCTCAAGTCACTAGGAACAAAGCTGTCAATGCAGCAAGTGTCAGTCCGATGTGGACACCAGATCCAATTTTCTAAAGTCCTCATTCTCTGTGTATTGAACTTTGGAAAGTGTGGTGTGTTTCAGAGAAGGGGTTGCAAATCCCAAACAACACTAAGAAAAAAGGTTCTTTGCATGATTACATAGAATAAACCAATTGCTCTATGTTTGATAGAGATGTGAAGAACCTTTTAAGGTACAAAGTGTACTTATGTGACAAGGTTTATTACCAATTTTTCTAGAACATTTAGACTATATGGGGGTTTCTTAACATTTAAAGAGGCTCCTCACACTCATTTGCAAAAATTCATTTAAAAATCTTTAGGGGTGCAGAGAGGGTTCTTATGTAAAGAAATTCTCATGTAAAAAGCTTTTAGGCACATTTATGTTTAGTGTGTTTTTTTGGATGATTGTGGGTTAGAAAGGTTGAAGATTACTGTTTTACTGTCTTCCAATGTCCTCCTAGTTTGAAAAACTTTTTTTAAGAAGACTATATAATTGAAGATCCTTAATCAGTGGTGCTACTTTTTTGTTTGTTTTGTTAGCATGAATTAGCAGGTTAGCTATTGCTAGTAGTTAGTGTTGGACAAAGTACACGGATCCAGTACAGTTTTTTAAATTCGACTTAATAAGCATTTGCTTTTTCACCAAATGGCCACAACATTAAAACCACTGACAGGTGAAATGAATAACATTTGATTGTTTCATTACAATCACACCTGGTCTTGTGGGATATTCCCAGTTTACAGGGGTTAGGACTAACTAAAAGTGGTCCAGGGAATGATAAACAATGACCTGGCAACAGGCTCAATGATGGGCATGGGGAGTGCAGCCTAGCCTATATGGTCCAATCATGTAGGAGAGCCACACCTTCAGAGGTCTTGTGGAGTCCATGCCTCGACAGGTCAGACCTGTTTGGTGGCAAAGTGGGGATTTACACAATATTAGGCAGCTGGCTTTAATGTTATGGCTGATAGTGTTCTGTTAGTGTCCACTACAGTTATGTTCATGGGATAGAGAATTTCTTCACACTAACACATTCCATTTACAATAAGTTCTTTTTGGAGCCATCCGCAGAAAGTTTAATTAGATAAATAACATGGTTCTCCAATGGCATAGTTGTAAAGAATCCTTTCTGACACATTTATTTCTTTCCAGCTAAAGTTACTATATATTTACATATAGTAACAACTTTAGATTTGGGTTTGAAGGCCACTACCAGTCATGTTCAGTATGGAGTTTGTAGCAATGTCTTTCTGAGGGCTGCAGGTAGAGCTTGCCAGTGCACCTTTGTGCAGCTGCCCACAGCAGTGCGTGGGTTAAGTGTGGAGGCAGTAATAAAGTGTGGAGGTGAGGCCTGCACTCTGCTGCTTGTAGAATAACCTCTCCCGCCTCGGACATCTTGACATTTCTATCGGCGAGCAGGAGGGAGCAGCACAGGGGGCTGCAGATCATGTTTATTATTTAGTGGGAAGTGATTTCTGCTCCCCACCGCTTCAGGAGAGTAAACCACACATCACTTACTGTCAGAGCTGCGGCCCTCTCCACCCCTCTGTCCTCTCTCCTGCCTCCCCATCCCTGCCTCTGTTTATTCAGCATCCCCCACCCCACAAATGTTTGAACCGATCTCCTCCCGTTTCCCCCACCGTCACTTTTAATTGAGGCCAGGGGTGAGGGCGCAGGTGCAAACAGAAGCTGACGTGTAATCTTCCCGCTGAAACGGGCCTGTGCTCCGCTGTCTGTGGGAGAGAGCCTGTTTGTGCTCAGGTAATCCCAGCCTGCTGGTTTCTATCACCATCATTCATCACTGATCTCTCTCTACACCAAGACTAAAGCTGTATTTCTGTATTTGCAGCTATAAATCTATATTAGTCAAATGTGCAAAGTTGACAGAATAGGTGCCATGCAAGAAAGGGTAAAGGCATTATTTCTGTATAATGTTTTTAGTGTGTGTGGGTGTGTGTGTAAGTATGTGTGCATGTATATAAATAAATAAATTAAAAAAAAATAAATAAATTAAAAAAAAAAAAATATATATATATATATATATATATACACACACACATACATACATATATACATACATACATACATACATACATACAGGGATTGACATAAGTGGTACGCAAGCCTGAATACATGTAAGTGGTAACCGAAATACACACAAGTTTTCAGTCTTCACAGCGCAAATCCATACCCAATTTGTGACTTCATAATGTGTGCATAACCATCCCCCGTAACCACGCCGAGACATAGACCCCGACACGGACACATAGAAGTAACAATGTCAAATGTGTATAGTCATAGTGCTTTGAAATTGAATACACAAACACACTCATTATAAATAAATAATTTAAAAAAACATTAAATAAATAATGCCTTTATCCTTTCTTTCATACATATACGTATATATGTGTTTAATTTTCTTTGTTTTTCCTTAAATTTATATAAAACCATAAATCTCATAATTTTGAGTTCCTATGGTCCTATATGTCTTTCTGTCCTCTGCCTCCATTAATCCCTCCATGTGCTCCCAGCTCTGCTGCTTGTGGTGCTTTGATAGGTAGCAGGTAGCAGAATTTCAATCACTTTGGAATTCACCAGCATCTACATGATAGCATGTCCAATTAACAGACATTTTTAATGATTCGTCAATTATGTTATTTCTGACAGCTCTTCTCTCATAATGAGGTGTATTTTTAGATGTTTAATAAGTGTTTCATGCCTGCGGTTCAGAGTGAAGCTACTGAAATGGCCTCAGGCTTCTGTACTTTGTTTACCACTTTTGCTGTACATTAAATAACTTCATATGTAATCACTTTTACATTACATATACATATTGTATGGATAGATTCAAGTTTGCACATAATTTTGCAGATAAACATACTAAAAATAGGAAAAAAAATTTTTATTTAGAACAAGACATTCTTGCTTTTATATGGGAAGTTCATGAAAAAAGACCATTTTATTAGACTATTTTTACTGGTTTGTTCTTTGTGAGAGTTAAAAAAAATCTGCTGTTGTTTTCAAATTAGGTAAAATATTAAGGAGAGTCTGCTTATGCCCATTACTGCACACTTCAAAATGTATTTACAGTTGTTTTTTTTTCATTTCTTGTTTTTTTGCTTTATTCGGCACTCCGGTACCTTCATTACATATAATAATTACAAAAGTCACAAATATTTATGAAGCATATTTGTTTCTGATGAGCAGCAGTGTCACAGTGAGTACAGTACCTCAGCCTCATCAGCAGTGACTGTGCGCGGCGGCCATCGATCCACTCATGTTAGATGTTGGATTCCTTCCAAGAAAGGCCCTTTAGTGAATGTCACTTGAGGCACTGCTTTGGCAACTCACTTATTTGAGAAATTGTCCCTGGAGTTTAATTTACGTCAAATTAACAGTGTCGCAGAAGAAAATCTATGGAGCAAATGGGGATCTGCCAAAGCAGAAAGATTTCAGTAGGCATAATTTAAGGTTAATATTCAACTTATGACCTTTCAGCAGATTGCTGTCCATAACGAAACACATTCATATGAAGGTCTGCTGTCAGCTTTTACTGCCAACACTTTTAAATAAAAAATGTCCTTAAAAAAGGTTATTTGGAGTCAAGCCATAGAAGAACCACTTCGCCCTAAAGAACCTTTCAGAGGATCTCTTTACAGAACCGTGTTTGAAAAGTGAAATGAAGAACCTCTTTAAAGTTTAAAGAACAGCCACATAATTTACCAACTGAAGGTTTAGTACTGCACATCCACACTGTTTAGGAACCTATTTTTAAAAGATGAATTTGTGATGTTATCATTCAAATTGTGGCATATGTATAGTGACACACATATGTATTAAGGTCCACTATTCATGAACAAAGGTTTATTAACTGATCTTACATTGGATGTATAGTTATAGGAAACAAAAGACTTTCAATTGGTAAAGAACCTTTATTTGTAGGTTCCCCTACTTTAGAAGGCTATCCTCTCCTTATAAAATTGAAAAAAATCTCATATAATTATTTTACTAAGGTCATTAATACAATTGCTTGGGAAAATGGTTCTTCAAAACATTTGACACTTTTATGTTTAAGCTGAGACACTACAGAAAAATAGTTTTTTAGTCACTGTGTATCATTTTTCAGCTTTCCAGCTGATTACTGATATTCTTAGGAATGTTTTTGTATTAGAAGTTTGTAATTCATATTTTACACACTGTGCACTGTTATTATGAATGTAGTTATGGACAACATGTTAGGGAGGCCTTTGTAAAACCCTCTAGAATGTAGTTAAGAATGAAACTTTCAAATTTCATGAATGCCAGTGTTCTAAAAACAGAGATCTTTGGTTCTGAATGTAAAAAAAAGATGTTTTTGGGAAAACAGTTTTTAAAAAGAGCATCAAACTTGTCAAAAATGTTGTCATTAGTGCAGAGGAAACAGACATGGGAATCTTATTGGTAAATTCTACAACAGACAAGCTTTTCATTAACCCTTCATTAAGGTTGCTCGGTTTTAGAAAATACAGTTAGACATGACTTAAACAAAAAAAGACATAGTGAAATAAATATATTTCTGTTTTTATTTGATCATTTATTTACAATGTATGATTTACTATTTATCATTTATTTATTTATTTTACATTTTTTAGTAATGTAATCAATCAATTTTATTTAAATTTTAATTTATTACAGTTTAAATGTTATAGGTGCATTTTATCTAAAAATCTGAAAGTGGTGATAAAAAGTATTTGAACTAACAGGACTTCATTACACCCAACAGATTTGACACCAGAGATTTTAGGGCAGTGGGTGTTTACTGGTTTTGGTATCTTGATGGCTTTTGTGATCTGGTGTGATACGGGTTATGGGCTTTATGATCAACAGGGGGGGGGTCTTTGCTGCTGTGGTTTTTTAGGTGGAAATCAGTGATTGAATTGGGCCGGAGTGCATCAGGGTTATCAGGAGGTGCTGGGGGAACAGGTTCTGTCTTCTTGCAGGTGTCAGTAGTCCTCTGTGTCTGCCTGCCAGATAAGGCAGCACTGTCTGCCACGGGAGACAATTACAGCTAGGATGGCCGATGGTCATGTCGATGGGACCCTGTCACTGCGATGGCGTCCCCTTACCTACCACTGCTTCAGCACACTGACAAATCCAGAGACAATGAGTGTGCCACTGTGGAAACAAATCAATTATGAAATCCTGGCAATGGCGAGACGCAAAGCTCAGTTACCTCCAAGAAAGAGTGCCTTCCACTTTACATTAAAAATACAGGCTCATTCTTACTAACTTTTCTCTTTTTTTATTTTAAAACTGAAGCCCTGGTTAATGCTTTGTGTGGAGAGGCGTGTTGTGTTCTATGGATGTAAAGTGCATTGCCCACACAAATGACTAAGAACCATGAAGGATCATGCAGAAAGCACTGCAGTGATAGCTTTCTAAGGTCACCCCTCTTTACCTACCACTTACCAGCCTTATGCTTTCATTTCTGATTCCTGATTCGAGCACCACTTGTGTGTATCTTTTTTTTTTTTTTTTTTATCATTCCACACTCGTTTTTCTGTCTTCAAATCAGCAGCTTTCCTCAGACACTGTGCTTTTCTTGTTTGCCTGTCATGTGTTCATCCCCGTGGTCAATTTTCCACCTTCACACTATGTTGATTAAGCCTACCGTTGGGAAATGAGAAGCCACCACTCAGAAAAACAAAACAAAACACAAGAAAAAATCCCCTCTTGCTTTCTCTTTCATTTTGTTGATGCACTTTGTGCTTCTAGAAGGACCGTTGGCCTGATATTCTGAAAGTCCATGCACTATGGCTTTGATTTACCTGACAGCACTCTGATAGATCTCTCGTTCTGCATCGCTGGAGATGTGGGCTTCACACCTGCCACCCCTTCAGCATGCACACTGAGTGCCAGCAATCCCTGCGCTCCCCTCTGTCTAGCCAGGCAGGGCAGTCCATGCAGAGAGTGACTGGCACCTGACAAGCTTTGAGCTGCTATCACTGTTTCATGGCTTGCTACCCTGCTGTCTCCGAGGCTACATTCATGCTACAAAGTGCTCATTTTGATTTCTTGCTCATTCTCCATTTGTCATGTGTTGTTGATATAATCTTTTTAATATGATTTATATCCAACACTTGTCAGAACAGGTAGGCTGAACTGACCTGCACACACAAAAGAGCAGCTTCCCAACTGGCATCCAGAACTAAAAAACTAAAACAGAGGCAACACTACCGATCACTAACATAAAGTGGTACCACTTTACAATAAGACTACTCTTATAAAATGTTTATAAATGATTTATCATCAGGTTGTTAATTGGTTTTAGGCAGTTTATAAAACATTAATAAACAGTTATAAACAAGTTCTAACAGTTGTCATACATTGATGCAGACTCACTATTTGAGAAGATCTTTTATTAGTAGTAGCATGTTAACAAATACCTGATGAAGTTCATCATTTTGCCTGAGAAATCGACTACATAAGCTTTAGCGACTAGCAACAGCTGAGATCTTGCCAAATAGTAAGACTGCATCATTATAAACTGTCTACAACCTAATTAACAACCTGATTATAAGTCATTTATAAACGCTTTATAAGGGTAGTCTTATTGTAAAGCACTCCAGCGCTCCTCTATTTTTCCTCGCACTGGATTGATTGAGTTCTTTGAGAGATTGTATTACAACACATATGTTATTTGGAATTGAACATTGTGCTTTGATGGGTTTTTGATAATCACACTGTCATTAAAAACATTAAAATATAAAAACAAAAAATCTCAGATTGGCCCATTTTCACCTGCAGCCTAATTCACATTCATCATGCTTGTAATTGACCGCCATGGCATGTTATGACTTATCTGAGCAGGAAAGATCCATTTCATAAAATGTGTAGCAGCATTAATTAACTCCCTTTTGCATGAGGCTGTTGTTTTTCAAAGGAGACACTTCTGTGTTAATTTGTGGCACCACTTTCTGTTTACCTGATACACTCATTAGCTCTTTGTTTTCTTTGTTCCCGCTGCATCTTTAAACATGACCAGGACCTACTGGAACAAAAAGACCCCTCTGCAGACTGATCCAGCCTCGGCCTGGAGCAGTAAACTCTCATTTTTGTTGCTTGTCAGTTCACTGAAGGCAGGCAGCCATGTGGAACACTGCTGTATTGGCTACACATTCAGTGGTGAAAATAGAGTGGCTTCAAGGCTGTGCTCTCAAACCCTCCACACAGAAAACACCACAATTGCTTCAGACACTGCTGTGTATTGATGTGTGTGTGTGTGTGTGTGTGTGTTTCCATTTTTATGATCTTTAAACCTTGAGAAATGAATGTCTAGCTCTGTTTTGGCTGTGTCTGGGTTTGTAAGAGGTTTTTCACTCATTTGTTTCCTTCACAAACTATACTGTTCACTGGAGGTTTGTTTTTCTACCCAAGACTCCAGATGGTGACTAAAATGGTTGCCAATGCGACTAGATTTTTTATTTTGCGACTAGTTTTTCATTTCAGTCACCAATGGTGATCATCTCTCACAACAAGAGAAATTAAAATAAAAGTACAAGAAAAGTGACATCTCATAATGTGCAGATACACTCAACCCGAGTCTACCGTTGCCACTACACTATCACGTGTTTATTTATGGGAATCTCGGCTCTTTTTAATGAGTCGGATCATTTGGATGAGATCACTAAGAAGATCCGGCTCCTTTGGCTCTTAAACGCATAGATAGACAGGGCAGACGCTGCATTCACTGTTCCCAGTTCACATGATACGGCAGAAGGAATCAATAAAGCTCCACTGTTTTTAATGACAGCAAGTGGTAGCTTTGACCATCTGATGCCTGTTCAGCATCTGTTAGCAAACTAGCACGGCACACATCACAGGACAGCTTTTCAAAGTGTGTCAAATGACAAACTCTAGTAAGGCTGAACAAGTGTTTTGATTATATTTGGCCATTATAAAATCCCATATTATAGTGCTTACATTTAGCGAAAACATTGTTTAGAGGCTGACTTGAATACAGGAATGCATAGCTTTGATAGCTTAGCCTGGCTTAGCTAAGGTTAAGGTTTATAAAACAGGATTTTAAAATGGCCAAATAAAATCAGAACAATTGTTTAACCTTACCTGTGAAATGTAATTCTTCGGGATCTGGTTTGGAGCGTACAGCCCCATGCAGAACATGCATGAGGGATCTTTATCCACTAATTCAGCAGTGCCTCTTGCAATATGGCGGTCACCTTGACGTACGATGCAGCTGGTCATCTAGTCTAGTAATATTCTATGTCTGTGGTCAGTCTAGTAATATTCTATGTCTGTGGTCAGTCTAG
>JBBJLS010000001.1:22116325-22130922 GCA_037577275.1 Bryconaethiops microstoma
TTTCACTCGCTTTATCATATTTACGTCTGCTGGTTTGTTTGCGTTGTTTGGTTGTGTGTGTGTGTGTGTGTGTGTGTGTGTGTGTGTGTGTGTGTGTGTGTGTGTGTGTGTGTGTGTGTACTTTTCCCTCTATTGGGAGAGAGAGAGAAAGGTGAGTTGGCCTCAGCAGGTCAGCTATCAGCTCTCTGCAGCCCTCTTGGCTGCCTTTGATTTGTTCTGCAGCCGAAGGCTGTTCCTTTCCTCTCCAGAACTCCAGAGGTCACCTTTTATAAAGAGTTCAGCCTCTGTTCTCCGACCACTTCAAAATGCACTTCGAGGAGGCTCTGCTCACAGAGCATTTGCAGGGAACTGTTGCGTAGGGGAGAGGAACGGGACATTTATAGGGTGAGTTTGTCAGAGAGGTGCAATGAATTGCTTTAGAGCACCTACACACTAGACAAGGGAAGAATAGATGCATTCTAATGAAAAATTGAAAGGGAAAAGTTAACACCGCAAGAGCGTAAATGTGAAGCATTGCCAGAAAACGCTGGTAATGGCTTTACACAGAACCAAGGAGAGAAAAAAAAACTCTGCAGAGCTGCAGGTCCATGCTAAAAATTTGCTTATTTAACATGCGGTCATTTTTATTCTATATCATGTCATCTGACACAGTGTCCTAACCTAAGGAGCTGCGTTTTTGAACCTATTGAGTCTAGGCACTCTCACTCACCTTACTCACATTTAATCACTGTTTTGCAGCCCTTTCCATTGTATTTGTACATGTCCATCTCTCTAAATTAGCATGTTAACACTATTTTAGCTAATGCCTTGCTGGAAACGAATTCAAGATTCAAGATTCTTTATTTGTCACATGCATACAAATACAACACACAGTGAAATGTATCCTCACATTTCAAAATGAGCAACTTTTAGCTTGAACCCTGCTGCATAACCTTGACAGAACCATACCATAAACATGCCATATACTGTCATGGAAACGATATTATTGTAACAGTGTTGTTACCATTACTGGCAATTGTCATGACGATGATAAATGTCAAAATGTTATGTTAATTTTTCTTAAGTAGACTCAAGTTAGGTGTTATGACTAAGAATGATCAGGGCGATGTTTTAATGTTTTAGTTCTGAACAAAAATCTATCATGATGACTCATGAAAGCATATTTCTTGGCGTGCTTATGGCATGGTCATGTCAATGTTATGCCAATATAGCAGGGTTGAAATATAATGGAACTGTAAACTATATCACCATTAAGAGTTTCTTTTTGCTGTTGGCCTTGTGGTTAGGGTGTTGCCCCTGCGATCAGAAGGTTGTGGGTTTGAATCCCAACACTGCTAGTGTCATTACTGAGGTACGCTTGAGCAAGGTACCGTCCCCACACACTGCTTCCCGGGCACCCCTCGTTGGGGGCAGCCCCCCTGCTTCACTTGGTGAATGGATTTAATGCAGAGAAAGAATTTTACACTGTTCACACTGTGTGCTGTGCTCTGGTGTGCTCATGCATGACTATAAGGGACTAGTTTACTTTACTTTATATTTTAACCCCTTTATTTTTGGATGCACTGAGTGAGCATGTAGACACACGCAGAACGAATAGATTTTCTTATTTTTCTGCTCACTAAATGCTTAAAATAATACTTTGCTCTTCACTGTGCACTTCTTGACTGTTTCCCTAAATGGAGCTGAGACCAATTAAAGGCAGGATGCCGTGAGAAAGCTTTAATTCTGCTTCTTACACTCGCTCACACACTAAGCATGGGCTGGACATGCCTTCTGTCTCCTTATCAAGCCCATTACTACAAATCAATTCCTTGAGAAAGTCTGTTACTGAACTTTCCTTATCAGATCTGAGCAGGGGGCCCAAATGTATCAGAATCAGAATGAAACAGAATTTCACAGCGTAATGGTTATTAATGTTCTCTTTTCGTTATTACGCACCATGCCAGACAGAGGGATCAAATGAAGAAGGATGATCGATGCTTGAATGAAATGTCATGTTTGAATTGGTCTTACTTGTCTGTGAGGTGTAGACTCCTCATCTATCTTGCAGCTTGCATAAATACATTTGTCATGAAGGGATGGCAGGTGTGCAGATGCAGATAGAAGACTGAAAAATGACTTTCAGGTGTTAGGCTGATGAGAAAGGTTTAAGTATAAGTCATCCTCTGATAAATTCATTTTAAAAAGAGGACTTCTTGTTTTTGCTGTTTCTCATTTTAGCCTACAAAACACAGCAAATGTTTGCTGTTTTGTTCTTGTACAGTGAGTGAGTATCTCCAGGGTGACCTTAACCGCTGAATGTTACGCCGCCTCCACCTCTAATTAAACAGATCTTCCTAATTCCAGCTTCTGCACTGCGTCCTCTTGAACTGCTCTCTCTATTTTTAATTGTTATTCAAAGTCCATGGCTGAAAGGACAATTATTAGCACACTGCAGAGCATCTGTATTTTCCTTCATGCATTGTTTTCATGTTGCTGGGATTTGCTTTCCTCTGCAATTTCCAGTAGTGGCTGCCGGTCTTGTAACAATAGAAGAAACATTTCTATACAGTCTTCAACACAGAAAGAGTTCACTGGAGTGATGCCATAAAATACATTTTTATTCCCTCAAGAATGGCTCTTTCAAGAACCTATTTTTTTAATGAGGTGTGAGAAGATCTTAAAGAAAGTTTAAAGCACCTCTACATACACTTAAAAGGGTGTTTTTGAGTGATGCTGTAGAAAAACTCTACAGTGTGAAAAATCTTCTAAAGCTTCAAAGAACCTTCACATTATATGAAAGTTCTTTCACAAATCGAAATTTTCTTTGAGAAATTTTATATTACATCATATTTCACACATTTCATTTGCAAAATGGTTCAGGTCCTTCCTTGTCCCTCTCTTTTGCACTTCAGCCCAGCCTCCGAAGCCCCTGATCTTAGAATAGGCTGCCGTGCCTGCAGTTATGCAGGGATTTCTTTCCATGAACCAAACATGAATGGAACTACACACAGCTAGACAGAACATTGTTTATAGTGGTTTTCATCAGGCTATATTTTAGCTAGAATCTTGATCAAGCAGAAATGTGTCTAACACAGCATCCTTTCAGTGGATGACACTCCATTAGATGCTCCTCCTGGCTCTTATTGGTTGTTTGGATTCGGTCTCAGTGAATTCTCATAAATGGCGTCAGAAGCACAATGTGAGCCAAAGGAGCCTGAATGTTGCACAGATTATCTGTCTCCTATGCTTCTGTCAGAATATGTGAATGGTTTTAGCAGCTATGACCATTATTTGTATTCTGGTTACATATGCAGCTTTAAGGGAACCAAAACTAGTTCTCATATGGCATCATGCAAAGAACCCTTTCTGGTACCTTTATGTTTTAGAGTGCAGATGTGTCTGTAAATGTAATGTAAGGAATTTATACCAACTTCCCTACAACCAAGCCATACTTGATAACATGAATCTTTTCATCTCTTCTGTTCTTCTTTTTGTGGAGTCTCCAGAGTGTTCTCCAAAATATAACACTCCATGCACCTGCAATTAAACAGATCATCCTAATCCTGGCTCTTAAACTTGTCCTTCCTTTTTCAATCATTATTCAAAGTCCATAACAGAAACCACTGTTATTTACACTCTACGGAGAATATATACTTTCCTTAACGTAACCTGGCCCCTTGTTTTTGTGTTGTCAGGATTTGCCTTCCTCTGCAATTTCCCCCGCGCTATTCAGCCGTGTCGCATAAAACCATTTTCGGCGGCGCCGTGCAGGGGATTGCGGTGATAATGAAAAAGGGACCGAGTGAGGTGAATGTTAAAATGAGATAAGCATGGCCATGGAGAGTGTGTGAATGCTGCGATGGAGGGGAGGCCACAGACGCTTCCTCCTGGGCCTTTGTTCCAGCCCACACGGAGAACAGCAGCGAGGTAATTGGATGCTGATAATGTGTGGGACACAAGTGTGTGCTGCGCCTATCAGCATTAAGAGACACAAATTGGTGGATCAAGGATTTTTGGAACATTGGAAGCTCGGAACACTGGAACTGTATGGTTTTCCATGCTTAAGAGCCATGTAAGAGTCAAGCGAAGTACCTTACTTGTCCTTTTGCCACACACTTACAGGTTCCATTGCTTCTTCCTAGCAATGGGAATAAATTAGCAGTACATTCTTTCACTCGTGTGTCTGTGACACTGGAAGCAGCGTAGAGAGCTCTTTTTAAATGCGAAGCACATCATGGAACTGGTTTTTAACTCTCACATACACACTCACACACTCACTTACTCTCTCAAATAGCTTTTGATGAAGTGCAGACCCTCAGTGACAGTTTGTCCTTGTTTTGACTTACATACAGGTACTGTCTAATTTTGCTTCAGAACACTAGATGCAATTCAGATACCATCATCAGAAACTTAAGCTTGAAAAGCAACGCACAATGGAAGAATTCATTCTTATGCATAAATGTTAATAGCATTCAGTAAAGATCTGACTGGACTAACATAGCATTTCAGATCTGCAACTAGGAAGAAACAAAGAAAACACCGCCTGAACTGGGAATTCTACTCAAGATGTCAGGATGGTGTTCTCAAGTTCAGCGTATGACCATGGAATATGGATGCTTTCGCTTGTAATAATCAGTCATAAAATAATACTATTCTAATTTGAAATGAGATTTATTTTTCAATTAGACAACATATGAACAAAGTACCTGGTTACATCTATAATACCATGTATAACATTCTCTGGCTAGTTTACTCTCATGGAGGTGTGCACGCTTCTTTATGTTGAAAACAGAATGTTTCCAATTTCCACAGAAGTCAAGAGATAAGAGCGAATTTCCTCGCCTTATCTTGTGGGAAGAATTGATGCAAGTCTGAGATTGCCTTGACTGATCAGTCCTACCTTTATATAGCTGAGCTGTCAGTCAACTCTGATTGGCTGGAGTTAGTTTTCTGTAAGGATTTTCATTTAGATTTAGTCTACTTTTAGTTTGACAAAAGCCCATGATGAAGATGCATTATAGTATCCAAAAAAACACTTTGGTAGTCTCATTCGTCTTTTTTTTTTTATTATTATTTATTTACTCACTTATTTATTTATTTTCACAAGTCTGAGATTTATGTGAGGAAATTCTTTCACATTCATAACTGAAATAGCAACTGCCCAGGATTTACAGAAAGAAACAAGAAAGACATACACCGTACAGCTGTGGATGTGACAGCAGTGATTAGTTTCTGACGGATACCAACATGCCTTTGTGAACGCGGCCTGAATCTAAATCAGAACATTTAAAATATTTGTTTTCAAAAACAAAACTCCAGCATAACAGAATTTATGTGGAAATGGTTCAGGATGCTTCAATCATTGTTGCAGCGTTACCTACACACCCCACACATTAACAGAGTTCTTTCTTTTATGTCGTCCAGCTGGCTGTCTTGTCTGCGCTCAGAGTTGGGTTGACCTTGTGGAGAATATCAGTATTCACTGCACCTGCACACTGTGGATTATTCAGGTTTCTGAAATAGAAGAGGGAATAATGAGCAGGCCTTTGTACAGAACGACACATCATTCAATATCTCCCCGAGAACAGGGTTCATCTGGCCACCTCACTATCTCTGCTGACTCCGGGCCGCCACGGGCTGCGCTGTTCTTTTGTGGGGAAAAGCCATGCAACTGACACATGCAGAACTTGTCAGGTAATTTGGAGCACAATGGTGTGAGGACATTCAGAGTATGCGGGACAGGCCTAGTCTTCTTTCAGTGATGTATGAGGGCCAGAGGTGGGTGAGATAAGAGCCGTAAGTGGAGCTGCACTCCATCTATGCGGTGCTGCAGGATGGTTTTAGTGTTGCCTTGTTAGATAGCATAGATAGGTCTATACTTAGTTCTCTGTGGGTGATCCTCTTTTTGGATAAATTGGATCCTTCTTGTGTCTTTCGCTTCTTTAGCCTGTTTCACTTCTTGACTCTTTTTGCGGCTCTCTTATGTAAAGAAAGTTCTAGTTATCAGTAATATAGCTACCTTGCCTTGGTACTGAGCTCTTCCCTCTTGCCTCTCTTTTCAGAAGCCTCTGTAGTTGTCCTTCAGGAGTCCTTCATAGGCCCATGGCTTAAATTTATATCTTAAGTAGTGGCTCCTCAACTTTTTACAGTTCTGTACTCAAGGCCGGTGTGTGATATTTTGTTACCCTAGACATAACAGAATTTTTCAGGCCCTGGTTTTAGCCCAGTCATAAAATTTCTTGTGTATGTATGACATTTTGTTGACCAGGGGGGGATTACTTGCTGTAGTGCCAGCTAGTGGGTTCAGACACAGACTCGGAGACAAAGATAAAGTTGTCAACCACCCCAGGGAGGAGGTGGCGCACATTTATTAGGGAAAAATGTACAGAGGGGTTTGGTGAGGGTTGGGGAATGCTCCGGATAGTCTGGAAAGGTGCAGGGTTGTGGGTGGTGCAGGGAGACGCCGGGCGAGGAGTGTTTGCCCAGGGCTGCCGCGAAGTATTCGGCCTGGCGTCGAAGTACTCAAGTTGTATCTCTGTCTTTCCTCCTGTTTGAAAAATATTGTTGATTCCGCAATGATTAGAAGTGCTCTGATCCAACTGTGCTGAACATTGTCAAATTGACAGTACCCTAGCTTGGTTCTCCTCCCTATATTAAATTCAATTTTATTTATACACTATAGCACTTTATATAACCAATGCTGTCACAAAGCATCTTCACAGAATTCAGGTCCGAGCCCCAAGTGAGCAAGCCAAGGGCGACAGAGGCATGGAAAATCTCCATAAAGCTGGAAGAAGAAACCTTGGGAGGAGCCAGGACTCAAAAGGGGGACTCATCCTCCTCTGGTTGACCTGGAGAGAGAGAGAGAGAGAGAAAGTGAGTCACTATAGAGACAACCACCAACAGAAGACCTTTGTGTACAGACTAAATCACTGTTGTACAGATTGACCATCTATGGCTAACAGTGTAAGAATAGTTAAGAGTCAGTAGAGGTCATTTTTTTTGGACTTTGAGTGAGAAGTAATTTTGGTCAACAGCAACAGGAATGGCAATTTCCACTGGATCTTTTGAACAGCAGTTGCCCTTAAATGGGGGAGGAGCACGTGGGAGTTGAAAGCAGCCAAACCAGTTGAGGACACTTGGGCAAGGGACCCCAACGATTGCCAATTTGGAATGAGAAGGTGACCTGGATCCTCAGTGGTGATCAGGACATGCAGGCCTGACTCATTCTCCTTTAGACCTTAAACCTCTTGCTTTGAATCCCCTCTTGCTTCTTTCACACACACACACACACACACACACACACACACACACACACACACACACACACACACACACACAGATATAGTGCCATGCATAAAATCATTTGGCTTTTAAAATCAATCCACTTATATCAAGCATGTTTATGATGATTACACAATTACACAGCTCACAAGATGCACTAAATATCAGTGAATAAACACCCAACACAAATGATTTTAGATTTTCACTCTGAACACTAGTCAGACAAAAGAATGTGCAGAACCTGCTCTCTCTGCTGCCTAATTTTCTTCATGCAAAGAAGTTGTTCAGCAACTAATCAGATATTTGATATGTGGTGCAGTTCTATCATAACCATAACCAGATTCTATCATGACCACAGTCACAGGGCCTGCCGTATTTGACTCAAACTGCCCCTCCTAGGAAAAAAAAAAAAAGATTGTCGCGAGCTTTCGCCACGTGAAGAGAAAAAAAGATGCAGAAGTCATCTTCGTCAGGAAAATGCGTTTTAATTTGCAGTGCTGGGTGGAGCTCAGTCACATATAGCAGCAACTCAACAGGTTCACAGCTTAACGCAGGCCCATTCCACTGCACCGCGCACCTACTGAACGGTGGCAAACTGCGTGCATTTTTTAATAACACCACCCGAAACGCTTCATGTAAGGTAGAGAGAAATGCATATGGCAGTAATGTTAACGTTACAGACTCATTCTGAGTCTCACTCTGAGAATAGTTACTTCGTCATCAAGCTATTCACTTCCACTCAATAAGCTTATAGGCAAAGCGAGTAGGCGTAGCTAGTTAGCTAGCTAGGTATATTAATAAAGACTTAATTAATAAAGACATGGTACATTTTTCAGTTATTCATACAGTCTGTGTGATTTTTATTTTATTTATTTTTTTTTTTGGGGGGGGGGTTGCCCTTTATTTCAGGTCAGAGCAATGGCCCTGTAAAATTTCTGTGCACGTCCCTGCAGAGTCACACTACAACACTGCAGAGCAGGAGATTAAAAATAAACTATTATTACCTCTTCTACATGAAAAACAATATTAGGCCACTTAGGGGTACTGGACTAGCTTACAGCTCTACATACACTTTCACTTTGGACCCCTAAAACTGACCAACTATGAGAGAATAAAGCACAAAATAAAACAGTTTCAGTGAAATCTGCCCAAACCTAAAATTTAAACCTTATCTAAACTTGTCAAATATTTGAGAGATGGTGTTAGAGTGAAACCACTATGAATTGTTGGGTCCTGTCAGGTTTGGAGAAATATTTCAAGCTCAGTATGATGTAGGTAACTTTAGCCTTTTCCAGAGAAGGTTGCGGCGCTGAAGCTCGGCAGACGGTTGACTCATCTGGAACATGCAATATTTATGTTGTAGCAGGTTTTCTTTGCCTGTGCTGAGTGTTTGAAAGATCCAGAAGGTGTTATGGAGCTGCCACAAATGTTACAGCAGTGTTTCCTCGAGTCGGGTGACCATGGATGATTCACTTGCTTGGTTTAAAAAGTCACGTATGGTGTTAAGCTGCAGAGCCTTTGCTATGCAGGCTCTGGGTCTGTCTGGGTGATGACTAATCTTGCGGATGGTTTAAAAGCCCCCTTTTCTTACTGTTCACGGGATTTGCTCAGAAGGCCTTGACTTTGAAAACCTAAGATTTGCCTTTTCTTGAACTGATAGTTATCCCCTCTGCCTGTAGTGCAGCGAAGGGTACAGCACAGACCACCTCAGTGTGGAATTGATGTTTTACACTGTGGAGAAGGCGAAAGTACAATGTCTGTATTAAAATGTTGTCTTTTGTATAACTTAAATGCTTGTTTTGGCAGCCTCCAGCTGTGAGTAAAATATGGGAACTCACCAGAACAGCTAAACTCCTTAACTCTAATGCAAAAAAGAGGATATTTTTGGCATTTATTTTTTTGGGTTTCTTAATTTTTATTCTGTTTGTATCAAAAATAATCTCTTTGATCAGTTGAACTTATAAAGAGGAATGAATGTACTTCAGACATAATTCGTATTTTGTTCTTACTCTGATTAAACCAGTCCATAAGAGGAACTTATTGATTTGAATCACATTCAGAATGTTTGGCTCAAAGTGATCACAGTAAATGCACTAAAAGGCAACATTTTTCTTCTTTTACGTAGTGATATTAAACACCACAACATGTCAAAAATTTTCTACATGCTGATACATTTTAGTATGACCACAGATGACCACAAACTGCGCACAGGACCACTTACTAGCTGCTCAAGCACATGAGGCACAGGGATAAATAGTGTAGCTGCAACCAACCACAGGAAAAAACACCCAAAATTATTATTTAGTGACGAAGCCAGATAATGTGGGATAAAGTTATGGCATTTAAATTGGAACCGTGAGCACCGACTGAAGTGGTATTAAGTCACGTTTTGTGTTGCATCTTCTCACGTTCTCACATACCCCACATCTTCTTGACTTCAAGGTAAATATTCTTTCAGCATGTCTTTGAAGCTCCTGTTGTTTTAGGATAACAACATGCATTTAAGACTTAACACAAATTTTATGCCTAGTTTTAAAAGGTAAAATTCACACAAAACAGCTCCCACTAGTTGCTCAAACTTGAATAAATACAACATCCTCACCCAGTTTGCATGATCCTTCCTTAAATGTATGCGCATTCTGATCTATTTGTGCCTAAAACAGGCGCAAAGGTCTTAGTACATTGGACTTCACCTGTGAGACTTGTAATTTTCTACAGTGCAGCTTTGCATCCCTTTAGCCTCATCGGCTTGACATAAATCACAATTATGCATTGCTTCGGTGTTTTCAGTGTTCTCTCACTACAGTACACCGCCTGCATTTCACAAATACGTCAAAAATCCATTGGGAATCCCCCCACAGTGATAAAGAAAGGCTTAGGAATTATTTTTGGCTTTCTGTTAGTAAGGTTACCTCTCTGGCTTCGTTCTGTTTTAGTTAGTGAGTGGTAAAAAAAAATCAAAAGCAGTTTTTTCCAAATTGCTCCCACTGTCAAGGTCAGAAGGGTGATTTCCTGATCTTTAGATTGGGCTGTTTTGCTGTGTCCACAAGAGACAAGAATGTTTACCACAAATTCTGATGGTTATATTTGGGCTGGACAGATTCTTTAAAGTATGGGAAGTGGGAAGCTTCACAGATATTTGCTGCAACCCATTGGCCATAATGGATAAAGGGCAAATGCTTTTATTTAAACTTAAACTAGATTGCATTTCCAGAAGAAAATGCAAAGTGTGATTGTATGGTTGCTATGATAACTGGTTGTTAGTAGGTGGTTGCTATGGCACGATAGGTGGTTGCTAAGGTGTGGCTAGCCAGTTGCTATGGTAACTGTAGTGGTTGCTTGCTACAATGTGCTAAGTGTTGCTAGGTGGTCACTATGGATTCACAGGAGTGGGTTAACATAAAAATATTAGTCTTAAAGACAGGGGTACCAATACTATGCAATCTATAGACGTAGGAACTTAAAATTGAATTTTGCTACAGGTGTAGGTGAACGTAGCGTCAGGGGTCTTACCCAAAGAGACTTACCGCTGTAATGCAGTTTCCTCACCCTGATGGGGAATCAAACTCCAGCCACATGAAGGACAGAAGTGTAATGGCACTTCACCAACTGCAGCTAACTGCTCTGATAGTTACCAAGGACACTGTCAAGCTGAGGACACTGTTAAACACATCCTTTCTTTTTAACTGGAACTTTAAATGAGCTCAAGTCTAGTGAAGTTGAGGCAGTTTTTAGTTTAGTTCAGTGAAGTTTTAGATGTGAGAAGCTGAAGACGCGCCTTTCGGTTTTTACATACAGTGTACTGCATGTTCATCAGATCAATGCATCTTCAGTTTCTCTCATCTAAAACTACTGAAATGTGAATAACAGGCATAATAAAACATTCAGATTATGAACAAAATGTATGACTAGGGAGCTAGTGGGCTCTTTTGTTAGATTTATTAGACTTATTATAAGTAAGTAGGAAAAACTGTTCTTCAAACACGTCATACATTTCTCACTTCTATAAACTGCAGAGTAGCAGCCGTTTTCATAACTACAGCCTCTAACGTGTTCTGTTCTTTGTTTAGTGTGAACACACAGTTCTTGTCAAACAGTCTATTTCCTGTGGGAGTTTGCTGAACTGTAACAACTTGAGGAGCCCGTATAGTAATTATAGTTTATATAATATAGCTTAACTCTCTCTCTCTCTCTCTCTCTCTCTCTCTCTCTCTCTCTCTCCATTTTCTTTCTCTCTCTTCCTCTTTCCACTTCTGTCTCTATCTCTGTTTCTCTCTGTCTCTCTCACTCTCTCTGTGTCTCTCTCTCTCTCTCTCTCTCTCTCTCTCTCTCTCTCTCTCTCACACAAACACACACACACACACACACACACACACACACTCGCTCACTCTCTCTTGTTCTCTCTCTCTTTCTTTCTCTCCCTCTCTCTCATATTTCTTCTTTTCACTCTCTCTCTCCAAATGTTACTCAGTCTGTCACTCTTTGTCTCTCCACCTTACACTCCCTTTTCACTCTTTTTCTGTCTTTCCCTTTCACACGCTTACACTCTCTCTCTCTCTCTCTCTCTCTCTCTCTCTCTCTCTCTCAACCTTGCTCCCTTTTTCTCTCACTCTGTCGTGTTCTTTTTCTTTCACTTTCATTCTCTATTTTTCAGGCTCTCCAATGCACTCCATCCCTCCCTCTTGCCCCTTCTACCTCATTTTCTGTCTCTCACTCACTCCATCAGTACTGACTATGGACCAGCTGTGCACTTTAGAAAAGGTCATCTCTTTCTCTCTCTCCTCTCTCTCTCCTCTCTCTCTTTCACTCTCTCTCTCCCCGCTTTCTCTTTCGCTTTCTCTCTCTCTCTCGCTTGCTTTCTACCTCTCTCTCCCCCTCTTTCTTCCTCTCTCTACCTGTCACTCTCTCTCTCTACCCACCTCTCTATCTTTTCTCTCTCACCCTCTCTCTCTCTTTAGCTCTCTCTCTATCTTTCACTCGTTCACTCTCTACCTCTGTCTCTCCTCTCTCTCTCCCTCTCTCTTTAGCTCTCTCTACCACTCTCCTTCTCTACCCCCTCTCTCCCTCTACCCCCTCTCTCTCTACTCCCTCTCTCTCCTATCTCTCTTTCTCTCTCCCTCTCTCTGTCTCTCTCTCTTAACCCCCCCTCTCTATCACAGGCTGTAATTAGCACTCAGAATGCTGTCATGTCCACTTTGCCCCTTTAACCACCGCAGTTCCTCTCCATCTTTGAATAAGACCCCTCTAATTACAGCAGATTTCCTTCCTCTCGTCCTCTCCTCCTCGAGCTGAGCTGAGAAGGGGCCAGGGGAGCGGATGAGCGCAGTGGGGAGTAGAGGAGTGAGAAGAGAGGGTGAACGAAACTGAGTGTGTATTTAAACTGCTGTGCTGTGAAAAAGTATTTGCGTTTCTGATTTTTAATTTTTTTGCATGTTTGCCACACTTAAATGTTTCAGATCATCAAACAAATTTGAATACTTGACAAAGATAACCCAAGTAAACACAAAATGCAGTTTTTAAGTGATGATTTTATTTATTAAGGAAAAAAACTATCCAAACCTACATGGCCCTATGTAAAAAAGTAATTGGCCCCTAAACCTAATAACTGGTTGTGCCACCCTTAGCAGTAACAACTGCAATTAAGCATATGCAATAACTGGCAATGGGTCTTTCACATTGCTGCGAAGGATTTCTGGCCCACTCTTCTTTGGAGAATTGTTTTAATTTAGCCATATTGGAGGGTTTCCGAGCATGAACCGCCTTTTTAAGGTCATGCCACAGCATCTCAGTTGGATTTAAGTCCAGACTTAGACTAGGCCACTCCAAAACCGTTAAGCCATTCAGAGGTGGATGTGCTGGTGTGTTTTGGATTGTTGTCCTGCTGTAGAACCCAAGTGCGCTTCAGCTTGAGGTCACTAACTGATGGCCAGACATTCTGCTTCAGGAGTTTTTGGTAGACAGCAGAATTCATGGTTCCATCAATCACAGCAGGTGGTCCAGGTCCTGAAGCAGCAAAGAAGCCCCAGACCATCACACTACCACCACCATGCTTGACTGTTGTCATGATTTTTCTGAAATGTTGTGTTACTTTTACGCCAGATGTAACGGGACACACACCTCCCAAAAAGTTTAACTTTTGTAATGCAGTCCACAGAGTATTTTCCCAAAAGACTTGGAGACCATCCAGATTTTTTTTTTGGCAAAAGTGAGATGAGCCTTTATGTTCTTTTTGGTCAGCAGTGGTTTTCGCCTGAAACTCTCCCATCCATGCCATTTTTGGCATTATGTTTGAGTCTTTAACACTGACCTTAACTGAGGCAAGTGAGGCCTGCAGTTGTTTAGATGTTGTTCTGGGTTCTTTTGTGACTTCTTGGATGAGTCGTCGCTGAGCTCTTGGGGTAATTTTTGTAGGCCGGCCACTCCTAGGATGGTTCACCACCATTCCATGTTTTCTCCATTTGTGAACAATGGCCCTCACCGTAGTTTGCAGGAGTCCCATAGCTTTAGACATGGCTTTGTAATCTTTTCCAGACCGATCGATGTCAATTACTTTGTTTCTCATCTATTCCTGAATTTCTTTAGATCGTGGCATGTCTGTCCTTTTCTGGGATCTTTTATTCTACTTTTTAAGTGATCTCTGCATTCAGCAGGTCTGGCAGTAATCAGGCCTGGGTGTGGCTAGTGGAATTGCACTCAGCCTTCCAAACAGCTGTGACAGTCATGGTCAGCAGGCCACTAGAGGCCGCCATTGTTTAAGTTTTACTTTGAGGACTTTTAAGTTGACACCTGAGTTTGATTATTGTTCACAGTTGTTTTGTGTTTAGTTTAATGAGTGTCTTTTGTTTGCTGTGTATTTAAGTTCCTCTGTTTCAGTTTGTAATCGTCTGTCGTCCCTCACATTGACCCTTGTTGTGTTGGCGTTCTGTCTAAGTATAGAGTATCGGCCTTCAAGCCTGGTTTTATTTATAGTTTTGTATTGTAATAAAGAGAAAACAGTATGGAAGTCTGCGTTTTTGCGGCAAGTCATGACATAAGCGTGATTACTTAATGATTTTCCAAGGAGGGTACTTACTTTTTCACATAGGGCCATGTAAGTTTGGATGTTTTTTTTTCCTTAATAAATAAAACCATTATTTAAAAACTGCATTTTGTGTTTACTTGGGTTATCTTTGCCTAAGATTTAAATTAGTTTGATAAACTGAAGCATTTAAGTGTGAAACATTTAAGTGTGAAATCAGTAAGGGGCAAATACTTTTTCACAGCACTGTGTGTATATATATATATATATATATATATATATATATATATAGGTATAGCTGCACAGGTATAGC
>JBBJLS010000001.1:22175465-22202819 GCA_037577275.1 Bryconaethiops microstoma
CACATTAAGAAGGAGAGAAATTCCACTAATGAACTCTTGACGAAGAAACACCTGTTAATTAAATACCATTCCAGGTCAATTCCTCGTGAATCTGATTGAAAAAATGCCAAGAGTGTGCAAAGCTGTCATCAGAGAAACAGGTGATTGTATTAATCTACAATGTAGCCAATAATAAAAACAAATGAGATCGTTGAATGAGAAGGTGTGTCCAAACTTTTGACTGGTAGTGTATATGACAAAAATTGAGTGTTCCAGAAAACCTACTCACAAAATCACAGTCTGGAACTGATCTCTGACCTCTGATACTGCTTGGAAGTGTGGGAGGCCCTGTCAAATGCAATGAATGTTGTTGTTTAGCTTTTTTCTGTTGTTGGCTAAATTTTACCTAATGTATAAATTAGCAGTGCTAGTTATTCCACAAGGGATATTGACCTTTTCTGTTGTGGGTTTTCAGCCAATTTCTTCTCTTTTTTCATTGGAAAAGTTTCTGTGATTCTCTGAGATTACCTTTGGGCTGATTTGCATCTTTAAACACCTTATGGCTTAATCTTTTTAATTTTTTTAATTAAGTCTCCATCATATATGAAGAACCAGCACATATTTACAAGTCAGAGAATAGCCCTGCACCTTCTCTTGTGTGATGTATTTTTTTCTTTGGGAAAGATAACACTGAGCTGGCACTATAATAGCACTCGACACCTTTACCTCTTACTCACCGGAGTGAAATGTAATTGAAGTTCATGTGTTGGGTGTAATGGTTCTTGGCTTGAAAATTTACAGCTGAAAGTGCTCCCGCTGCTCTGCTCTCTCTCTGAGCTGACAGATGGAGGCTAGTCCGGGGTCATCCCTGAGGACCTGAGTGCAATACACAGCGTAAAATTCACGGATGGCAGGCACCGTCCATATCTCTGTCCACTTAAAGGATGAGGGCTAACAGCGGCCTGAGAGGAGGAGAGTGCTGGAGTGTGACAGTGCCGGGCCAGGTCAAAGGTTGAGATTTATTGCCCTATTTAAGCCTGTACATATATTCTGGCCTGAGGCATCTTGCACTAACAAAATCAATGGAAGCACTCTGCTCTGAATTTCAGCAGCTAACAACAAAGCTGGTGCAATTACAGTCAGGCTCGAGGAGGAACGAGCTCCAGAAACAGAAATTCCTCAGAGGAAAAGGGATGGTGATGGTGAAGCAGTTTTTATTTAAATGGTCACAGACAGCATAGCCTGGATTTGCTACTGGGTCTGGGCTGGGGTTGTTCGATGACTGAAAAGTTGGACACACACTCATAAAAGCTCACTACTCTCATTAACAGTTTCTTAAACAGCCATTAGCTTCTACTATGCAATGAATCTTTCACAACTGGCAATGAGTCTTTTACATCGCTGTGGAGGAATTTTGGCCCACTCTTCTTAGCAGAATTGTTTTTATTCAGCCATATTGGAGGGTTTGTGAGCATGAACCACCTTTTTAAGGCCATGCCACAACATTTCAATTGGTTTCAAGTCCAGACTTTGAAGCCATTCAGAGGTGGACTTGCTGGTGTGTTTTGGATCATTGTCCTGCTGCAGTGTGCCTCAGCTCAAGGTCACGAACTGATGGCTGCACATTCCCCTTCAGGATTTTTTGGTAGAGAGCAGAATTCATGGTTTCATTAATCACTGCAAGTCGTCCAGGTCCTGAAGCAGAATAGCAGCCCCAAGCCATCACACTACCACCACCAAGTTTGACTGTTGGCATGATGTTCTTTTTCTGAAATGCTGTTACTTTTATGCCAGATGTAACGGGACTCCCAAAATGTTCAACTTTTGTTTCGTCAGTCCATAAAATATCGTCCCAAAAGACTTGGGAATCATCAAGATGTTTTTGGTGAAAGTGAAACGAGACTTTATGTTCTTTTTGGTCAGCAGTTATTTTCGCCTGGGAACTCTGCCATGCATGCCATTTTGCCCAGTCTCTTTCTTATGGTTGAGTCATGAACACTGACCTTAACTGAGGCAAGTGAGCCCTGCAGTTCTTTAGATGTTGTTCTGGGTTCTTTTGTGACCTTTTGGATGAGACGTCGCTGTGCCCTTGGGGTAATTATTGTAGGCCGGCCACTCCTAGGAAGGTTCACCACTGTTCCTTGTTTTCTCCATTTGTGAATAATGGCCCTCACTGTGGTTCACTGGAGACCCAAAGATTTAGAAATGACTTTGTAACCTTTTCCAGACTGATAGATGTCAACTACTTTGTTTTTCATCTGCTCCTGAATTTCTTTAGATCGCAGCATGATGTCTTCTTTTTTGGGATCTTTTAGCCTACTTTTTAAGTGATTTCTTGATTCAACAGGTCTGGCAGTAATCAGGCCTGGGTGTGGCTAGTAAAATTGCACTCAGCTTTCCAAACAGTGTGAATAACCAAAGTTACTTGATTTTACAAGGGGGCACAATTACGTTTTCACATAGGGCCATGTAGGCTTGGATAGTTTTTTTCCTTAATAAATAAAATCACGCATTTTGACTGCAAAAAACTGCATTTTGTGTTTACTTGGGTTATCTTTGTCTAACATTTACATTTGTTTCATAATCTGAAATATTTCAGTGTGACAAACATGCAAAAAAATAAAAAGGGACAAATACTTTTTCATAGCACTGTAAGTGTTTTCAGAATGACGGTTTTCTTTTTACGGCAATACATATAAAAATGCTTGCACTTTAGAAATGATTGTGTAGTATTGTGATATTGAAAAAAACGCTTTTTGACTTCTATCAAATACAGTAAACTTCAGTCTCTCGCAGATTTTTTCTGAGAACCGAACTAATAATTGTTCGCCAAAACCCTCGCACTAACACGGAAACTGCAGATATCCTCCGCATTTTTTAAAAAACTTTTGTGACATCCAGGCCTCGTCCACCATGGCCCCTCGTCCTCATGCTGCGTTGTTTATGTTTGGATGTGCCACTTAGCAACCCTGCATGAGGACGAGGGGGCATGGTGGACGAGGCCTGGATGTCACAGCTTTTTTCATGGCAATATATAATTTTTCATGCATTTGAGTGCTAAATTAAATATAATTAACTAATTTTGTAACAAAAATATTAATGTAAATTCAGCTACATTTCCTTATAAAAAATAACTATAAATTTTTTGGTACTGTCCAGAGAACACAATCTTGGGATGGTGAAATACTCCTGTACTCAGAGGCAGGAGGTTTGAAAGTAACCAATCTGAGAATGTTATTTATTTCTCTTTGCTGCTGATTGGCTGCTGCCCTTTGATGCAGCTGCAGTCCAGAATTTCCCTCGTGGAGCATCTCGAGTGTTCTCATGTTTTTTGTTTTGTTCTTCTTAAAGCCCTGTATTTTTATTACTGTAAATTAAATTAATCTATTGCTGTATTTACCTGCTTATACCAAAGAAAACACCCGTGCATGAATTACAGTACAGTTTATACAGGGGTAACATCGGTATTTACATTCTAGCATTGCGGGAGTTAAGTGTACAGTACAAATACGGGTTTACCTTTACATTTTCTTTAAGGGTAATGTATTAAGCTGAGTTTAAAATTAAATTAAAGTGTTTTAGGAGCATATTTGGTGGCATGTCTAGGGTTTACACTATAAAAATAGGCATTTTTAGGCATTTTTTTGTCACATCACAGTTTTTCACTATACAGTACACGGGTGCTCTTGGAACGTTTACTGCATATGCTTTTAAGTGAACATGTTTTCTGTTCTTTTACAAAGAACAGGGGAGCATGTTAATGGTTTTATCTGAAATTATTGATTGTGTCCCCTATTCTGTATTGGCACCTGCCAGTATTAGGAACCTGAGTCATAGGTCTTTTTATGTTTAAAACCAAATATGATTTGTTAACACTCCTGTGCGGTGAAATGACAAGGCATGAAAGTAAGTCTTCAATTGAACTTCAGCACTCTTATATACCAACACAAGCTACTTAGCACTTACTGCTGCTACAGTCACTTAACTACAATTTTTCATGAAACTTGTTTGCATTTGTGAGGTTGCCACTGATGCAATGAAATTTCAGTGCATAGCAGTTTTAGCTTGGAATCGTCGCTCCTTAATTAAAATTCAGAGAATTGTCCATGTACTCATACAGATAAACAGCTTACTCTCAAAGCTCCTTATATCAGTATGACGGTGACTTTAGAATGACACTACTTCAGTGATCTGCTGAGATTAGGTAAAAAAAAAATGCTGGAGTAGTACTTTAAAATCATATCTCCCATTTCTCAAATCATTTGATTTCAAAATTTTCTTGCCTATTTCTCCATTCGAGCAGGCTAAGTTTGGGTACTTGAGACTTGAAGGGTCGAGTGGACATACCAAGATGTAAAAATGAGAAGGATTTGGGAAATGCAGCTTTCGATGGCTTGTAGTGGTCACGGTGGACAAGGTACTTACTCTGTGGTTATAAACTGAGGGTTCAGCAGTTTTTGCAAGGCCAAATCTCACTGACTCTTCTGTTCTTTGGAAAAGCTTAGATGTGCCTGGCTAGCAGTTGGGTGGCCTTTTTTCCTGGTTCCAGAGTAACATTACAGAAGGTGCATTAGAAATAAATGGGCTAGTTAAAGAATGTTCCTGATAAGTCCAACATAAGTGGAAATCTAATTTACCAAGTATAGGCAATGCTAACTCCAGCACAGTGGTTGCACAAATATTTAGGGAATAATTTAGGCTAATCTAGAACCTAACCTACCCTACGAGCAAGCATAGACCTCATAGGAAAGTCTGTCCAAGACCAGATGTGGCTAAAAAAATTCACAATATGACTCTTCAGGTTGTTCCAGCTACTGTGCATGACCATATCTGTTCAAGGAGGACAGGCTTTTCCCAGTTTCATTTTCAGGCCGATAAAGACTAATCTTCTAATCTGATACACTAATGTGTCTGTGCTTTTAATAATCTGCCCTGGCTCTTTATCCAGTCCAGAACCTTCATTAACTGGAATATATAGCTGTTTTTAGGATTGGTCCCCATGTTCTCTGATCCTTGTGGCAAAGGTGTGAGTGTTTCACAGTCAGGCAGAGCGAGGGTCTGCTTTATTGCTACCATTAGGGACAACGTGAGCCTAATCCATCATCTTAGGAGACTAATGATTGCCTGCATGCATCCCAGCAGGCCCAGACTGTCAGGGGAGAGCGATACAGACACTGCTCAGCGTTTCGGCCTATTTGTCTTCACGAGGACGTCTGTTCGCAGCCAGAGGGGGGGTGGTCACATTCTGTGAGCCGGGCTGGAGGACAGGGACAGGGGAAGTGCATCAGCGATAGACCCTCAGAGAAGGTGCTAGACTGAAAAAGACACGGTGAGAACTAGATGTAGTGGGACATTCTGTCTGCAGGAGTCAGGGAAGAGTTTACCAACTGTGATATGCAAAGTCTTCCACTTCTATAAACTGCACTTCTAGCCCAAATTCTAATTACACTGTGTTCATGAGAACATTTTGGTCTCTGGCAAAAACACACAGGGAAACATGAAATGTGGAAAAAACAGGGCTCTAACATTATGCTCTGTTATTCACTGGAAAAGTTGAACTTGTGAAGGAACACACAGATGCTCATTACTCATATCATATTAAAACACAGTGAAGTTCATTATAAGTAAGATGCAGAAGAAACTAACCACTGCTGTTAGCTCATGTCCAGAGATGTGCAACCTTCCTAAATTAATTTACTACATGTATATCACACTGCGCATGTCAATACCTTAGTGGCTTTATTAAATTATTAATATTTTTCAACTGATACCAAAATTTGCTTGATTTAAGTATCATTTCCACACTAATAAAATATACTGGTGTAATTCAGTTAGTCATACTGCTGGCCTCCACAGAGCAGATTGAGGTTTTAACACACTACACTAATAGAAGTGCTTGGGCTACATTCACCTATATTATGTAACATGATTGAATTGTAAAAGTGCCAAATCTATAAACGTCAATGTATATTACATGAACACAGCTTTAGGGGTTTTTTATGTTTATTTGCTTTTGGTTATTCTTGTGTTGACTGAAAATGATGACTTTAAGAATTTGCATACACTTTTTTCACTGTAATATTAGCTTGGAAAGTCATTTGCTTTAAAAATCTCTCCTGTTCCACATTCTCTTTGATCTCCCCTGCAGCGTTTGTGTTGAGCTGTAACTTCCCGGAGCGGCCGGCCTATGGGGACGTGTCTGTGAGCAGTCTGCATGCAGAAGGAGAGGCCTACTTCTACTGCTTTACTGGCTACCAGCTGCAGGGCCCGTCCACTCTCACCTGCCGAAATGCTACCACTCCATTCTGGAGTGGAAAAGAGCCCCAGTGTGTGGGTGAGTGAGATGTTTGACCGTTGGTTCACATGATTTTTTTTAACATTCATTTGCAGAACCATTTTACCATAAGATCAGCACAATTTTAGGAATGATTTTAGGTTTACGTCACCTAGTCTGTAGATAAAAACTGAAGCTCTAATATCTTGAAATGTTATAGGTTTAAGACAAGGTATTTTCTCACCAATATTTTGTTAGTTATTGTTTAGGGTTAGTGTAGTGTAGTGCCACCTACCGAGGCTCCGACACAGACACGGAGAGAGTTGTCGCCCACCCGGGTCAGTGAAAGTTGCACCTTTATTTACAAAGTGAAGGGAGGGTGCTGGAAGGTGTGCAGGGATCTGGTGCGCAGTTTTGTCTGGGTGGCCTCAGAGGGCACCGGTGTCCGGGTTGGGAGCAGGGTGAGTCCTCTGGGCTGGAGTCTGTGGGAAGAAGAGTGCAGAGCTGTTATTCGTGAGTCCCTTCCTCTTTGTCAGTGGCCCCTTATGTAGGGCGCACACTTCTCTTTAACGGGAACCGCCAAGCGGCTGCCGGTGTGTCTTGTCAAGGCGCTCCTCCCACTCCCACGTGCTCTCCATGGGTCCAAATCAAAGGTGCTTAAGGGGCGTGTCTCTCCATGGGGTTCACCTGCGTCAACTCCTGTCCACTGCAGCACCCTGGACAGCGCTGCCTGAGGAGCATTTGCTTGGGGCTGCCACGGACGTATTGGCCACACTAGCTGCTCATTGTGCACAGCCATTGTACAGCATGCATCCATCCTGAAACCACCACCTGAGAACAGCCCAACTGTGGACTAAGTATGAGCCTATGCTGTGTGAATAGGTTGCCAAAAAGAGGTAAAGGTATTTTTTCATGTGAAAGCTGTGTTTACAGAATTTTTTTGAGCTCATAGCAAGTTTTGTTGCATTTTACACTGGCAGGACAAGCTACCAAATTTTCAAAGAAGCTGCTAAATACTTTTAATTAGTAGAATTCATACAGCTTTGAATATTCCAGTGACAGGTTAACCCATAAGAACCCGGACCCCTTTCCCCTTAAAGGAAAATTATGGGGAATATAAAACAGAACAAATGGACCACACAGAACACATTTCTAAATTGTTTTCGAAATACAGCCCCCTACTGGCAAAGATCGGGAATGTTACATTTAAGTCACATTGGGCGTTTATAGTACATTTATTCCTTCTTTGAAAATAAATCAGCTTGACAGTTTTTTTGTTTAGTAACATATATTTGTATTTTTATTTGCATTTCCACAAGATATGATCACATTCTAACTTTTATGTTTAAGTTTAACAAAAAAATATTTGTCTGATTGGTTTTTACAACAAAGAATGTGCAAACTGAATGATAACTACCTTATATTGGGTAATTATGCAACAAGGTACTGTAGCTGTAAAAAAACTGATGTTTTTTAGCTGTAAAAAAACACGATGATATCTAGTGCATTCTGAACGCGGTACCCGTTTAGCCATACTACAAAAAATGTAATAGAATTACATTGAATTAGGACCACCGTGAAATCATATTTGTTTTACTTACAGATATTTAAAAATAGTTTTGTAACATATATTATTATTTTATAAATTTGACATTGTTATATTTGTTTAAATGTGCTTTGAACTGAACATTTTTCTTATTGTGACAAATACGTCACATCATATTTTCCACGACTATGTTAAGGTTTAATGCCCGATGTGACATCAGTGTTACCACAATGTTGTTGTAACTTGTTTTATATCAATCTCTTCAGGAAATGTTGTCAGAACATGTTAAATGTAATATTTGACTCTTATTTAAGTATCCGAATTGTTAAATTGGTTGAAACATACCTTTAGTTACCAAAAATAAGATGTTTGAAATTAGATGATTTGATCAGGTGTGGTTACCCTGCAGGAAGCCATCTTGAAAATGATGTCATGGGTACCCAAATTCACAGAGTGTCATGTGACTGCACCAGGAAGTTACGAACATGTCACTTTGGGGCCTAATGAGTCATGGATAAAGTTGTGTGAGAAAGTTTCCAGGACATTTAAAGTCGTGTTGACACCTGTGTCACAGTGAGTTCTTATGGTTGTCATTACCTTTTAGCTTAGAAATTGTAAATGGAAATGGAAAATTGATAACAGACACATTTTTTTGTAATCAACAATGTCAAGCAACTACTTCAGCTTTTATTGAAAGCTTCAGTAAATTCCGGCATTGCAAATCAGTTTGTGAAGCACGGTGTGAATTCTAGCACATGCAGTAGTCAGTATTGATGTTACTTCATCCTTACCTTATCACAGAAATTTGTTTTTATAGATTGTAATGGGACTGTACTGTCAGTCAGCGCACACACAGCTTCCTTAAACATGCTTATTTCCACCACTGTGGAGCAATTCTGCAAGTGCTCATTAGCAATTACACCTTCTCTTTCTATGTCTTGGAAACACCCACAAGACCCTGCTTATTTCGTCTGGTTACAAAAGGCCTACCGTGCCCCAGAAATTCCCGCAGTACCGAACAGCTCTCATAGCAGAGTGTGTAAATATTTTTTTCGCACAGGTGTAATTTAGTTTGATTGGAGAACATCTCTCCACACTCCCTCTCCCTTCTCCTCTGAAGTTAATTGGGGTTTGATCATTGATTTGGGATGTAATGGTATTAACTGCTGTGCGTGTGCTAGCAGGTGGCGAATATTAACAACTGGCTAACCCTCCAGGCGCCCTAGTGCGACAGACAAGCAATGCTATCTTTGCTGCATAAATAAGGGCCTTTTTTCTGAAAAAGAGAGAGAACCCTAGAGCTTAAAAGAGTTTTCGTTTTGCATAACAAACACAGAGGCATCTTAGATTTTGAGCCAGGCTGCTGCCCTCCCTAAAGGAGGCCTGTTTTGATGAAGGATCTCATTTAGTTGTTTAGAGGTGCAGCGTCAGCGGCTTGAATAGTGAAAAGGTGGCATTCGCCCGGAGCAGAACCCAGGCTTTCTCATTTCCAGCATTGATCAGAGCCAAGGAGCCCAAATGTGGCATTTAAGGAGCGCGCCGTGGCCCTGCTGAGTGCAGCCAGTGCCCGGCTGGCCTGCCCGAAGCTGATTACTGACCAGGCGTGGGCAGGCTGCCAGAGGCCGCGGCTCGAGCTCCAGTTTAATTACACTCTCTCTGCCTGGCTAACCCTCACCTGATCAGCCCCCACGCTCCCCTTCCTACCAACTTTCCTCTTTCTCTGATTTGATACATTTTCTCTAACAGATTTGCATTGGAAATTCTTGTTGATGTACACTATAGGCAAAAAGTTTGGAAGGAACACTGATTTGCTTGAAGAAATAACCACTGCTTTTTCATTTTGTCTAATAATATACAGAACTGCTAAAAACAAAATGTCACGTTCCCCCATGACTCCCACATAAAGGCAGGTGCATTTGCAGACGTCCATTGCAATACTTTTATTTATAAACAAAGCAAAAGGCACGAGGACCAGCAAAACAAAACTCAAACCAATAACGAAAGGGGACTGGAGAAATGCAAACACAAAGTAGCGTGTGTAACGACTGATCGACAACCTCAACATGAACACGAACCCTATAGATACATAAACAAAAACCCAACCACCAGTAACAAAACACAAGAACTTAACACAAACTAAATCCAGCTGAGACTAAAACAAACCCAATCACCCATCAAAATAAAAGCCCCAATATAACCAGAAAAAGGGCGGCCTCTACCGGCCACCAACCGTCAGTCACCAGCCCTGACACAAAGAACAAAAAGAAACTACCCAAATGCCTTGTGCAACTAGCAGCGAAGCGTGCAACTAACAGATCTTAATTCCATTTGCTCCTGTTAAAGCCCACCGTCTCTAATCATATTCATAATTTTCAAATGCTTCTGTAGGATGCACTCCTGAATCTAAAACATGATTAAAATCTGGTCTGTGTAAAGGACCATAATGAACTGCTAGAAACAAGAACCACAGACACTTTTTTCTCATAATATGCTGAGTGAGAGTTCATCACTACAAACCAATATGTTAAACGAGATGTCAGTCGTGTAGTGTTGATTGTTGGCAAGATTATTTGATAAGATCTATTTTTTCAGGATTGTTCTGGAATGTTGTTGACAAGCATTCAAAAACTCTGCCATTCTGTCATTTCTCTTCTCCTCCAGCTTCCTGTGGTGGGATGGTGAAGAATGCCACTCTCGGCCGCATTGTGTCGCCTGGTTTCCCCAGCAACTACAGCAACAACCTGACCTGTCACTGGGTTTTGGAGGCTGTGGTGGGCCAGCGGCTGCATGTGCATTTTGAGAAGGTGGCCCTCGCCGAGGATGATGACAGGTCAGCACGCAAACACAGCACTGAACACACACACACACACACACACACACACACACACATACACAGACACTCACACATACTCTCTCACACACACACACACAGACACTCACCCATGCTCGCTCTCACACACACACACACATCCCATATGTATTATATGTAAGTATTTATACGTGATGATAATCCTGAACCTAGCCTTCTTATCTTAAAGTCTTAAAAATCAACATCATTGTATAGGTGCTAATAGAATAGCCCATTTTCTCTGGTTTTCCTTCCAAGTCAGGACATTTGTTTCCTAGGGCCTGCTGATGTAACAGGAATAGCAGCTTAGCCCGATAACATTAGGCCTAATTAGTTGTAACCCTGTATCACTTTTTATTAGGCTATATGACCATGGCAACTTATGCTGCCTGTCTGACCCGTAGTGGGACAGCTCATGCCCAGCCTTCTATCAGTCATAGCCAGTCTTCTGATGGAGTTGGATCCCTCTAATCGTTTTTTCATAACAACTGTGGCATCACTTATGCGAAAAGTATCATGGATTTAAAAATATAAAGCAATTATTACTCCTGTAAGCGCTAACAGTGGGGACAGCATTGGTTTGTATTCCTACAAGTCTTTTACTGTCCACATATTTAATAAGATTATTTGAGAAATAAGTCCCTTCTTCTCATCCTCACAATAAACATCATGCTTTCATGTGCAAGAATTAATCGCAGCTTGAGTATCTACAACTGGGTTTACAGTGAAAGTCGTTACCGTTGCTGCTATTGCAAAATGGTAAAAACTTCAGGTCCATTTGTTCAGTTTTCTGAAACTGAAACTCCCACAGGACCCATATTCAAGTTGAATAACTACACAAAGAGACACTCCCAGCTGTGATATACTGAGTGTTCTTTAGATCAAAGTGTCTCTACAGAGGCTGTATTTAGTGCTGCCACACTTCTTTAATGCACCACATGTGTTTCTTTTGCACTGTTACAGCCTCTGTGATGACACAGCAATGAAAGAAGCATCTGCAAGGCGCTGTATGCATGTGTGCACACATCCCAGTTCCTGAGATCATACACTTCTGCTCTTTTAAAATAATTTAGAATTATCAAATTCCCTGCTGGTAACGCAGACAAAGTGATTAGAGGCCAGTCGGGGCTTCAGAACGGGGATTAAGTTATTTTTATTAGCAGGATCCGCCGTTTCTGCAGGCTATGCTAACAAATGGACTTTTAATGAGGTCACTTGCTGCTTAGCTATTCAGAATGGTATCAGGCAATTATCATGCAAACTGCCAAAAGACAGGCCCAGAACTCGCAGCAGTGTTATACATATCTGCTGCCAACTTGTTTTTTTTTCTCTTCACTGCTTCAGAGGAATACAGTGTGTTTCCTATTGTCTGCAGATTGCTGATCAAAAATGGAAACAACATAGATTCAGTGACACTCTATGATTCATATGAAGTGGAATATTTACCCAACGAGGGGATTGTCAGCTCCTCCAGACATCTTTTTATCGAGTTCACCACTGACGGCTCAGGCACCAACACGGGAGCAGCCATCAGATATGAAGGTATGGACAGATGCAGCCCCGGCATCAGACAGGGTGTCATGAACCCAGTTTTCTTTCAGAAGTGAAACAGCTTTACATTGATATTAATCTAATACTGTTACAACTGTACTGCTCTAAAAAGCTGAAGAGCAGTAACTACAACAGTAAAACAACTTTTATTACTGGATTTTATAGCTATTTTAGTACTTTTCCAAAGGTATCCCTCACAATGGCAAATGACAAATCCAAGAACTTTTGTAGAAAATGTAACTGATCTTCAAACATTAATAAGTACATAAACTTCAATCATGATTTTTTTTTTGTTGATATGAGACACTGGAAAGCAAACACCTCAGACAGAGTATAGAAATAACATCAGTGAAAATTAGATTTAAAATCTCTTATGACTTACATTCACAATAGGTACAGGGATGGATGGATGGATGGACGGATGGATGGATGGATGGATGGATGGATGGATGGATGGATGGATGGACGGACGGATGGATGCATGTATGTTGCTTCCTAACTAAGTTCATCTTGAGAGTGTGTTAGCATTGATTGCTAGCTAACAAAAAGCCAAAGACTACACTATCATTTGACAGCACCAAGTTTAAAGATATGTCTTTTTGTTAGTTTTTTCTCTTTTTTTGTATTTATTCATCATCTCAAATAATTGCAATAAGACATTTATGTGATAAGTGTGACAGGCTTTGGTCCTCTGCCTTTTCCACACCTGCACTAATGCTGCTGAGTCTCTCTTCTACTGTCAATCTCTTTTGTAGGCAGCACGGACGTGCTTTCATGTATTGGTATGAATAAAGCTGTGTGGTTCGAGTTGAGATGGTATGTAGAAAGCCTAAGACTTTTTCTGCTCTAGGGCCCTCAGAGCCAGCGATTGCTCCTGCTGAGTCAAACTGCTGATTGCTCTCTGTCACTTTACCTCAGACGGTTCTCTCCTTGACTGAGAGCCGTAGGCACCTTAGCTTGATGGCCACGGAGGCAAAAGTCTGTGGTGCAGATTGGCCTGACCCTTCATTCGTCCCTATCATTTTCCTCTTTCTTGCATTGGCTGCCTGGGTAAAAGGTGTAGCAGAGCACAAATTCCCAGCATAAAGAGCCTCGGCGCACCAGTGGAAACTACAGGCTTTTCAGTTTCACAGCATATACCACTCGCTGTCATCTCTCCTTAAACACCCCAAGATTTCTGCCTAAAATAGGCTTTTGCTAGGAACAAATGAGGTGAAAATTAAATGAAGCAGCCAAACGCAATCCACCAGGGTCATTACAGGCTGGTTTCAACGCGCAGCTGAAAGCAGTGTTTACAGCTGTTTTATTCCTTCAATATGTACAGCTGCATTTATTGCAGGGGACACGCTACCCACCGAAGAAGCAGAATCATTATCCAATCAGAGGGGTCTAATCTTGTTTTCCATGGCACAATCGGATTACACCATCGGGCCTCGGATAATGCGCCTCTGCAGCGACCTTTAACAATGCCAAGTCAAATAAAGCTGCATAAATGAAAGCAGCCTGCCACAAACAATGGCTGCTGCAGGTGTAGTGGTACGCCTGCAGTCACCTCAAGCTCCAGGAATGTATGTGTTACGCACCAGTTAGAACATTAAGGTTCTGTTTTTCTCTCTAAAACAGACTGACTTGTCATTTATCTATGATAAACCACGAGGGCTGTATCAAGCCCATGCACTTAAAAATGTGCTAACAATACTTTATATCTAACCTTAAGGGCCAGTTTTCCAGACCCAGATTAACCCTTATTCTAGACTAAATTTCATTCACCATCGGCACTGCACCTTAGTTAAAAACTAGCCTTAATCCATGTCAGAGAAACCGGCTCAAAACGTATTAGCACAGACACTGTTATTACATTATTGTACACTGATCGATGTCGGGTTTTTATCAAATTATTCTCTACAGAGATTCAATTTAAGATAAACTCAAATACACACAGTGCTTTATTGTGCTGCAGTGATGCTGGCATAAATAGTCTGAATGTTTGAATGTTTGTCTTTCTAAGACACTCTGAGACTATGATGAATATGAAGAATACCAACTAGCCTGCTTCATTTTAAGTCATTAGACAAACTGATCAGCCAACTCTAATGTACCATATTCAGAGAGAAAGTATTTTACAAAATCTAAACATTTTAAATGCACAGCTTATATCACTGTTATACACGTTATTACCCTGATTAATTATTACACTAACTAGTAAGATAGAAAACACAGGACAAAGCACCTCTTCACAAATGTCCTTAACCAGGAGGAACAGTTAAGCAGCTACAGTAGGTGGGAGAGCAAATGACATTTTCCTAATATGATGTAGAGCAACCTATGCATTTAATTAGTTGATTACTTATTTATTTAGAAAGAAGAATTCTGATGGGACCTGTGCTCCAAATGAGGGGCAGGCCTTTGGTGAACATATAAAACCTTCACATGAATGCTAGACTGCCCAAAACCAAATATTTCACAATTAATCACAGGCTTGCTTTAGGGATTCACGAATTCATATTACAACAACCAATCTCAGGCGGCTTTGCCGAGGGCTTTTAAATGATGGCACTCTGATAGTTTGGTCATATGGAAGGAAATATCAGCGGTTGAAGAAAATGAATGAACTCCACATCTTGTGGCGTCAAACAGAGCGGGCAGAGGCAGAGGCTGAGGCTGAATAATGCATTTGGAAGGGGCGAGGACTGGCTGAGATTGAACGGCGGCGCTGTAATTGGTGGAATCACCTGCGTGTGCTATAGAGAGCACTGAGCTGAATGCTAAGCATGGCAGTGGGCCCGCAGAGTGGGAAACCCTCTAAGCCAGCGTGCGATTGAACGAGTCTGGACCAGGAGGCGAATCAAGGCCAGAGTCTGCCTGTAGCATCCGAACATTCTCATTTAATCTCCCACTCCGCAATCCGACCAAGTACGGCGGCCACTAACACATCAGCCAGGCTGTGAACTCATTTAAATGTGTGACCTGGTCATCTCTCTTCTGTTAAGAATAATTAACTAACAACCTTCCTTCTGAGAGTTGCCTAAAACCTCAAACATTTCGTGCTTAGATGAATGGGCAAGCGGTAGAAAAGCTGCTTTTGACCAAACTTTAAATTTGTGGATAATGTTAGTGCTGCATATTTAATCATGTTGTAAGTGAGTTAAGTAATGGATTCAATTTACATTCAATTTACATTCTGATCACGCAACGGTTTTGAATTTCTAACTGACTTTTGATTTCGCCTGCAGTTACTGGCTAATCAGATTTTTGGTCAGGCTTATTAACATTTATATATTCATATTTATTGTGTTATAGTGAGAACATTTGATCTGTAATGAGAAAACTGCAAGCTAAAGAATCGGAATGTTTTATTTTGCCAAAGATTAATACACACATGAGGGATTTATCTCTGTGAGAACTAATCAGAAATGCTGGAGATGTCTGATATACAGCAAATAATGATGTAATTTAAATACAATATCGAATATACATGTGCAGTGCAGGGTCCAGGAAGACCAAGATATAAATGAGATTTTATGTGTGTGTGTGTGTGTGTGTCTCCACAGCCTTTGCACCGGGGCACTGTTATGAGCCTTTTGTGAAGTATGGAAACTTCACCAGCAGCGACAGCAGCTACACGGTGGGCACAGTGGTGGAGTTCAGCTGTGACCCCGGATACACACTGGAGCAGGGCTCTGTCATCATCGAGTGTATGGACTCCAACAATCCACAGTGGAATGAGACTGAACCGGCCTGCAGAGGTGTGTTTTTGATATATATTTCATTCGTTCTTTAATTTTATATTATATAAATATTAGTCTTTTATGCATTTCATGTATTTTAGTTTTTTATGTATTTTGGTCTTTTATGTTTAGTCTTTTATGTTTTGTCTTTTATGTATTTTTGTCTTTCATGTCATGTTTCCTGTCACAAACTCAGTCTTGTGCAGTTGGCTGGGGTTCTTTCAGTTCATTCTCTTGCTAAACACTGCATACAACCAACTAGTCAACCATTCACAGAGCAACATGGCCTTATAGGTAACTGATGTTCAAACACAGAAATGAAAAATACGATTTGGCTGGGATTAGTTTTATATGAGAATATGGGATAATGTGGTTATTGCAGTGATTGTACTTAGTCAGTTTAGTCAAAATCAAGCATACCAATCAATTTTATGCACTCCCACTTCAAGGAAGATTCCAGTAGCTTTTATCCGCGGTAAAACAAATGATAGAAATAAACCCAGGTTATAGTAATCCTGCATGAATTGCCATAGCCGCACATTTTTAATCTTTCCTGCAGAAAAAGAGAAGAGTGGCAATTGAGGAAGCATTTATTCTCTGTAGCCCAAATAAAGTCAGTGTGTTTTGTCTCACACCAAGAGCACTCCTGTCATTAAAACATGGACAGTTTTAATGACTATTGGCTAATAACTGTTATTGTTACTGAATGTGTGGAATATAACAGCAGTAAAGTTGGGGTAGAACGTTTACACACGCAATATGGAAGCAACAGTGAGTCGAAGCTGAACTACTGTCAAATACAAAAAATTAATTCGGCCAAAAACTGCGGTGCCTGTATCTGCATACATTTTCCCGAAGCTATTTTATCTGAGGCTGTTTCTCCTGCTGCCCAACTGTATAAGAGCTGAAACATCACAGTGTTCGTCCCGAGACTGAAAGCCTCAGTGTGTGTGATGCCCATCGATATGGTCTCAGTTAGGATTAATAGGACATTCTTAAATGGCCACAAATCCTCTCCACAATCATGAAGCAGTTGTGAAGCAGTAGGTGTCAGCACAGCAATGACAATGTTGACACTGTGATGGCTGTGTTTTAAAGATGACGTTTGGTGTGTACACACTAAAATGTGGAAATAGTTATATAAAATACCCTGGACAGCGTTTTCCAAAAACCCTGTTAAGTCAACACCAGATTAAGCCTAGACTAAAAAGAAATGCCTTCACCATTGCCATTGCACTTTAGTCAAAAACTAGGATTTACCCTAAGCCAAGAGGTCTGTGTCAGGTTCACCATCTTTAAAATGCGTTAAGCATACATTAAATCTCACCTCAGGGGCCAGTTTTCAGACCCAGATTAAAGCTAATTCTAAACTTAAAAGAAATTCATTCACCATTGCCACTGCACATTAGTCAAAAACTAGGATTTATCCATGTCCAGGAAACCAGCTCTAAAATTATTTACAGTTATTATATTAATGTATGCTGAAGACTGATGTAGGGTTTCATCAAATGATTCTCTACAGAGATTTCATTTAAGATAAACTCTCACAAAGCGCTTTATGGTGCTACAGTGATGCTGCTTAACTGGCTTTGACACTGTGAAATAGTCTCTATAGTGTTTGAATGTTTGTCTTTCTCAGACACTCAGAGACTACGGTGAAGGTGACGACTAGCCGGCTTCATTCTTACTAAGTTATTAGATACCGTTCGTTTCAAGGAGATAAAACACCATTTTTGAGCAAACAGGAGGCCAAAAACAGAGATAAACAACTTTTTTTTTTTTTAAATATCCATATAAATGCAGATGGTGTGTGAGAGTGTATGGGTGTTTGAGTACAGGTTTCTACCTTGTGTCTTGAGATTTGACATGTCTAGGCTTCCTTAGTAATGACTGGCTGCTGGGGGTTATCTGGGTGCAGTAATGAGTGGAGCAGATCCTTTTAGTGCCATTACTGTGTAATTCTCCTCCGCCTCTGTCACCTGCATGGGCCTCCGCCACACTTACCCGCAGCTACGGGCCTAATGCAGCGCTAAAAGCATTTATCCATGAATGCTGGTCTCGGAGAGCTTGAGAAAATACCATGAACACAGAGTTCACACACGTACACACAGCACACGCTGCCATCTTATCTGGCCCTGTGCTCAAGTGCATTGCTCGAGACCAACAATGGAATTTGGATTGAAAGGATTTAATCGCTAAGGCTGCAGCAGAGGGTCAAGACGAGCGCTTTTTTTGTAACGATTTCAAAATGTGCTTCCACTCAGCTAAGCCAGTGCACCGAGGCGAGGAGGTGGAAGGCGAGCTGTTTGTGAATCCATGTCAGGACAATTTCAGAGGCACTATTTCCTCTTTGCACCTCAGGCTGATTCATTCAGACCTTTAGTTTTCCCCACTCTGCGGACCCAGACTTACCCTGGACATAGCTGGAGGAACGTACGATGCCCTGACCTTTTGAATAGCAGCCTCATAATCTTGTGCATTTTCAAATTTGTTGGCTGAGTGTTATTTGAGGTGTTTTCTATGCATGTGCACATGTGTGTCTGTGTTGGGCTGCATAACAAGTACAAAATAAAGTGTTCTAGGCATATTCCTGCATATTACAGCTGTTATATGCCTTCCAATATATTACAATTGATTGAGCATAAATGTGATGTGGTTAAAGACTTGATTATTTTAATCTAAATTATTTCTGTTACTTAGATGATGTGAATGTCTTGATTCATCAAAGGAGCCACAGAATCCCATTCCAAATGATATATTTTGTGAATGATGCTGATTGTAAGGTGTTCAGAATTCTGATATAGTTTCACGTTAAATACATTAAAGTAGTTTTAGTTAAATATTGCTTTCAGAATCAGAAATCTTTATTGATCCCAGAGGAAAGTGCTTATCCTACCACAAAATAAAGCTCTCGGGAAAATACTCACAAGATAATGTGGTCAGTAAGAGTGGTGGATATAAGCACTATAGATACATGAAATTATTGCTGAAAGTTTACAATTCAACATTTAATCTACTGGTTACTTATATAAATGTTTTATTAATTAAACTAGAAGAATATACTAGTCCTTTGCTGGTCCTTAAGAAATCTTATCACATATACTGGATAATAAGGTCACTTGCAGAATGCAGTTTATGGGGAAACTATGATGAGTGAGTTTCTATGAAGAATGTTTTTTATGTTTGAGTCATTTTAATATTCCAGTATTTCTCTGAATACAGAAGAATGAGTAAAAGACTAGAATTGAAGATCCAAAATAGTGCTTTCAATAAATGAATTTACTCTTGAATTACATATGACAAACTACATTCAACATAATGGATGCCTACAGACACCCTAAATATCAATAGCAATAGGGTGAAGCTTTGCAGAATTCCTTTAATTGCTCCTGTTAACTAGCCCTTATTATCCAATAATTGTCTTATTATGCAAACTGTAGGTTTCATTTTAAACAGGTATATGTTGCTAAAAGTTTTACATGTTTGTATCAAAAGTAAATCAAACAAGACATTAAACACTGGTGCTGAATTGGCAGGATATTTTTGCTGATTCTGATCAATCTGAACCTTGAATCTGGTTGATATAGGGTTCCAAGTGATATATTGGTCAGGTCTCAACAGAAATTAATCTAGGGGCATGTGAGAATAGGCTGAGATTGTTTAAGGGTTTACTAACATATCGCTAGCCATTATGATATCACTTCTGTGATATAGTGGTACTGATTGCACTAGTCTGAGTGTGGTTTAGTGATCATTGTGGGATGTGTGATTGTGTGTGTTTCAGCGGTGTGCAGTGGGGAAATCACTGACTCTGCTGGAGTTGTGCTGTCTCCTAACTGGCCAGAAGCCTATGATAAGGGCCAGGACTGCATCTGGGGCATCCATGTGGAGGAGGACAAACGGATCATGCTGGACATCCAAGTGTGAGTAAATCTCTCTGTTCACACTGGCCTGTTTCCTCACAGTCGTCCATTAAAGAGCAGGCCATTTCACCACCTACATGGACTTCGTCAGCATTTTCTGTAGTAACAATATGCATGCTATAGAAGATCCTTGAATAATAGTGAATTCGATAAACGGGAAGAACAAGGGTTAAACAGTGTTAAACAGTACACTACAAAACATTTTTAGCACTCCTTGCTTTCTCTCCATGGGTTTCAAGGCTCATTGCCAAGTGTAACTCGACTCATTCAGTGCAAACACAACACACTCTATGGAAAGTCTACAAACAATAAACTTAACACACATTACACTTGCAAACATTTTTATTGCTGGTTTACATATTCTTATGATAACCTTGCACAGTTCTAAGCTTCAACATATTCACATCTACTCCACTGTCTATGGATAATGTTTGCGAGTATAATGTGTGTTAAGGTTATTGTAGAGTAGGGTGGTAGGAGCCTAGTGGGTAAAACACTTGCCTGTGAACCTGATAATCACAAAGTTGAAGGTTCAAACCCTCCACTTTCTACCATTGTGTCCTAGAGCAAGACACTTAACCCTCAGTTGCTCCAGGGGGACTGTCCCTGTAACCAATGATTGTAAGTCACTCTGGATAAGAGCGTCTGTCAAATGCCCTCTTTACCCTTTAAAATCTATTTAAAACTATGGATTTACAAAGTTTAATTACTCCTGAGTGGGACCAATGTGAATATATGAAATTCACAAGCACATTTCCAATTTTTTATTAAGAAAAAAATACAAAAAACAGTTGACTTTTTAAATAAAAACTAATCAAATAGAGTGGTAAGTCATATGTTAACATTAACTGACTATTTAGTCCGATGCATGATTAAACTGTTAAAAATAGTCAAAAATAATCTGTAAATCATGTAATCAATGAATTCTGGCTCTATATGGTTCAAATGCACATGACCTGGCTCTTTGTTTATGTCATATAATTAAAAATGCAGATCATGCACAAATAATAAACTGGCTGATGAACAATTTTTAAAGCAATCTGTTTTTCTTTTTTGTACAAATTCAGCAACCGCCCCAACCTTTACTCATTATCTGTTTGTGATCATTAACTAACAGAAACACCCCAAAATTACATTTACAGTTAAAAGTGTTTTTACAGTAGAATATATTAAAAGTAAATAATATAAAATACAATAATAGAATTAATATTATATAATTATATAAAGATATTAGCATTTTGCTAAATGTTATTGTTAGTCACACACTTAATGGTAATGCTTAATGAATTTTTTTTTTTTGCCTGGAAAAAACTTTAATATGGAACCTTTGCATTATGTGGGAGTGCTTAAACAGGTTCTTTATACTCGTGTTTCTCATTTATACAGTTATACCATCCACTGAATGTGTGACAGCCAAATATTAGTGTCAAACGAGACTTTTTTCCTTGTTAATTTGTACAGATTACAAGTCAAAGGGTTTGTAGAATACAGGAGTTGGAGTCGGAATTCTATCGCTCAGTTTCTTAACTGCAGAGCATTTAACAGTTTTTAGCCAGATGGTGGATGACATTATGTGTTAGGGTGCTTTGTTACAGCTGGTGTTTTCATTTATATTCACTCTGTGCTAACCAGTCAAACCTTGCTCCAAGTCCACGGTTGGTGATTGTCTCTGCATGGGGCCTTTTTACTGCTTACCTCTCCGACTCCAACCTCTGCCTGGACCGTAGGACCAACACAGCATCTGCCTTCTTCATTACAGACAGCCAGTCTATATATGGATCCATTAGTGGAGGCTTTTCAGCTGGTAGCCTAGTGGTTAAGATGTTCGCCCCGCGATCAAGAAGTCATGGGTTCAATTCCCAACACTGCTAAGCACCTCTGAGGTACTCTGAGCAAGGTACCGTCCCCACACACTGCTCCCCGGGCGCTGTGTTCCTGGCTGCCCGCTGCTTCACTTGGTGAATGAGTTCAATGCAGAGGAAGAATTTCGTGCTGTTCACATTGTGTGCTGTGGTGTGTTCACGTATGACAGAATGGTCACTTTCACTTTTCTGTGATTGTCTCTACAGGGACCTTTTTACGGTCCTTCAGCCTGACCTCCCCTGTTCCTTATCCCCAGACAGTATGACTAATATAGGATCTGCTTTCTTCTTTAGCCACCCACAGGTGCTAGTGTGAGTCAGTCACAGTGTGGCTTTAGAAAACCCACTCGCACTTTTCACCTCATCTGTCAGAATTCTTTTTTTTTTATGCCATCAGTTGGTTAGCTCTTTGCTTCTGTAACTAAGATTGCACCGCTATTGCGTACTTCTTTAACTTATCATCTCATCCCAGCTGACCAACCCTATGCCTTGCCTCAATCCCAGCTGTCTGCCTTGCCAGGCCAAATGAAATGAGCACAATACAGCCCCAGGCAAGCTCACAGATGAATGTATCAAGGGGGCTCATTTCGAGACCTTGACCACCCTGTTTGAGATTCTCCCTGTGCATAGCTGCGCTGAAGTGCATTACAGTTGCCCACAGTTTCACCTCCTGGCTTGCAGTTCACTGTGTGGTTTACTCAGAAACCCCATCTCATTCTGTTCTGGTGCTAGCAGTTCCGCCCCCCACGCTCTGGACTCTGAGGGGAACTTGTTTTTCTATAACAAACTAGAAAAAGCGTGAATGCCCTGCAGTGGCAAATAGCTTTGGTTTTATATTTTATTTGATTACATTAATGTGTAAGTTGCGCCTCACAAAAATATTTGAACTGCAGCTGTGTGACTGTGTTACAGGGAACAGGGCTGTAAAAAACTCCTTATTTGTTTAAATTGTTTGCAAACCAAATGTTATTGCACTTTTGTTCATAGAGCAGCAATTTTAAAATAAAAGTGTGCAACACACTACTGTTGAATTCATTATTGAAATTTGCGTATAAGAATGCAGGTATTAGCGATCAATCACAGGAAATCATGCAGTGTGTGTGTGTGTGTGTGTGTGTGTGTGTGTGTGTGTGTGTGTGCAGTATGCATTAACAGCCTGTTCGGTCTCTAAGCAGGCAGTCTGGCCATGTTGTGGATTAAAGCAGCAGCTTACTGAGAGTAATACACCCAGTCACATTCAGGCTGTGCTCTCTGAGGGGGGAGGGGCCAGGGCCGGGGCGGGGGGCCGGGGGCCGGTTTTGTCTCGTCCCGCTCACACAGCTCCAGCACGTGGACCTGCCTGGCGAGTGCGGTTCTCCAAGCACAGAGATGAGCTCTGCCAGACCAGTCTTCCCCCCCCCCCACACACACACACACACATACACACACACAGTGCTTCCTGATCTCTTAATCAGATGAATTTTTGTAATATCTAGAGTGTTCCTCTTTTTTCAGGGGATTTGAAAGGGACGACTAACTGAACTGAGGCTCAGAACTGAGATGCTGATACAGTCCTGTGCAAAAGTCTTAGACTTTCTGCCAGCAAATACACAAGTTAGCATTTACAATAACCACAAACAAACAAGAAAGCGTTAAATAACCTCAAGAATAGTTTTGTTTGTAAAAAGTACTTGAAGTTTTGTGAGCTGGTTAGAAGAACACAGGTTCGGTTCCAGATTTCGCCTTTGCTTGCATTTGTGAAACTCCGTCAGCAGCTCCTGATTTAATTTAATGAAGTATTGATTGAGCTGAACCAGGTATTTGAGGTATTTAATGAGAACTATAATGCAATACTGGGCTTGTTTAGGACATGAATAAAATCCCTATTGACAGTTTTATTATTTGTATATATCCTAATATTAACATTTTTTATTCTGTTTCTTCTTTTTTATATAGTTTCCATACAATGCTCCACCGCCTCACGAGCCAGTGAAGACCCTCCGCAGTCTCATCAACATCCGGAAAGACACCCTCCGACTGGTCAGGTGAGAATCCCAATAGTGTTAGAAACTCACTACATACTGTACTGTGCAAAAGTCTTGATTTCTTTATATTATGTAGGAAAATGAGACAGTAGGTAAAATGATTTGTGTGTGTAAATACAGTACAGAACACAAGAGTTTGTATAATTCTAACCAGCTTTAAAGTAAATATTTGGTCTACTATTATAGTGCTATTATATTTAAAATACTGTTATTCATACTGTATTGTGCAAAAGTTTCATTTCTTTATATTTTGTAGGAAAATGAGACAGTAGGTAGAGTGATTTCTTGCAATGAGTGTAAATATAGTACAGAACACAGTACAGTTTATATAATTCTAACCACAATTATAGTGCTATTAAATGTAAAACTCAGTGATTTATGGCAACATGTTCAAACACAGTAAATCCAGAATAAACACAGAGAGGGTGTGTTTACCTCTAACAGCTTTAAAGTCAGTGTGTGTTCTGAGCTCCGTTAGGACTCCCGTTCACAGCCTGAACTCTTTTATTCAAGCTCTTCTGTCAAGTTCTTCAGGAAGAGTTCTCCAGGCTTCTTGAAGGACGTTCCAAAGTTCTTCTTTGGTTGTTGGCCGATTCTCTGTTTAAATGGTCCACTCTGCTTTAGTAATGTTGAGATCTGAACTTTGTGGAGGTTGATCCATGACTGATAGAGATCTATACAGTTTTTTTCTATCGAGGTGCTTTAACTGTATTGACAGTGTGTTTGAAATATTGTTTTTCATAATGAAAAATGAAGCTGTTGCCTATCAGACACTTTTCAGATGGTATTACAGGGGATCAAGACTTTTGCACAGCACTGTGTTTCTGTAAAGTTTTGCAGATCCTGTTTTGGAAAACTGAAACGTTGTTTGTGTTTCCAGATGTAGTGAAGACATAAAGTTACCGGAGCAGGAGGTGGGAAAAGGCCGCAGTTGCTACAACATTGAGTTTACTTTTGATGCTGACACTCAAGTTGCCATCACAATTTACTACCAAGCCATCGAAGAGTTCCATAATGGTGTTCCCATGTGAGTGAGATGTTGACTCCTAATCAAACCAATATCAGCACATTTTTACTGAAAAAACTGTTAGTGCCACAAAAAAGCATTTGTCTTCTAACAATGTTATTTTTTGCCGAACAGTGTCATGATAAGAATTACATTTTAAGGGCATTCATGGTTCAATTCAACTTCATAATCCTGAGGTTCACGATTTGACATTCTCACAATATTTTGAACAAAAAAATTGACACACAAGAACAATATTACACTAACAGTAACACACAATAACAATACTGTACATTTACAATACACAATAACAGTAACACACAATAAAAATACACAATAACAGTAACACACAATAAAAAAAAACAATAACAGTAACACACAATAACAATACACAATAACAGCACACAAAATCAATACCACACAATAACAAAATACCCAATAACAATTCTACCCAATTACAAAACCGCACAGTAACAGTACACAATAACAGTACACAGTAACAGTACACAATAACAGTACACAGTAACAATATACAGTAACAGTACACAGTAGCAATATACAGTAACAGTACACAGTAACAATACACAGTAAAAGTACACAGTAACAATATACAGTAACAGTACACAGTAACAGTACACAATAGCAGTACACAGTAACAATACACAGTAACAGTACACAGTAACAATACACAGAAACAACACACAGCAACAGTACACAGTAACAATACACAGTAACAGTACACAGTAACAGTACACAGTAACAATACACGGTAACAGTACACGGTAACAGTACACGGTAACAGTACACAGTAACAACACACAGTAACAGTACAGAGTAACAGTACACAGTTCACAATAACAGTACACAGTAACAATACACAGTAACAGTACACAGTAACAGTACACAGTAACAGTTCACAGTAACAGTACACAGTAACAGTACACAGTAACAGTACACAGTAACAATACACAATAACAGTACACAGTAACAGTTCACAGTAACAGTACACAGTAACAATACACAGTAACAGTACACAGTAACAATAAACAGTAACAGTACACAGTAACAATACACAATAACAGTACAGAGTAACAATACACAGTAACAACAACCAGTAATAATACACAGTAACAGTACACAGTAACAATACACAGTAACAATACACAGTAACAATAAACAGTAACAATACAGAGTAACAATACACAGTAACAGTACACAGTAACAGTTCACAGTAACAGTTCACAGTAACAGTACACAATAACAGTCCTATTGCAGATTTAATACAAAAGAAGCTTTTTTAACCTGCATACTGTATATGTAAACATTTTGTAAACCCGACTACACCGTTCAGCAGTATGAATAGAGTTAAATAGAGTGTTGCATGTTAAGAAATGAATCATGAAAAACCATCATTGAAAGGGATAGTTTATCATATATAATACTGCACATGGAAGGACATTAGCTGCATCTGAAGATATTGTGCTTACAAAGCACATGAAATATTACACAAACACTGTATCTGTGTTACTGTAGAGACAGGAGGAGGGCAGGAGGAGTGAGGCGTGTGGCATAAACATGCCACAGGGACTTTATTGGTTCTGGTCATTTTTCAAACTTTAATGTTCAGATGATGTAATTACATCTGACAGAACAGAGCAGAATTACCTCCAGCCTGCAAATTGTATGATAACCCTTTATTAGTCTTACAGGTGGGAAATTTGCATTGTTACAGCAGTAAAATCAACAAAACAAGAGAAGAAAGTAGAAGCTGCAAAATACGTAGAAATAAAAACTATATACAGTAAACTTTAAAACAAACTGTGCACTATTGTCTGTATATATATATACGTCACTTATGTCACTACTTATGCAATAGTCTTATAATGTACAGCATCACTACTTATGTCACTGTTAGTGCAATAACGGATGTATTTATTTATCTATAGTATTTATATCCACCTCTCTTACTGGCCACAGCATTTTCTGCAAATAACAGTGTATTTAGTATTTTCAGAGTATTATTTCAACATCATATCATATTTTATAATGTTCTTGTCTCTCTGTGTCTGGGCAGTCGTAGCGTGAGCAGTTTCCTCCAGGCTCAGTAAAATTTTCTGACTCTGATTCTGATAATTGACATCCCTGTATACGCTTATACTGTCTAAAAGGCTGGTGAGTGATTGTGTATTTGCTCTGTATTGATAGATACCTGCCACAGGACAGTTCGCTGCAGTCCGAGACTGTGCACTTTAAAAGAGGCGTCTGTCAGCAGTTCTGTCTTCCCTCGCACTCTGTCAACTTATCAGAGTGGTCAGATGAAGAGGTGAGCATATATTTAACGTCAGTCCTTTCTGTGAAGTGTGTATGCCTTTTGTGCTTATACAGTATTGTACGAAAGTCTTGAGCCCCTCATTTCTTTACATTTTGCTTCCAGAGATCCAGACGTTTTTGTATTTTAATGTGTTCTTGAGGAACAGTTCTCCAGGCTTCCAGAAGGACTTCCAAAGTCTCTCATTTCCAGTCCAGTCCCTGAACTGGACCAGTTTCAGAGGAATGTTTCTGTTGGTTAAGACACACAGTGACCTACGTATGAATCATTCAAGCAGAACAAAG
>JBBJLS010000001.1:22222334-22248928 GCA_037577275.1 Bryconaethiops microstoma
CTCCCCTGCCCCCCCTTTTGCTCTCTTGCTCTCTCTCTCTTTTTTTTTGCTTTCTATCTCTCTCTCTCTCTCATTCTCTCCCTCTCCCTCTCCTTGGGGATTAGCAGTTCTTAATGGCTTGCAGATGCTTGTTGCTCGGTACAGAAGTGCTGTTTGAAAATGAATGGCTGCGTTTGCATTAATGTAGTGAATTGATTCTGCTCTCTGCGTTATACTCTGGCAGCGCGCCAGCTGACCAGACAGAGTCAGGTGAGAGTGGAGCGGTGGGCTTGATGTGGCAGGAGCTGTTTGTCTCTGGAAAAAGGCGAGAAATAAGAGTCTAATGTGAGGCCTGTGATGTTTCTGAAGTGAGCAGTAGGTGGAATCGGGTGGATGTTTTGGAGGAAAGTAGGACAAAGGAAAGCAGATGACCTTTTTCCTCTCTCTCTCTCTCTCTCTCTCTCTCACTCACTCACTCACTCACTCACTCACTCACTCACTCACTCACTCACAACACACACCCACCCTTCTCTCTCTCTCCACTCGGTGTACAGTCAGTTTCATTCAGGTCTGCTGGAGTACTGATTGATCTCAGAGCTGCTGGACTTGGTTTGGCCTGTGAGCCGGAGAGGGTTCTGTTGGTTTGGAGGAGATAAGGAAATGACAGCTGTGCTTCCGATTTACCTAGATGTGTTTTACATAGACACAGGAGGCAGAGACGTTCTACTCACATGAAGCAGCCCTGGGAGAACATTGCTGACCCTTAGAAAGGATATCAGAAGATTTTTAGTTTCATTTTGAGAATGAGTTTCTTCCCTGAACTGGTCATTTACATATTTATAGGAAAAACCCATTAGGCTGCATGTTAGATGTGCTCTGGGCTTTTGTCCACGTGGGCAATTCTGACTGATGTGCGAAGCCTGGCAGGAATGTGGCATTGGATTACAGTGTCTAGGCCAGAGTGTTCTCACTGGGCAGAGGGACACCCATTTAATACAAAACCCCTTTTAAAGAATGCTTGATGATCATTTTAATGCCATCCCAACCACCTGATAATTCCAGAAGTGGCCAACCATGACTATCAGATGTGGACTTTCAGTCACAACTCAAATATGATGGATAACAACAACTGTATTACAGTGCTAATTTCTACAAGCACTCCTTTTGGACAGTAGTATGTGAAGGCTAACAGTGATGTACATTAATGTTGTTTTGGCCTTTTTAGATTAAATACAGACATTTATCTACTACTGATCTTCCCTAAAATACCCCTAATCACTATTTGTGTTACTAGTAATTCACTTAACTGTAAATTATTTATCTGTCGTGTTAGTTTCCATTATGTGTGTATATGTTTCATATTGTAACTTTTTATTGGATTTATTTGAACTTATATTTTATATTCTTGTCTTTGTGTCTCTGTAAAATGTTCTGATTCTGATGCTGATTGAAGCTTGTCAAAGATGTTCCTTATTTTACTTGATGCTTCTAATGGACGTAATTTTTGAATTCCAGTAAACAGTATGAATGAATGAATATGGCCACACATCACTTCTCATCCAGCATGGTGTTCTATTAATTGTATAAATACTGGTCCTTAAAGACTTCGTTTTCTCTCTGCCCTCGCAGGACCGTAAGCTGTCCAAGTCCGAGCGACAGCGCTTCAAAGAAGAGGCAGGGATGCTGAAAGGCCTGCAGCACCCCAACATCGTGCGCTTTTACGACTCCTGGGAGTCTCCCTCCAAAGGGCGCAAGTGCATCGTGCTGGTGACGGAGCTCATGACGTCAGGCACCTTAAAAACGTGAGTAGAACATTTCTCATCTTCTTTAGAACACTCCATGTCACCAAACCTTCATCTGACTTTATTTCCTTTAGTTCAGTACCAGATCTGTTTTAGCACTGTGAGCATCATTTTTTGTTTTAATTGGGCGGTTAATATTTTCTACACTTCACTGTAGGGCAACATTTCTAAGCCTACCTGTATAAACCTTTCATTACAACTGACATGTATTGTCATAACACTTTTCAGGGTATATACTGACTAAAGCAGCCTTCATTATGACCAGTGCTTGTTTGAATAGGTCTTGATGAATGTTAATGTAGGTTTGGCATAAAAGGCTCGTCATGTAACGTGTTAAGTGGTCCCAATTTGTCAATCTCTTACGTCACTTTATTGCCAGTTCCCCCACCCCCGACTGTGAACGCTGTCATCTTTAGGGACAGTAAATCTAAGGCCACTTGCATAACTTTTCTTTGTGAGTTATGTGTGTTTCTATGTTGTTTATCCTGCTTCAGTTATGTTGTTCAGCCCTGCAGGAGTCGCATAGCAGGGCTTCTTTTCACCTAAATGGCGCTTAAAAGCCCTGCATCTATACAGATACGGCTGTACACAAAGCAGCACACCAAAAAGGCAGGTTATTGTCTGTTATAAAACACTGAATCACAAAAGAGTGGATTTTGAAAAAGTCCCCCAGGCAGGAGCAGGAGGAGAGCGGCGTGCCACCTCCATGCGAGAGGTGCGCTGTGGGTTGCTGCCCTCTCGCCAGCTGCTGCTGCTGCAGATTCCAAACATTCCTGCAATGTGGAGAGTGGAAGAGGCCCAGTAGTGTTGACCAGACAGAGAGCCGGCACTGGGGCCCAGACTCAGGGTCGGCAGCTCCCTCATGTGGACGTGTGGGTACTGACACACATGCTCCATCACTAATGCATTTAAACAGGGTTTTCCAATACTATCTAAAAGTGAAGTGAACTGCGTCCGTCATGAACTGCTCCTCAGTTAAATAAAACATGGTAGGACTCACAGGGTTCTGGACTGTCTATTTTTTTGTTGTTGTTGTTTATTATGGATGAATCTGCCTAGGACAGGACTGAGTTCATGGTCAAAGTATAAGCCCCCGCACAGCCCCTCCTCCTCACAGTCTCAGTCATGCTCAATTTAAGACCACTGTCAGACCACCAATCTCACGCCTCACAGCGACAGCACCACCGCCGCCATGACCAGAGGCAGAGTAAGAGGCCAAGAATGAAGGAGAAGCAATAAAAGGGAGAATGAGAAACCAGCAGACTGTGAAAGAGAGAGAGCACGAGAGACAGAGATAGAGTGAGGGAAAGAGAGAGACGGTGACATGCCAGGTCTTTGTAAAGACTGGAATGTGCTCATTTTGTGTTATGTATTGAAAACTAGTGCCTCATTTAACACAGGATGCCAAAGAGAGTTTTTTGGATCGATGCTGTGGAAGAACCACTAGAGCAGTGGTTCTGAAACCAGTCCACAGGGAGCTTCAGACAGGCCACCTTTTTTCTCCAGCCCTACTCACAAAACATGGGAATAGAGCAAATGTGTTGGCTAGGGAGGTCACGATTAACCGGTTTCACGAATAACCGCGATTTAAAACGGCATGATTAATTAATCGTAAAGGCTTCTCAACAACGTGTTTCTGTTGTTGCTCTTAAAAACGTAGATTATGACACTGCTATCAACAGATTGGCGGGACGAAAATGTTTCACCAGTAGTGCACTTGTGCTAGAAACACACAGACAGTACAATCAGCCAGACAGCTCACTTGACCAGAACTGAATTTCCACCAAAGAAGCGATTGAAGTCTGTCGTATGGGAGTTTTTTGGATACCCCAAGAATACAGAGGGACGTAATTAAGACGATAGGTCTTATTGTCTTTTTTTTAAATTTTTTTTTAAAGACAGCAGTAAATGAAAGATAAAAACTTCTAAAGAATCTGATTGTCTACATTGTGAAATTAATACAGGTGAAATAACAGTGATAATCATGAAACCATCATCATTTCCCAGACGATAATTGTGCCGTCAAAATCTGTAATCGTGACATCCCTAGTGTGGACTGTGCAGGTGGGGCCTGGGAACTGATTTGAGAACCTCTTTGTTCCCAGTCCTGGTAACCCCACACTCCCTGCACATTTTTGTGCTATGGCTCATCCAGCACACCTGATTCAACTCATTAACTAATTACTGAGCTCCTCTTGGTCTGGATCAGGTGTGCGGAGTTGGGTTAAGGCGAAAAAATGCAGAGTATGTGTTTTCAGGACTGGGATTAGGAACCCGAGAGAATCTCTCAGTAGATGGTTCTTTAAAAAAAAGGTTAACAACTGCTTTAGAGAACCAAAAGTTCTATGAATCTCTAAGCCTTTTTGCACTTTTTCTTTGAATGTGAATAGATTAATTTTATTGCTCAGGTAGAGTTATTGGACTAGGGCTACGTATTGATGTTCAGCATTAAAGAACCAATAATAATGCTTTTTTAATAGAAAGTTTGGTTTCTAAATTACATTTGGCGATATTTTAACACCAGCACTTCTTGATTAGTCTGTATTCTGTTGCTGTCAATAAATACACCAACTTCCAGCAGATCTTACTCATTTCTTGCTTAATCCACGTGTTTTTTTAGTGGAATAAGTAGTTTAGGTATTTGATTTGAAGTTAATGGGGTGGCCGATGTCCATCCCTTATCAGTACTGCTGTCTTACTGCCCTTCCTGTCGTCCGTGAATTCACAGGTTGCCTATTTTAGGTGGTTGTTTGTTTTCTCATGCTTGACAAACTGAGAATGTCCACTTTATATTAAATGTGACCTGGAAACCTTTACCCCAGTGTGATCTAGATGAAAAGGTTAAAGCGTGGGAGTGTCCCCCACTGCATACCGGGACACCTGATCACCCTGCATATTTGTGGGCCACCAAAGACCACACTGAATGAAAGGCTTTTGTCTGTTTGTTTTAGCTTATGTAAACTTATTTGCTCACCTTCTCGTGTTAAGCAATGAAGATTTACCAGTCCGCCCCCAACAGGGTTGGTAAATACCTTTTGGCAAACCAGTTGTCTCTTCCTGTGTTCACTCAGCGAGTGTCAAACAAACAGAGACTCTCCCAGGCTGTTGTGTTGTTCTGGACAGTTCCTTAAATTTTTTTATTCTGTGGAATGAGCTGGGAGAGATGAGGAGCAGAGATAGTGAGTTTGTACAGATGGTGAGCATCAGGGCTCTGGGGGGTCTGTGCTGCAGTTGATGGCTGATAAGAGCTTTGTTACACCCCTAGTTTTTATTATTGAACTCACCTTTGACTGCAGGCTCACATGTCACTCAACCAGCACTGCTCCTCTGAAGAGCAGTGCATATAGTTAAAATCCTTTAAACCAGAAGTACTTTTTACTGATAAAATATAGAGTGCTTCATATCTAGAAGCCCCTGTTGTTCAAACACAGGTCTGTGCCCTGTTCTTTTAGTAGGTATTATCAGTTTGTGTTATTGTAGTGATATATACTAGATATGGACAAGAGTATTTGGACACACCTCTTAATTATTGAATTCAGGTGGCCCCTTAATTCTAGTGAAAGTTAATCTTAATGTTTCAGCAAACCAAGACATTTTGGAAAACGCCATGCTTCCAACTTTGTGGACCCAGTTTGTGGAAGAACCTTTTCTGTTCCAGCATGACTGTGTCTCAGTACACAAAGCGAGCTCCATAAAGACGTGGCTGGAGTTCAGTGTGGAAGAACTTGACTGGCCACACAGAGCCCTGACCTCAACCCCATCCAGCACCTTTGGGATGAACTGGAATGGAGATTGTGAGCCTGGCCTCATAATCTGATCTCATAAATGTTCTACAGAATGAATGGGCACAAATTCCCACAGAAACTCCAAAATAACATGGAAATCCTTCCTAGAAGAGTGGAAGCTGTTATAGCTGCGAAGGGACCAACTCCGTAATAGAGTCTATGTATATGAAATGCAATGTCATTAAAGTCTCTGTTGGTGTAATGGTCAGGTGTCCCAATACTTGTGTCCATATAGTGTAGCAAAGTGTTGTGCTATTCAATGGCAAGGCTCCAAACTGAGCTGCCAGTTAATTAGGTACACCTTGTGAACGCTCATTGTTCTTTTTATCTGTTAAACCTATTAATTTCTGACTTTTTTTATAGCTTTTGACAGTTTTGTTACACTGAAGCTCAGTTCCACTCCTTATGCCACATCCAACTGAAATTCTCTCCCTTTCTCACTCTTTCTCTCTCTCCTTGCATCCTTGAAGAACAGTGAGGTGAGTGCGTCTGACAGCTCCATGACAATAACATTAGCTTGCGTTAGAGGCTGCTTGTCCATGCTTGTGTGTCAGAGTGGAGTTAATTCACACCTGCCATATGTGCCATTCCTCTTCCGACACATCTTCCTGTGGTTTGCCCCTCATGATACACTCCCATATAGAACTGGGGACAGCTGTGGATATACCTCTAATCCAGGATGCTGGACTGTCAGAGAGAGTGTGTGTGTGTATGTGTGTGTATGTGTGTGTGTATTCACATTAAGTGGGTCAGTGAGTAGATCTGAAGCAAACATGGACTCATCAGCTCTTCTGTCAGGTGTGAATGAAAATGCCACCTGACAGTGGACCTCAGGTCCACCCATAGTATTTTTATATCTTCCATTCAGTTGGGGCTAAGGGTCTTTAGCATTTGGGAAAAACAAAATGAATCTTGTGTGTCCCCTTTTGGATTGAGCCAGCTGTAAGTACTCAATACACAATTTCAGTCTGTCTTGGGAAATTTAAGAGAATTTGCATCATACCTGTTGACATATTCTTGTGGTTTTCTTTTTTCAGCTTTTTGACTTTTTCCAACCCATGTTTTTTTCTCTTTTACTGTATTTTTTTGATACCATCAGCTTCAGTTGGATTTTCATGACCTCTGCATTGCCTTTCTTTTGACGGTTTCGTGTTTGAACAGAGACCGATCATTGTCCCCAGACACCAGCGGTTCTTCCCTATAGGATACTGTTGTAATGACAAAGCCTGTAAGGAGAGTTGATCAGTGGATTTGCGCCATTTGGAGCAAAACAGGTCGGAACCATTGGTGTAATGGGTGTCTTTTTTTTCATCTCTCTCTCTCTTTCTCTCTCTCTTTTTGCAGTTTATATCTGCACTGGCTTTGATTTATATATTTTGCTGCTTCTAATCACTGATAGTGATGCTTACATGCACACAGTAGCCCAGCTAAATTCTTAATCAGACTACGAAATTGGCAATTAAATGATTTATATAAAAACTAGTTATTATGTAGTCCCATTAACGTACACACCAGCATAATCTGACCTAACTAGAACATGAACCACCCCCTGCCAGCCTCACAGTAGTATAGTCGTTCAGTTCAGTTTGGGCATTCCGGGTTAAAACTCAGGTTTTGTTGATATTTATAGAGAACACACTTTAATGCACAATTATTGTGTATTTCCTGAATATAACATTGAACAAAAAAATGTAACTGTGACTGTTTCCTTTTCTTTCTGTGTACTATTTGTATTCTATTAAACTATTACTATAATACTATTTTTCCAATATGCAAATAAATGGAAATTGTGCACTAAAAGTCCCATAATTAAGTTTATTCCCTATACAGAATGTTAACTTGTCCTCACAGAAAATCAAATGTTTAAGGGTCCATATTCAACATTTTTCTTATGTTCTTACACTTCTTTGTTAGGTTTCATGTTCAAAAACATAATCTATTTTACATTGCTATTCTCCAGTTTATGGTTTATCTGGACATTGAAGACTGATATATACAAATGACCATTCTTCTTATTGGCTTCCCTGAATTATACTGCATTCAAAAAGCAGTCCAGGCTGAAACAATCCTTCTAACTTCAACATGAATGGGTGGAGTTAAACTACTGTTTAATGCTTTCGTCTAAATAGTTGTATATATGTAAATGCAATTTTTTGGGACAAAAAGAATCACTGTATTTAAAACACTCCATTTCAGTAGCTTGTGTGTATGGACTGGGCAGTGAATTATATTTCGGTAATTTTACCAACATCAAACTCATTTAAAAAAAGTGCGGAAAATTCAGGTTACATTACATTATTCCATTCATTCATTTGGCAGACGCTTTTATCCAAAGCAACTTACAATACGAGGAATACCAGTTTCCATGACATGGACCAATAAGAGCAGAGATTCAGAAAAAGCAACTTTCGGAGAAGTCTGACCCCTAATGGGCATAACGAGGATGACAGTGACAATAAAATGGTAGTCATGGTAACATCCACAAAATATCACATTCAAAATATTAGTGTTTCCTTTTCCATCTTAAAATCTCTAAATCTCGAAAGTGTAGCGTTCTACCACAGTATTGTAATCCTAATAAATAAAGCCACCACCATGTAGTATTGCAGAAAATAGTGTCACAAGAACTCCACATGCAAGAAGTTGGAACAACCCATGTCCACCTACAAGTCCAAATTTCAAATAGTCCAGCCATGGAGTCCATGTTTTAACTGAAAAATTAGGCCAATTAAGACCTTAATCCCACCACAACAATCAAACCACACTGCTAACATGATCAAATCTGCCTAAATCTGCTTTAGTGTGCATGTAAGTGTAGGTTAATACGTGCTACAGTTGAATGTACTCTTTCTTTGTTTAGACCATTCATTTAATCTCAAACTTGATTTTACTGCACTCTGCTTTATCTTATTTTTAAAATATGTGTTTGTTTATGATTCACAGGACACGAGAGAGTACGAAGTCTCCATTTAGGTTCACTGCTGATGTCCACCCTGAGGCCCTCGGGCCCTTCTTTGCCTTGTGGAAGTTCCCCAGCACCTCTTGCCTCTTTTGTGACATCCTCTGATCTTCTCTGACGTCCTCTGATCTTCTCTGACATCCTCTGATCTTCTCTGACGTCCTCTGATCTTCTCTGACGTCCTCTGATCTTCTCTGACGTCCTCTGATCTTCTCTGATCTCGTCCGATCTTCTCTGACATCCTCCAGTCTTTTGTGATCTCCTCCGATCTTCTCTAATCGCCTCCGATCTTCTCCGGTTTCCTGACCTTCTCGCCCTCATTTTTTCCTTTCAGGTCTACTGTAAATACCCCAGTTGTCAGTGAACTTCCACAAGCACTGCAAAGAGTGTGGAGAACATGATCTTATTTTTGTAGAGATTACTGGTCTAGCAGCAGTGCTTGTACAGTTTTTAATCCAGTGACAGAGCCTACAGAGTGAAATAAAAACAACTGGAAATCGAAAGACACTATCATCCAGTCAATTGATGTCTCGTTAAATAAGATTTTTTTTATTGATTCGATTGTTATTTATTTAAATGTTCTGGTCTTGTGGCTTCACAACTACACCGAGGCTGTGATAAAACGTAGAACAGGAAATCAATGTTTATTCATCCATGAAAATGTATCAGTCAAAATCTGATCATGGTATGGAAATATTATTTTGGAAAAAAAAGGCATTCAAATATCTAGTTGATTTACTGTTTGTCTAACATGCACACTTTCTGGCAAATAAACATATGCATGTTTTATAATTTTCTTTGCTGTTTTCCATGTGTTCATATGTCAGTGAGATTAAAAGCTTCTTGCTTTTGGACAAAAAAAAGTGTGGAAACCACATGTATCCCTGTTATTCCGGATATTTTGTTATAAAATTGGATGATTTATAGAAGTGTGTGTTGATGTGCCAATTCCTAGGAAAGCTGACTAAAGCAAAGCTTTACATTTAATTGATTTACGGTACTGTTTCTAAATGACTGCTTAAGTGCTTATTATGAAAAAGTGATAAGGTGTTATTATTGTGTATTCAAACAATGGAAATCTGCTTCAGTAGCCGGCTCTGTTGGCACCTAGAGGAAGTGTTTTAATGTACATTCACCATAAGAATGGAAGCAAACTGGATTAAAACATTAAATGTGGTTTTCACAACTGCCTAAATCAGCTATTTTTTTGGGTTACGTCAGATGGGTGAATCCCATCCATATCTGCAACAAAAAGGTCATTTATGCTGTAAATAATGTCATATAATGTATAAAGGATCTCTTCGATTAAAAAGGAAAAATATCAATTCAAGTGGCCTTTCATCGGTTTAGCAGTGTTTGGTTTTAATAAATCACATAAAGAGCCCCGTGCTAGGCTGTCTTGTCTGTGAAGTTTTCATTCATTTTCAAACACTGGACTGTGGGAGCTGCAGCATGAGGGACTTTAATATGGATCCTTGTGTCTTTGTGTTGGGCTAAAAGGTTCTTACATTATGTGCATTTTAGCTGTATTCCTAATACAAGCTCAGACCCAGTGGGAGCAAAACATACATTAAAACTATTTAGAAATGAAGAAAACAACGAATGTGATCTGGGTGTTTGGTTGTCTTTGTTCAAGAAGTTAATCTATCTCCATATTTTCAAACTTATGGTTTCTTTTACGTTTTAATGGCCATTAAACGGAACCACTTTTATCCACCTTTCTGTGCATTTTCCGTCTTATACTTTTACTTTTTCAAACAATGTTCATAGCATAATAGTTTTTCAACACTAAAATGCACAGACAAAAAATGGATTTGTTTTGTATGTGACTTTAAAAATTATAAAATAGTGGGAAATGTGAAAAAATAGGTTATCTTTGGGTACATTTTGCCTTGCAAGGCCCCTCCTGTACCTCTTGAGGTAAAAACCTTCTCAACGCTATTGTAAAACAATGTTTTAGGCATCAGAGAGAGTATTTCTAATCATTTCATTTAATACTTTTGTGTGAGAGAGCTTCTAAAGGGATTAAAATTTCAGACGTCTGGTTCCTGTCACCACTAACGTGAATAATTCAGACTCTGCAAGTTTCTCTGGAGCGGAGCATTTCTCGTCAAACCTTCAACAGTTTCCAGTTTTAAAGGTTTTTAAAAATGACTAAATTCCCCTGTAACTACTCAATGTGTGACATATATAAATATTTCAAAACGACCTAACCCTTTTTTGCAGACAGGGTTTTGCACCTGGTATAAGCTCTGTGGGGGTTTGGCACACTTTGGGTTTGCAATATGAAAATGGACTTCGTTCTATGGCAGAACCCTTTTCTTGTACTTCGTTATTCATAATGAGACCTGTGTGGACGTTTTTTCTTTGATAAATGGAAAACTTGATTTCCTACATGGCGTATATTACACAGGTCAACAGGTCAAAATCATCAGAGACAAATTTATGTGGGTTTTGTAGCGTTTTTCATGCCGATTTCAAATCTGTGTTTAGTTTTTCCAGCACGTACAGTTTTTGTGATGAAGCTGGTTATATATTGCATAATTGTTGGTATAATTAGCATATAATAATCATATACTAAGTGTTTTTGAAGAAACAGTGGTAGCTGACTGACACTGATCATTATATCTGTACCACAGTGGAAAATATTGAAACAGTTACTTGATTGGTGCCTGCGGTTCAATAATAAACGCATGCAAGTCTATTGAAAACTAAAATAATTCAAAAAGTTGATGTGACCAAAAAAACTTAAAGCAGATCTGAAATCAGTATGAAAAAAATGGTTTAGAAAAGTGTGTTGTGGTTTCTGATGATTACAAAAAAACAAATTTTTGTTATCGGATTCATTCATTCATTTTCTGTAACTGCTCAATCCTTACTAGGGTCGTGGGTACCTGGAGCTTATGGCGGGGCCAACGGGCACGAGGCAGGGACTCGCCCTGGGTGGGACGCCGATCTATAATCAGATAATTTATGACTAAGTACACTACCTATTTTTAACCTAAAGGAGTGTTCAGCTGCAACATTTTTAAGTGCAGTATATACACTTTATTGGTCATAACCTGACATTGCACAAATGACATTCAGATGACAGTCACCGGTGGACATAGATGGTCCTGTGTTGCTCTCAACCTTACGCAGCAATAATGAGATTCAGAAGACCGTAAGCGCCCTCTGTTGGTCATAGTCTGGTGTTGAAAAACATTGAAATGGCACTAAAGAACAGACATACATGGTCCTGTGTTTGGTCATAACCTGACACTGCAATAAAGGCATTCAAAGGACATTAAAATTAGACGTGTATGGTTGTAATATGATAATGCAAGACCAGCATTAATGGGCATTAATAGTTATACATGTTCCTGTATTTGGTCATGACCTGACACTGCAATAATGAAGTGAAGTGACCATTTGTCATATGTGAACACACCATAGCACACAGTGTGAACAGTGTGAAATTCTTTCTCTGTATTTAACCCGTTCACCAAGTGAAGCAGGGGGCAGTCAGGAACTCAGCGCCCGGGGAGCAGTGTGTGGGAACGGTACCTTGCTCAAGGGAACCTCAGAGGTGACATTCAAAGGACATTAAATTAGACACACATGATCCTGTGTTGGTCAAAACCTGACATTGCAAGAACAAAATGCAAATGACATTAAGCAACGAGCACTCACCCTGTGTTTAGTCATACTCTTAAGCTGCACACACAACGCTCAGACAACATTAAGCAATGGACATACATCATCCTGTTTTGGTCAAAACCAGATGTCCAACAGTGACATTCAAACAGTATTGAGCAAAGTACATACATGATTCTGTGTTAGTCATTATCTGAAATTGCACAAATGACATTCAAAAACCATTCAATGGACATATATGGTGCTGTTTTTGCTTATAAAATGACATTGTCATGATGTTATTAACCACACCCATTGCTATAAAGGTGCAAAAACAAGCACCCAGCCATGCAGTCTCCTCAGACAAACACTGGTAGCAGAATAGCTCATACTGAAGAGCTCATCTCATTAACAATGGCTTTATTATAGGAAGCTCTCTCTTTTCTGACATCATGTAGAGGACATTAAAAAATGGTTGCACATGGTCCTGAAATGGCATTCAGAGGACATTAAAAAATATTGTTGTTGAATGACTAAAGAATTTATACCCCAGTGAAAAGGGACGTGTCAACATTATTGTTTAATACTTCCTGAACATTCCATGGGGAAAAAAATATTGCTACAGTTCCATATTGGTAATAGAAATCGTTTTAGTTTTCTTAGAGCAAATTTACTTCAGTTAAAGATTAGATATTTTACATTTTCAGTGAGACTGAGCCAAATAACCACAGACATTTTTTCTCTCTTTTTTCCCGCCAGATTTGTCCAAGTCCTGTCCAAAGTTCAGGTTTCCAGGTTTCAAGCAGACTGTAGCAACTGCAGAAATGTATTTTGCTAACTGTACCAGTCTAGATGAATGTCAGGGTCTAGGCCTCCAAGCAACTAGGTCTGTTTAATCTGCCAAAATCAAATTGGTAGGGAGCTTTCCACATAAATTAATGACATAAAAAAAGAGCAAGTCGCTACTGCTTTAACATTTGAAGCCAGAGTCCTAAAATAGTTGTGTTAGCTTTCCATTTAGTTTCAGCCTTTTAGTACATGTCTACAAATGCTCTTTCTACATAAGCATTTTCTGCCATCACTTTATTGCCTACAGTAGTTTTACATAGTTCTTTAACAGCACTGCACGTATTCCTGTTGGAAAGCTGTGTTTTGCATTCTTGTTGTCTAGCATAGCTAGCTTATAGGTGAGGGGTTCACTTTTGGTTGCCCTTCACATGGGAAAAAAATCAGTGTCTTCTAGTGCCGCTTCATGCAAGAAATTATGTTGTGCCCTCTAGAGCAAGAAAATTTCTAGTGGAGAAAAGGTGACGTGGTGCCCTAAATAGGGCCGACCAGCTCTGGCTACTGGAGAGAAGTAGGTATCTAGGTTCAAGGGTACTGTATAACATATAGTAACATTCAACAAACTGCAAGTTATGACAGAAACAATATAATGAATAGACAATAAATAGACAATACAGCAATGTAACAATATAGTGTAAATGGGATGCAAACCTTCCAGAGTGACTAGTATTGCACCGTAAGCATGATATTGCAGAAAAGGCCATTAGCAGCATTGATCAAAGTGCAAGGTACGACAGGTGGGAATGGCCTTTCACAGTGTTTCTGGCTGTGTGTCTGGTTTGATAAATGTCTTTCAGGGGAGGCGTACTGATAACCTTCTCGGCTGTTCTCGCTATCCACTGCAGCGGTTTACAGTCCAAAACATTACAGTTGCTGCACCAGACAGAAATGCAGCTACAGAGCAGACTTTGAGTGGTACATCAGTGGTACGGTGCGGCTGGTGCCCTGGTGGTTAAGGAGTAGCCAACTCTGCAATTGGAAGGTTGTGGGTTTGAATCTCAGGACTGCCAGTGGCACCACTGAGGTACCCTTGAGCAAGGCACTGTCCCCACACACCGCTCCCCGGCCGCTTTGTCACTGGCTGCCAAGTGCTTAACTTGGTGAATGGGTTAAATACAGAGAAAGAATTTCACACTGTTCACACTGTGTGCTGTGCTATGGTGGGTTCACGCGTGACTCTTAGGGGTCACTTCACTTTTGTAGAATGTGATAAAGGCTGGTAGGGGGGTAATACAGCAAGTATTTTTTGGAGCTTTAAAACTTTTACTAGTGATGCCTTGATATATTTTGATATATTGTCGTATATAGCTTTAATGGATAGATGTAAAAAATATTCTAAGAATGTACAAATGTTCAGGTAAAGACACACCACTCTATCCTGACAGGGGAGGCGGGGAGGGGGGTGTGACCGTGGCCAGGGTCGTGGCCTGGAGGGCGTTGCTCTTGGAATGTTGTGGTTATGGAACCGTATAAAATAAAGTCCTGAGTCCGAAACTGTTTTTGTTTTGGAACTTTTAAACTGTGTAAGGCAGTGGGTTTAACTGGGTTAGTGCCTGAGTTTAAACGAGAGCAAAGTAACGTAACTGGTCGGTCTGCAGTGTGGAGTTCATGCTGGTTTAAACACTCTCCTCTCCTCTCCTCTCCTCGTCAGTCCGACTTTCCTCATCTGCTTCCTCATTCACACCGAGGACTGAGCGTGGAGGGCTGTGCAGATCAGTCATGTCTGAGTTTCTCCTGGCTGTCGGGGTGTGTGTGGCCGTGTTCGTGCTGTGGAGATCAGCCATGTATGAGTTTCTCCTGGCTGTCGGGGTGTGTGTGGCCGTGTTCGTGCTGATCCGGAAGATTGTATCCGGAGCGAAATGCACAAGCAAGGCGAAGCTCAACGGCAAAACGGCCATCGTCACTGGTGAGAGCTTTCAGATCTGCCCTGGTGAACCTGACTGAGCTGCGATCAGCTGAGATCTGTTGCTGCTACGTGTGTGCACAGAACTATTACTTTAAGTAAAACTACATCATGTTATGCAGTTTGAAAACAGAATGTGTGTGTATGTGTGTGTGTGCGCGCGCGCATGTGCAGAACCACAAACGGGTGTGTGTGTGTGTGTGTGTGTGTGTGTGAGAAAGAGAGAGAGAGAGAGGCCGGGGGAAGGTGTAGAACTATTACTTTAAGTAAAACTACATGTCATACAGTTTGAAAACAAGGTGTGTGTGTGTGTGTACGCGCGCTCGCAATACTATTACTTTAAGTAAAATTGCGTCATGTTATGCAGTGTGCAAACAGATGGGGGTGTGTGTGTGTGTGCGCGTGCGTATGCAGCTTGAAAATAGAAGTGTGTGTGACAGAGTGTGTGTGTTTGTAGAACTATTACTTTAAGTAAAACTACATGTTACGTAGCCTGAAAACAAGGTGTGTGTGTACACGGCAGGCAGCAACACGGGCATCGGGAGAGAGACAGCGGTGGATTTGGCCAGAAGAGGGGCTCGGGTGGTCCTCGCGTGCCGCAGTAAGATACGGGCAGAGGCGGCTGTGGCGATCGTGAAAAGAGTGAGACGATTCTTCACCACTGTCCCACCACTGTCAGATCACATAAGTTCATCCACAAAATTCATGGGTGTTGTTCACAGGAGAGTCGCAGCAACAACGTGGTGTCCATGGAGCTGGACCTGGCCAGTCTGAAGTCCATTCGCTCCTTTGCTGAGACTTTCCTCAAAACCGAGAAGAAACTGGACATCCTTGTTAACAATGCAGGTCTGTCGGACTCCCTTCAAAGGGGAAAAACATTTTCATTCAGTCAGAGCAGCTTTTGACCTTTAGAGACCAACTTGCAACCTTTGTTAAAGCATGGGTGTCAAATCTTAAACATAAAGGGCCGGCATAACTGCAGGTTGTCTTTCTAAGCAAGCAGGCGGTCACCTGGTTTTGTTTGAAGAATAAGTGAGATTGGGTGTGTGCCTGATTGGTCGGAACAAAAACCTGTTGACAATGTCCTGATTTTTTTTTTAAATTTTCTTACAACCGAATGTTGAGAAGAGCTGCGTGTCCCATCCGCAACAATTTGTACTGGTCAAATATATATATATATGTACAGTCGACCCCCGCAAATTCGCGATTCAGAGTTCGCAACTTCAGTCATTCGCAAATTTCTTTCTTAGAACTGAACTAATAGTTGTTCACGGAAAACCCCGCAAATTTGCGGAAAACTGCAGATAACCTTCGCATTATATAATTTTCCATGCATTTTAGTGCTAAATTATTAGGAAAAATATAATTTCCGAATTTTGTAACATAAGTATAAAAATAAATTCAGCTGCATTTTCATATAAAATATAACTGTATATATTTTTTAGTACTGTCGAGAGAACGCAAAGAAAGGCATCTTGGGATGGTGAAATACCCCTGTGCTCATAGGCAGGAGGTTTCAAAGTAGCCAATCTGAGAACACTATTTATTTCTTCTTGCTGCTGATTGGCTGTTGCCCTATGACGCATCTCTGGCAGATGCAGTCCAGCATTCCTGCATCAGAACAGTTTCCCATGTGGAGCATCTCAAGTGTTTCTCTGAGTTTTTCGTTTTGTTCTTTTTAAAGCCCTGTATTTTAATTTTTATTTTTATTACTGTAAATTAAAATGTATTACTGTATCTACCTGCTTATATCAAAGTAAATGACAGCGCATACCAAAGAAAACATGCATGAATTGCATGAATTACAGTACAGTCTATACAGGGGTAACATCTGTATTTACATTCTAGCACTGCGGGAGTTCAGTATAAACTGTACAGTACGGATACAGGTTTGCCTTTACATTTTCTTTAAGGATAATGTATTAAGCTGAGTTTAAAATGAAATTTAAGTATTTTGGGAGTATACTTAGGGGCGTTTTTAGGCTTTACACTATTAAAAATAGGCATTTTTTAATCACATAACAAATTTGCCGTTTTTCACAATTCTCGGGTGCTCTTGGAGCGTAACACCCGTGAATTTCGGGGGTTTACTGTATACTGTAAAACGTCGTCCCTTTGTGTGTTAGACTCTACAACATCCAGTTTTATTAATGCTCAATTCTTTGTTTTAGGCATTTATATGCAAGGCACTACTGAGGACGGCCTGGGCTTAATGTTCGGAGTCAATCACCTCGGTCACTTCCTTTTGACCAATCTGTTACTGGACAGACTGAAAGAGTGTGGCCCAAGTAGGATTGTTAACGTGTCATCTATCTTTTATCAGTTTGGGAACCTTGATTTTAACCTCCTTAGTGCTCACAAAGAGTTTGGAACTGGCGACTCTTTCATTGATGAGTTGAAGATATATAGCAACAGTAAGTTGTGCAATGCGCTGTTCACACACGAGCTTGCAAAGAGGCTACAAGGTACCAGCGTCACCTGCTACAGTCTTCATCCAGGTCAGTATTCACCTCCAGCATGTTACTGTATGGAAGAGTTATCAATGCAGCTGGCTGTCATGGAAATATCCTGCTATTTTTTCCAAATGAGTACAACTGTTTGGTTTTTACTTTGTGCACTTATGCTTCAGAGTTTCCTTTAATATATATATTGTTTACATTTTACAGGGGCTATCAATTCTGAATTATCTCGCAATGCAAACATAGTGATGAAGATGATGATGAAACCCATTGCAGCGTTATTTTTTAAGGATGTGGAGGCGGGTGCTCAGACGTCTCTACACTGTGCTGTGCAGGAGGGCATCGAAGGCCTGAGTGGTCGATATTTCTCCAACTGTGCAGTGAAGAAAGTCTGGCCCAAGGCTCAGGATGATATAGTGGCCAGGAAGCTTTGGGAAGTGAGTGAGAGGCTGTGTGGCCTGTCCTGAGTTAACCCTCTCGTTCATAGTTCACCTTGGAGTCAGAGACATACACTGGTATCTCAAGAAAACTTTTGTGAATGTAGACTGTGGCATCTGAGCTCTAAGCACTGTTTTTGTTGTGAATATCATATTTTTGGAGCTGGTCTAATTAGTGTGTAGTAAAAAGTAGGCCATATTTGACTTCATACCTTATAATAAAACTCTAAAATATGATCATTCTTGAACTGCTTTGTAGTTTTAGCTATCATTATTACTCATTAAAAGATCTCTATGAATCAGAAATGATTTGTTGACACTTTATGTGGCAATGCAGAAATCCGAATGCATTTTTTCCCCACATAATACTTCTAATGCTTTTATACATTTTAATATATTAAGATAATTGCTTTTAGGCTTAAAGTTTATGGTTTTAGTCTTTTTGAAATGATTTGTGTATTTTTATATTATACAGTTGTATAGGGCAAAGGATTGACATGTGTCTGTGTGTGTGTGTGTGTGTGTGTGTATACCACCTCGTGCTGGTTGTTTATGTTTGGGCAGCAGTTAGCAAGGCAATCAACTGCACCTGAACCGAATGAACCTCCGCTGCTCAGTGCTGCCCCAAACATAAACAACCAGCATGAGGACGAGGGGGCGTGGCGGACGAGGCCAGGACGTCACAGTCAGCTGTACTCGGAGGTTTGAAAGTTCTCTTTGCTGCTGATTGGCTGCTGCCCTGTGATGCTGCACTCCAGAATTTCCCCCGTGGGGGACTTGAGTGTTCTCGTGTTTTTCGTTTTGTTCTTCTTAAAGCCCTGTATTTTTATTACATTAAATTAATTTATTACTGTATTTGCTCTGCTTTTACCAAAGAAAACGGCAGCGTATAACAAAGAAAACACACGCGCATGAATTACATTTTACATTCTAGCACTGCGGGAGACAGCAGTTCAGTTTACACAGTAGAGTACGGATACGGGTATTAAGCTGAGTTTAAAATGAAAAAAAAGAATGTTTTGGGAGCATATTTGGAGGCATATTTAGGGTTTAAAAATAGCCATTTTAGGTATTTTTCTACCACATCACAAATTTGCAATTTCTCACTATTCGCGGGTGCTCTTAAAATGTCGGGGGTTTACTGTATATATTAAACATATAAAACAAAACTAATCACATGAATAGAAACAGCACTAGCGTTTACTTCATGCCTGTAAAGCTAAACTTAAATCAACATCCGCTATTCAGCCAAGTTACTGCCAGCTACGTTGAACACCTTAACAACCCTGTCAAAAAGAACAAAGTTAGAGGTTAATACACACATGAGGAAATAAACAGGAGCGTAAGTGCCTGAGGGTTTTTTTCTTTTAAATGTAGGAAAAGATGTATAGGAGATAAACGAGAGGATTGGTCACCAAAGTGCTCACTCTCACTGCTTTTTTATAGAAATGGCCAAATACTAAATGGAATCTTTCCCTATTCAGACAGGACCAACCCCTCTGCTTATGTTATGTTGTCCCAGAACAGACAGCATTTGTCCCATGTGATTTTTAATTTAAGGCCAGTGTTCGTTTGAGAAGCTTTAAAAAAATTTTTCCCTCTAAACAAGACTACTCTTTCTTCTATAACCACAGCCTCCTTACAGTACATGCATGTGACAGGGAGAAGCTAGTAGCAAAATAGCAAATAAAGTGTAAAAAATGGAGTCCGGGTTTCTTGCAGAGCGGATAACACATTTTGAGTCTGAAATGTTGTGGTAGCACACCTTGAAGTGGCACTTATAACATGTATCCTGCTGGGCAGAAGATGATATTACTACCTAGTGCTATTTCTCACTCCAGGGTAAAGGGGACATTTCACTCCAGTTGTAGTTTTGTTATACTTGCACCAACACACACCTGATGCTGTATTGTAAGGGTAAGGGAGGACAGAAAAATGTGCAGTGTCTTTGGGAGTAGCAGGCCTGAATTATGAAATACAAAGCTAGAATATGTACTGCAACACAATCAGTTATGCAAGTAGGCTACATTCCATTTTGTGAAAGGATAAAGGAACAACTAGAAACAGTTTGGGCAGATTGGCAGAATGAGTGCAAGTTAATTACATTTGCTTGCAGGTTATCTCTGAACAGGAACACTGCAAAATGAGCACCAGCCAGGTTTCTAAGGTAATCTAGTGTGCTATAAAGTGGGCATTTAGCAGAGAGTACACTTGCATTATTCTGCAGGTCAGTAAATCTGCTCCAAAACCATAAATCCATAAATTTAGTCTCACCACAAGATTTTCTGTATTTTTAGCACAGCTGATTAAACCAATCAGATCATTAAAAAACCCTTCCTGAGCTGCTGTGGGCGTGTTAAGACATGGAAAGCATTCAAATGTGCAGGGCACTGTAGATCCAGGACAAATCTTATGAAACATTGATCCACTGATGGTTCTCGTTGTCCTGAGGGACTTCCCGATGGTTCACATACCTTTTCCTCATATATAGCTATGCATTGCATGTTGGGTTGGAGTAAAAGTCTGGATTGGCTGGAGGCACCTGAGGACTGATTTGAGAACTACTGCTCTGTTGTACTAAATAAACAGCTAGAAGTATAATTTTGACACTTCAACTGTCCTGAGGTGCCACCACTAACAAGCAGATATGAAACATTTCCATGAACGCAAAAACCACAAGGACTGAGTGTCACCGATACACCCAGAGCAATCACTTAAACCTATAGTAGAAAGTGTACTGATATGTTATAATTCCCATTTCATTTTCTTCACACTGCACAATGTTAACACATTTTTTGTCCCCATTAATAATTTATCATGCACCCCTTCGGGAACTATTGCAATGATTGAATAGTGTTTTTTTTTCCTGTGGAAAATACAATCATTAAAAATATTTTATAAGAGAGGGAAAATGTTTGTCTTCTCTTTCTTAGGTAAATCATCTAATAATGCTCTGATGAATAGGTCTCCCTAGTTTTGCCTACTTCCCTGTTACATACAGGAAATATGGTCGAAATTTTCTGATGTTCCCTTTCAGTTCCCTCCTCAGTACGGGAACGCGCAATACGGGGGGAAAAAATGCCTTTTTTATACACAGTAAATCTTAGCGTTTAGTCTTTAACAATATTCTTTCAGAAAAGGAACTCTAGCCTATAATACAAAAACATGGCACTGGATGCTATTTGCTTTTGCCAAAAACGAGGTCGTGCTCCTACACTTACTTTAATGTAGATCCTCAACTGCAGACCTCAACTCTCAGACTGCAGCACCTAATAACTCTAAGCAGTGTTGGGGTTTTTTTTTCCTTCCATATTTTATGGCGACGATCTTAAATAATAAAGCTATTAAGTTTGTTACCACTTGAACGGCTTCATAGTACTTCCAGTTATCATGAAGTCATTATTGCTCAGCTAAATAATGTAAAAGATCGCTGAATCATCAATGATTAGTTGACCCTTTGCGTGGTAAAGCCTAAATTCATACAGTATTCCTACACAGTACTTGCAATGTTTTATGTATTTTTAATATAAAAGTTTATCGAAGCCTCAAACTTTATCATTTTAATCTTTCAGAAAGGATTTGCCTGGTTTGGTACCAGTTAGTAGACCAAGTCTATATTTTAAAACTTCTCATATAAACAGCAGCAGCTCTTTTAATAACACACTCACTCCTTGTGGTTTTTGCATTCATGGCAGAGCACATTAAGTTTCCTAACTGCTTTTTAGTGGTGGCACACCTTGAAGTGGTTTCCAACACTAATCCAGTTGGGCAAGTAGGTGTGGTAGATATTATGTATACTCCCTAAATACACCAAGAAAACCTGCATGTTGAAACACGTTTTGAGGCAAACACAATGACTTGGCTCATTATCTTTAGAAATGGTTTTTAGAAGAGGAAAAACGTCATTTTATTATTGATTGTTTTCTCTTTGGTAAATGAATGAATGATATTCTGTTGAATAGTTCTTCCTAGTTTTGTCTGCTTCCCTTTTACATTTTGTATATTTGAACAAAACCTTCTGATGTTCCCTCTCAGCACAACTCTGCACTCTCTGGACAATAAAACCTCTGCTCAGCAGTAGGCTTTTACACTCAATAAATCCTAGCATTCAGTCTCTAAGGACTATATTTTTAAAAAAGGAACTCTATAGTAAAAAGAAGCACTACCAACACAGTTCTTACTGCTTGGATTTCTTCATGATTCTACATATTTATACTGAAAAAACGCCTAGACACCAATAGTTCCTATTCTCATGTTTACATCTGAATATATTACCTACAAAAGTGGTACCCAAATGTGGTTCTGAAGCCCCCCTGCTTTGCACATTTTAAAGCTTTCCATGCTCCCAACACACCTGATCCAACTAACCAACTATTAACATTCTCTCCTGGGTTAAAAGGGTGTATAAGTATAGCAAAACCACTAAAATGTGCAAGACAGGAAGGCCACTAGGACTGAGGTTGGGAACAACTGGTCTAGAACACCAATTAAAGAGCATTCCATGCTGTGTGAACTGAATTTTATTCTGTGGGAAGGGACAAAAAAGAAGCTCACGGCAATTCATTTACATCAAGCGTTTAGCCTCAGAACTGAGTGATCTTCTGATGTAAGACTGCTCTCATGTCTGTGCTCTGCACATTGTCAGCGATTGTAGTGAGAAAATGACGTGTGTTGGCTGTCTGAAGGGCAGTGCTACTCTTGGGATATGCAGCCAGGACAGCCTCATAGCTGGACAGAATCTCCAGTGCACAGAGAAACAGAGACTCTGGCTCCTCAGGCATCATTACTTGCACATGCACAACGTGGCAGAAAAGCTGTGTCAGCACAAACAAAACTTCTTGGCTGAGAACTCCACTGCTGCTCTCAGGTCTTTTGGAGGAGGTTGCTGTGGATGCGAGGGGCACTTTATCCTTCACAGTGTTAATGACACCCCTCATGGCAGCAGCATAGAGCCGGGCTACATGTATCCAGCCATGGGAAGGCAGCCAGTCTGCACAGCTGGAGCCACAGAGTAGCTGGAACATACGCAACAAGAACACGGACAGACGCAAGTCACTAGCAAAAGAACGGAGGTCTAGTAATGGCAGGTAGTCTACATATTCTAAAGAGTATGGAACATGTAGCTTGTCTGATTTCAAAAGCTCGCACAGCACCTTCAGTAACCTCTCCCATTCACCACTTGTGCACCAGGGTAGGACCTGTATCACTGCCACCATCAGGCCTTTGCTGAACATGTTCACTTCTTCTGGGCTGAGCAGGTTTAAAGACAGGCAATCCAGCATTGTTGCCTGAATGTGATCAGAAAGACAGCAACACTCCACCCATGCTAACAGGCCAGTGCCTTGTCCATAGTGAGGCAAGACCAAGTCAGACCACTTATGCTCTGAAAGCTCACATACGGCCATGAGTGAACTCGGCACCTCATATTTGAAATGCTCTCCCCACACTTCTTTAATGTGAAAGCGTACAGTCCAGTCGAGGTCTTCCACTTTTTCATATATCCAAGAGAGAGCCCTGGACCAAGTGCCTGGGGCAACAGCCAGTTCCTTGCCAACTGCCTTTCCAAGTGTAGTCAGAATGGAGATCAACAGTTCCTTGTACTCAATGGATAACACTGTGTCGCCCTCTAATGGCTGCTCCCAGCACCTACAGCAGTTGTTCAGGAGCCGAGCAAGAAAGTATAGCAGAGGAAATGGGGAGCAGCTCATAATCCAAGGTGTAGCTTCATCTGGTGAAATATGGGCCAGAGTGCATTGGAGAAGCCGAAGGCATATCTCAAGGCTAGACGAGCCTGAGGTAGGAGAGGTGAAGTAGGGCAAAATAAATGCATGTAGAACTTCTTCAGGTGGGAGGAAGCTGAGCTTTTCTTCTGTTTGGTCGGTAATGCTGGGTTCCATCAGAGCAGACAAGAACTGAAGGAACTGGTCCTCCTCTTGAGGTGAAGAGAACTTGTTCCACACTGTGGCCTGGAGACATCTGCACAACAAGTTCTGCTCTTTATTTCTCATCTCCTTGGAGCCTCCCGTTGAGTTCCTGAGGCCAGGCAACTGTTGGAGAATCTGAGCAAGAAGCGTGTGAGCTCCAAGGTTCACTACAGCCATGTGGCCGCACCGGCATAAGGTGGCTTCAGGGTTCTGGAAGGCAACACGAGCCACGGCCAAGACTGCCGTGCTCAGGCTGCTTTTTGCTCCTCCCTGAATGATGCTATTAAACGCCATATTGAGCTCCTCGTCATACCCTACGGTCACAGAGCTTGGAAGAAAACCATGCAAACCTTTCTTTGACAAGCCAAGAATTTCAGATAATGCTGCATTCTTATCAGGTAATGAAAGCTGGGAGAATATGTCTACAATAATGTCTTTCAACTTTTTGGCCTGCTTTTCATCAGCATCACTCTGGCATTTGGCTATAAGAGTAGCGACCAATGTCATAACAAGGTCCTTTTGCTGAAAAGCATGTTTGTTTCGTTCAAGACAGCTTAACCACTCCGTGTCACTGAAGGCTTGGCTCAGTTTGGAGGCATAAAGTTTAGGAAGATCCTGGAACCCCTTTAGACCGCTGTCAAGAATGGCCATAGCAACCCTCGCTATCTCAGCTGGGGGACTTTCAGGCACAGTAAAAGAAGAGGATGCAAACAAATCGTTCAATATCTTTTTCAAATTTAATACGGTCTCTTCATGGTCAGGCAGATTTTCATACAACGTCTCCAAAGACACAAGGACTCTGGAAAGACTATCTTTGAGCCGAATTGCTAGGGCACTTGGGTCGTGGTTTGGCATTGACAGCAACCCCTTGACTTTCCATGAACATATTATTCTAAGTAGTGTCTGCATGGCCTGGATAATGGTCATTCCATATGTCTTGTTCTGAGCAGGAGTAAGAGTAGCAGCAAGATTTCTTTGGGCCTCATATATGGCCTGAGTAAGGCCAGCTTCTTCCAAGAGACTATTACTTTTTACCTGGCTAACTGAGCGAGCAATGTTTTGAAGCTTAACTTCAACTGGGAGGTCCATTGCTTGGTCTAACAGGTAGGAGGTATACAGCATGTCTAGGCAGTTGGAGAGGCCAAAATAACACCACTCAGGCGACGTTACGAATTCTTTTATATTGTCGAGTCCTTGAAGTAGAATGGAAAGTATGGATGGAGTTTCTGGATCTGGTTTAAATCGCTTTGAAGCCTGTGATGAGTAGTCAGATGGTCTCTGTGCAAAGCGGGTAAACTGAGCGGTGAAGATTTGGTCCAAGCTGTCCAACTCTTCCCGCCTTCCCTTCATCAGTTCCCACCACACCTCCAGCAGGAACCTGACATCCTCTACTGTGCTCTGACTTGTGACATGTTTTACTAACCTCTCCAGCTCTCTGCACTGCTCAGCTGCTTGAAAGCATTGGAGCAGCTCAACATAAATGCTGAAGAAGCCCATTGATTTGACCAATTCAAACATTACGGCATGGTTAAGGTCAGGGAGGCTATTATGGACAGGAAATAATGGATTTTCCTTCCATTTGATGTCAATGTCCTCTCCTGTCTCCATCTCTAAAATCTTGCTCCACAGTATACAAAGAATCCTCTTTCTCCACTGAAGCCGTTCCTGGTTGTCTCCACACAACTGTCCACATATCTCGGTCACTGCCTGGACAATAGGGCGCCCAACATGCTCCCAGTCCTCTTTTCTCAGAGCAGAGAGAGGTGCTGGCTGGCACAACTGGTTTGCCAAAAGAAATCCACCCTGCAAAACAGCCGTCTTCTCACAGCTCAGCCAGGATTCTGTAGGAAGAAGAGATAAGACTACTCAACTATAGTATAGGAAAACACCCTATTTCCACTGGTTATATCCTCATCTATTTCCTCTTAAGGGGGAATTCCAAATATTCCACTTTTTCTGCAAATTTATAAAGATCCATGGTCTTACTGTGCTGTCTGATGCATGAGGCATTGTACATTGGTTATGCAACTGTAGACTGGAGGGAACCCGAAGATTTTTCTTGTGTGTGTATATAACGTCTGTGTGTGTGTGTGTGTTTATATATATATATATATATATATTAAAAAATTATTATTATTTTTTTAATTAAAAAAAACATCTGTAGGTTCATTTTCACACTACCACTGCAAAGGAACCAATTAAAATGTTTCTAAAACATTTCAAATCAAACCCACTCTATATTACTCTTTTGAATTATACTTAAAGATTTTCCTAATCACATTTAATCCACAAAAGGAGTTTTTGCAGTCTTTGTTTCACATTCAGTGCTTTCTAGGCTGGTGAAGAGGGTCCAGCCCCCTAAAAAGCAGCAAAAATACAACATTACTAATTAAAACAAAGTGAAATACACTAATAAATGATGCAAAGCCTGATAAGACATTCAGTTACAATCATGCTTCTTTTAAAAACATATTGAAATTCTACAACAATTTCAAAGAGCAAAATGTTATAGAAGCAAGTGGAACTTTTATATGAATTTATGTAAAATTATGTAATGTACAATATTTCACATGTTAAAGATTTCTGAGGTGAAATTCCAGATTATTATATAAGCATTAGAAGTTATTATAAGATTTTTAAGGACTGTAAGTATTACAATGCAGTTATGTATACACTAATAAATTATGCATAGTCTGATATGACATACAGTATACACTTTATGGACAAAAGTACTGGGACACACCTGTTTTTCAGGGTTTGGGTTAGGCCACTTACTTCCAGTTAAAGACAATCTTAATACTTCAGCAAACCAAGACATTCTGGACAACACCATGCTTCCAACTTTGTGGACACAGTTTGGGGAAGAACCTTTTCTATTCCAGCAT
>JBBJLS010000001.1:22249613-22272516 GCA_037577275.1 Bryconaethiops microstoma
GACAACACCATGCTTCCAACTTTGTGGACACAGTTTGGGGAAGAACCTTTTCTATTCCAGCATGACTGTGTCCCAGTCCACAAAGTAAGATCCATAAAGACGTGGCTGGATGAGTTCAGTGTGGAAGAACTTGCCTAATCCCCATCCAGCACTTTTGGGATGAACTGGAACGGAGATTGTAAACCAGGACTTCTCGTCCAACATCAGTGTCTGACCTCAAAAATGCTACAGAATGAATGAGCACAAATTCCCACAGAAACTCCAAAATCTTGTGGAAATCCTTCCAAAAAAGAGTGGAAGCTGTTATAGCTGCAAGGGGGGACCAGCTCCATATTCGGGTCTATGTATTTGAATGCTACGTCTTTAAACTCCATGTTGGTGTAATGGGCAGGCGTCCCAATACTTTTGTCCATACAGTGTAGTAACAATTACGCTCCTTTAAAAAACTATTCTAGATTATTATATATTATTATAAGCACTACAGAGCAGTACAGACAAGGTTTATTCGATTGTTTGTAAGGAACATATGTGAGATCATAAAATCAGAGAATAATTATATGTGAACAATTCTTCATACCTTGGTCCATGCTGCCCTGACAGACAGACAGACAGACAGACAGACAGAGGTCTGAGTTGCAGGAGAGCCTGAAAGCCTGAGAGTTTATTCGGTTCGTTCAGTCCAAAAAAAGCTGTTTGTGTTTTTATCACGTGGACCTCCTTTCAAACTGAGAGGCGTTTGTAGGGTCTTCCGCACCAACGAGTGCAAACAAGAGTAACCTGCAGAAGATTAAAAAACCTCTGACGCCCCCACGTGGTCAGAGAACTTCAGGTTCTCCAAGGCTGTATTACTTCATGCTGGGTAAAAGAAGGATAAAATGCACGTTGAAATGGAGGGTAGCTGCAGGCCAGTGCTCTGTGAAACCCCCCTCTGGCTGGGCAGGTGGGTCCCGTGCGCGTGCACGCTCTTGCATCTCCGTGCACGCGCATCCGAAATGAAAGCGAAAGCAGCTGTGTTTGCATGGCGGCTCCAAACGGCTGCAAACGACGATGTGCATCATGTTTACCGGGCTTGGTGTTTTCCTTGCACTCTTAACTTCAGGTAGGGATGAAATGTTAGATTCACACTCGGATGTTAATGTATGAAGTGTGTCACGGTGGTCTGCATGACACGTCACACAACAAAACTCACTATACTTCACTCCACACTAACATGACTTGACTTCTTCCGCAACAGCCTGCTCTAAACTGCAGCACAGCATTACTACCCTCTTTCTTGAGTCAGCCCTGGGGTAGTGCTTTGAAATGTCTAACGTCTGTGTTTGAATCTAGTAGAATTTAGACAGGTGCCTGGTTTCAGGAGAAACAAAACCGAAACTAAGCTTGACAGCTCTTTCTAAATTTTCCAAAATTCAAACACACACGTTAGACGCTAACACTTGTCAGATCACAACACTGTAACCGAGGCCTGACTCGGGCACACACCGTACTTCACTCCACACCAACTTGACTTCTTCCATCACAGGCTGCTCTAAACTGCACCACAGTTTACTGTGTCGTGACCCGACAAGTGTCAACGTCTAACGTCTGTTTTTGAATCTAGTAGTATTTAGAAAGAGGTGTCAAACTTAGTTTCAGTTTTGTTTCACCTGAAGCCAGAATGTGAAAATGTCTATTGTATTATGTATGCATTTACTCTTTCTTTAATTTTTACTAATTTTTCTTTTACGTTTTTAAAGTTTCTCCATATTTCAATCGTCAAGGTGTAAACAAAGATATTCAAAGTGGTTTGATTTGAAATGGTTGATTGTAGAGAAACTAGCCAACACAGAATTCTTTACAGTGGTGGGGATAAGAACACAAGTATTGCCATTTTATGTCCTATCTAACACCACCAGTGAACCCACCCATGTCTTCTTAGCTTTTCAAATGTAATTTCAACTATTTTAATTGCTTGGTTTCTTCGAATACTATTTTGTCATATGGCGCTTCACAAATACCTGTATGTATTATTGTCATTTAAAAATGTATGTTTCATCTCAAAACTGTTGTTAAGCAGTGTCGCAGACATAAGAAAATGCATTTGTAATTATTTTATGTAATAACTTTCTGTGAGGCAGCGTTTAGAGGTATCAAATGTCTGGTTCCTATCACTGCAGCTGAAAACAATTCTGACACATCTCTTTTGAAAAAAATTGGTGGAATTCTCCTTATTGTTTCTACAGATTTCAGCTAAGACATCTTATCCAGTCATTTCACGCATAACGTTCAACAAATATAAATACGTTTCATTTTCATTCATGTTTTGAAATATAAAAATCTTTTCCTTCATCTCTATGATAACCCATCATAGGTACCTTATATATATATATTTTTTTTTTTTATAAACAGGTGTTAACCTAAGTGGGTCACAGTCTCTGCATAATGTCCAGTGGCTGCCTTGTCAGTTTGTGGATGAATCAGTGCAGATAAATGAGGAGGGTTACAGAGAGACCAAGTTTCATCATCGAAATGCAGGGCTGCAATTTGGCTTTTCTGGAGATCGTCCTCTAAACTTAGACGTCATCACCTTCCTTGTAATAAGTGAGTATGTGATTATTGAAAGCCTTTAGAGTCACAAAGCTCAAACCTGACATTCAGGATGATTTGTTATGAGTTTTGGTGAAAAGTGTTCCTTTTTTTTTTTCAGCCTCAAAGGTGGATATGAGGCGCTATGTGGACAGTGGTGAGGACACACTGCAGTGTGAGATCCGCAGATACAACACCGGAGGCATCGTCATGCGCTGGCCTGGTTTAGGGGCACAAGAGCATGATCTCTGGTTCACCTGTACTCTCACACACACTCAGGGGCAGTTTGTCATCACCACTTTCCTCAGACACACACCTGCACAGGACGGCACTCAAGACTGGATTCAGATTGCAGACCGGGAGCTTCTGACTACCTCAGGTAAACATGGTCTCCCTTTCGTGATAGAGGATGTCAAAGTGATGGTTTTATACAAATGAACAAAAGTACAGTAGTACAGGCCACCCTGGAGCATGTCAGCAAGCAAAATGAAAACTGTAACCAATGCTTCATCTGTAAATAAGCCTGCTTGGTGCCACAGAAGGAAAAAAACCTTTCTGATGATGTTATATATTGAAGGTGGGAGGAACGTTTTAAAAACTACAATTGATTTGGGTGGATATTTGTGGGCAGGATGTTTAAAATAGCCAACATTAGATAGCTAACATTACATCAGTGGCTATACTAACAGTCAGGATTTTTTCATCTTTCAAACTGATAAGACTAAGAGCTGCAATGCGGCAAATAATATGGTAAATGCTAGTTTAAGACACAATGCCTCTTTAATGACACATTTTGATGATCTAGCTTTGCAGTTTGCACAGTGGTGACCATAGCTAAAGCGTAAATTACTTGAAAGCTATATTAGCCTGACTGACAGACTACTTTCAGAAGAATTTAAAAAATTTGACTTTTTTTGAACAAACCATTTGTAAAGAGATGTAGAGCGTGAAATAGGATGCATTTGCAAACAGACATTTGTTAACCAAAGAACAAGAAACAGGAGACTAAACAAAAATTACACTAAACATTTGGAATTAATAAAATGAAACTGGGTAAAACACAAAGATGTACACAAGAGAAAAACACACCGGAACACTCCAGAGAAAAACAGCAAAAATCACTGAGAACATCATCAAGAACTAACAAAAATAGACTGAAAACGGGAGAAATATACCAAACCAAACAAATGAGAAACTTCTGGCAGCGGGAGGGACGGGAACAAGACGCAGGTGGAGGTACTAATGAGGAGGCTGGGCTAGTGTGGAGAAACTAAGGAGGAGGTGGTGCTGGGGTGGAGAAACTAAGGAGGAGATGGTGCTGGGGTGGAGAAACTAAGGAGGAGGTGGTGCTGGGGTGGAGAAACTAAGGAGGAGGTGGGGCTAGTGTGGAGAAACTAAGGAGGAGGTGGTGCTGGGGTGGAGAAACTAAGGAGGAGGTGGTGCTGGGGTGGCGACGAACATCAAACTGATGACACATGGCAGGCATAAACAGTAACATATAGAAAAACGGGGGAAAAAGACTGGAGCACACAAAGACAGGGCGAACATTGCAAGAAACCAGGAATAAAAGGGAAGAATGTTGCACTATTGCTTTAAAAGTCAATAACATCACCTTCATTATCGAGTCTTTCAGCTACCACATCTTCTCGTCCCTCAATCTGACCGCTCTCGTTAACAGCTGCGATGATCGTAGAGACACGCACTCCCAGTGTTGCGGTCGGCCTCATGAAGGAACAGACGCTTCACTGCCAGTTTGCCGTGGATCATAAGCAGGCCAACGTGACAGTAGAGTGGAGGCTTCAGCGGCGTGGCGAGCGCACGAAGGTCTTCAGCTACTCCAGCCGCTCAGGCAAGAGCGAAGGAACCGGAGTGCACGTCAAAGCCATCGGAGTTGGAAACGCTTCTCTGAAACTTCCACTCACCACTCATGCCAGCGAGGGTACTTACGTCTGCTCAGTGCTCATCCCCCCACTGTTCGGCAGCCATGACATTACTCTTAACATCCACGGTGAGACAACCAAGCATTTGTATCGCAAGGGGCATCAGTAAAAGTTAAAAGAAAGTGCTAGTGTAATTTTAGCTTCACTAAAAAATAATGGTACCACTTTACACTAAGACTACTCATAAATGCTGTATAAATGATTTATAATCAGGTGGTTAAATAGGTTACAGACAGTCTATAAAATTTAAAAAAGCAGTTAAAAACAAGTGATAACATTGCTGTCATACATTGATGCATGCTATCAGCATGTTAACCAATACCTGATGAAGCCGACAGTTTAACATTCTGCCTGAGAAAGGGACAAGATCTGAGATCTGGCCAAATATATTATAACTGTATATTATAATATATTCTGTGTTATAACTCGTTTATAACTTAATAATGACTTATAAACTGTCCATGACAGTTTACAAACCCTTGATAAGTGTAGTCTTAATATAAAGTGGTACCAAAATAATGTGTTGTAATTGTATTGCAGTTACACTGCGAGTTTTGGTTAATGTTTTAAAGATTGGCCTGTATTATTTAAAATCATTCGTTTGTTTGATCATTAGTGGATCTCAAAGTGGAGGATGTGTTGTTGTTTGGTTTTTCATTACTTGTACCCAATAGAGTCGCCGCGTGTGACAGTCAACGTGGGCACGTCCTTGTCTCTGCCCCCGGATGGAGAGCAGAAGGTGGTGTGTGATGCTGAGGGATACTACCCACTTGATGTTACTATTGAGTGGCTGCGGGAGCCGGCAGGTTCCAGCCTTCTGCCTGAGGTACTGAAAAATGTGTTGTACTCCAGCCATCGCCACAATAAGGACGGCACGTACTCCCTCTCAGCCTTCTTCCTGCTGAAGCCGAGCCTGGACGACTCGGGCTACAAGTACACCTGCAGGGTTCACCATGAGGCCCTGCGCATCCCGATCCGCAAGAGCTTCACTCTCACCGTCTCTGGTAGGACATAAAGCTCAGTCAACACGCCGCTGGGTCTCACTGAGTTTGCTTTTAGAAGATGATCATGTAGAGCTGATCTGGAAAGCCCCGTAAACTCTCAAAGTGTGAAATAGCTTTTTTCCACTAGATGGCAGTCCAGATGTAATTTCTGAAGCCGTTGTGTCGAGACTGCACAGAGTTTTTGAATGACTCATATTAATAGCGCTGTAATTTTATACAGCATTACGTTAAGTACGTCAGACTTGAGTAATATAGACCAAAAGGGACTCTTCAATAAGATTATCTTCCGTATGTATTTTGGAGAACATGAGAAGATATTAAATAATAACTACGAAAATCATCCATGGTGTTGATAGTGGCTATTCATTTATTTTTACTATGTGTATTAGTTTAGTAGTATAATTTCATACTGCTAAAATAATACATGTAGTTTCCATCATCTGAAAATAACCAAGTTTGTTCATTAAAATCATTTCATACATGCAACAAATCTGCAAAATAGTTTCATATAACTTAACTATAAGTTTTCTACCTTTTGGGAGGTGATTTCTACCTTTGATTGGCGTTGTAAGCCCATTTAAACGCTATTTTTCTTCCCCACCTCAGAGCATGACTCTATGCTGTGGTACGTCTCAGTCTTTGCATTCATGATTGCCATGATTGCACTTCTAATCTGGCTGGTTCCTCAGTATTTTGAAGGTAAGATATTATGAATTTATCTTAAATGGTTCAAACTGTTGACTTATTAGTTTCTGTGGGACTTTTTTTTTTAAATATTCAGAATATCTAGTAGATAATAGGTTATTGACTAAGAAATTCAGATTTCTTACAAATTTTGTTGCTGGATGTTGTTTTATAAAATTGTGAGATTTTAGAAGATATCTTCAACCTGAAGTGTTCTGAATGTCAAAAGTTGAATCTGAATTGAATAAGTCTTTATGGTAAATATAATTGCAATGTTTACTAATGGAGTGAAGTACGATTATAATTATACAGATTGTTTCTTTTGCAGCAAGAAGAAAATCAACAAAGAAGGTGAGGGGGAAAGTCTAAATAATATTACTAAAACTAAGTAAACTGGCGTTGTGTTTTAGAGGTGGGCATGTTTGCCTGTATTAGTGTGTATGAGTGTGCTTAAGATATGAGTGCCCTGCCATGTGTGTGTGTTTTGTGTGTATACTGTGTGCTTACATAGGGTCTCCTGTGTGCAGGGGTTCTGAGTGCGTGCCAGAGGAATTATAGCTTCTCCACATGGAGACAGACACTACACCCCTTCCCTCCCTCAAACTTCCCTCTTCCATTGCTGGATTCATGGATTGCTGGATTCAGGTGTTTCACTGTAGCGTCACTGGGGACTGTGGTGAAGACTAGTCTCGAATCTTCTGGTGTATGGTTTTATTTAAACTGTCTTATGGAGCAGGATGTAAAAAATGGTACCAGCCTGAATGTCACCCTGAACTTAACACCAAGAGGTCAGGATGTTAATATTAATGTACATGTTCATGCACGACTGTGTAACAATAACATGAGAACTGACTTGATCAATGCGTTCTTTTGTCACCACTTCAACTGGATCAGAAAACTTGGATTTTCAGGAGCTTGGTAAGATGTTTATGGTAATTAGACACCAGGAAATACTACACATTTAAAACATGCGCTGGATTAATTTGAGTAGAACAGAAGTACACAATCACTCTGAAGCTGTGCACATGATTTAGCTTCTCAGTAATTTGACAGAATAGTTTCCACACTAAAAATTGAACGTGTAAATTATGCCAGTTACACAGTTACATTTTTGCAATGTTGTACAAAATAGTTGAATAAAAACATCATAAAAATGACAGAGTGTCTTTATCAGCATTTTTATTTAATATCGCACTATTCTATTTTTCTCATGATTGAGTTGAGTTCCTACATCATTTTTACAGGAATAATATAATATACATCAGCACTAAAAGTACCGCACCAAAAGTAAGTGAAATACACGGTTTTTATTGAAGTAATTGATTTTGTTCATGAGGAAATATCTCGTTTTAATTGAGCAAACTCAGTACATCACTTTCCTCAGTGTAATTTGCAAAATTCCAGTACTTTTTTTAGTTTGTGATGGGATACATTTCCTGTTGCACACTGGTAAATGCAAATGCTTTGTAGATTATTTACTTAAGTCTGTTGTACTAAGGAGAGTGAAACTGTTCCAGATGCATTAAATATTAAGGGCATATACTGTGTGGTGAATGGGGTAATTGGGAGATAATAACATGGTCTTCTGATTTCTTCTGAAATGTCACTTCGGTGACCCCAGTGTGGAAATTCTGGGGTATTTTTAGCTGAACACTCACCTCTACATATGAAGAAGTTGCATCCTCCAACTCCCAGTTAGCAACTACACCATAAACACTACACTTAGGAATGGCAGCTGTTCTTCAGAGCCACTTGGTTCATTACCCTCCTCCAGAATGTCTCCCTGTCTGACTATCAGTTTCTCCTCACCTAGCCATCAATTACCTATCCACACTGAAGTCCACTACATACTCCTTTTATCATAGGGGGGCATTTTATTAAGAGTGCGTAACATTTTGAAAGATAATGGAAGCAATGTCCATGAACGCAAACTGTTTCGCCATGTGCTTAGGAGAGGAATAGCCTTTATAATAATAAAACTGAAACAATAATAATAGTAATGCAAATTAAATAATGAGGGAAAAACATTTTAACTCGCCTTCTTGCACCATAAGAAGGCGTATTTAAGACACTCAAAGAACCTTTTAAATGCATGAAATTGTTAATTGCTTGGTTATATGGTTGCTTTTGTATATGGATCTTTACAGAAGCTTTTAAAAATTGTTTTATGTAGCAACAAAAGGGGTTCCACAATTGCTATGTTGATGTCAAGTTGAACCTTTTTTGGTACTACAGAGAACCTATTCTGCAGTGTGTTGCTAGATGCAAATGAAGCTGAAAGAAATTTGAATTCACTGTTATCACGCAACCAATTTACATACATTTGTCTATTCAGCCTACAGCAGTTTAAATAGTATGTTTTAAAGCCTGGACTGAGGTAATACAGTGTAGCCAATCAGAAAGGAGCACATTTACATATAACATGCCAACATTTAAGGAACAGCAAACAAGCTGCCTGTTAAATTCTAAAGGATGAAGAGAAGTAATTTTGGTTTATGGTACATAAAACCAAACATAAGTGAGCCTCAAGGGAAGCGATAAAAGAAAAATGTAGGACATGTGCCCTTTAAAATTCAGTACGAAACATTGAACAAAGAAAGAAATTCTGCTTTAATGAAATAAAATAAATAATACTGATGGTGACGTCATGTACCGGACAGTTCCAGTGGAAACGCTCAAGCCGGAGGGTCTGTGGAAATGAGCATGCCTGGTGGGTCAGCAGTCACAGCGGTGCCGGGTCAGCGAGGGGCCAAGCACCACAGCTCCGTGGAAATGACTACTCTGGGATCATGAGGCTTAAGGGGGAATCAAAAGCGTGTGTTACATCAACAAGGCTCTAGACGAGGAGTTGACCACCACTGGCTTTCATCCCACCATTGGTCACGTCAGTTTCCATTTAGTCAGATGACATTTTAATGGTCATTCCGTAATGGCTTGTTTTGTTTTAGGCAATATGTTGTGGAAGTTCAGGATACTGTTAAGCCGTTACAAGTCCAATTTCGCTTTAATCGACCCCCTTGAGTGCTGTACCGGTGCACCCAATCTCTAGTCATGGTCTTACCCTCTCTCTCTCTCTCTCTCTCTCTCTCTTACTCTCTCTTTCTCTCTCTCTCTCACTCTCTCTCTCTCTCCCTCTCTCTCTCTCTCACTCTCTCTCTCTCGCTCTCAGAGCATGTGGCTCTGGCTTTATCACAGATGGAGAGTAAAAACAAACTGGCCTGGCTCGCGCTCGGAGGTGGAGGGGAGTGTGTAATAAAAAATCAAAGGGTGGCCGGGGTTGTTTTGTTTGCGAAGCCGGGCAGTCTGGAGAGCGCTGCCAGGAAGTGCACCTGTAAGCCTGATGATGATGGCGGTGTGTGTTCTGGGAAAATCAATAATGACTGAATTAGTAATTCGTAATGGCCAGCTAACTGCTTTTCTTGGGCGGAGCGGGAGATTTAGTCCGCTATACCGGCTGTGGGAACAAGAATATGCTGAAGGAAGTAGGTCACATTTCATCATGGTGAGTTTGGAGAGGTTGTAGACGTTCATTATGGCTCTACACACAGACACAGGGAGCTGGAGCTGTGGTCATGCGTGTGCACAGTAAATTTGTCCTCTCAGCTCTACCAGATGGTCTACTACTCTGCTGAAAGTATTTTTCTCAGCATTTCCAGACTCTCAGAGCCATATAAACTCACGAGACAGAAATATTCCATAAAAATCTGTGCCTAAGTGTTTGTACCTTATTTTCTCTCCTTTCAGTTTTTCCTTTTTTCATTTTTGTTTTCTTCCTCCTCACCGACAGACTTGATTTCTGTTTCTCAGAGAGATCTACAGGAATATTTTTTGATACTTCACTCTTTGAAGTTGGCTACATCCACTGTCACGGTCCAAAGTGATTCCAATTACAAATTTATACTCATCAGTCTATAAAGCTTTACTCCGCTGTACACTCTGAGTGTTTTAGTACAGAATGTCTTCCTTTTTTATTTCTTTTCCTTTCTCATCAAAGGCTTCTTAAATAGCTACACACCAACTCAGACCCACAGTGTTGAGTATTCTCACAATGGCAAGACGGACATATCTTTCCAGATGTGAAGTAACAGGTCTTGCACAGGGATCAGGCCTCCAATTTTCTCCCTGTGCTTTTGGAACTTCAGTTTTGGAAATAAAATGCAATTTTTCTCCTTCCCCCCTTTTTTACTTAGATTTTTCTTCTTTCTTGTGCAAGTGGATTGTCTCATATCCAAGACAAAAGTATCTTCTTTAACCGATTTGTGGTGCGCAGGAGAAAGAAATGTGCAAGGCAGCTAAGGTGTATGTGGGTGGTTGTTTTTGTGAATGTTTCTGTCTCTTTTTGGAGAAGAACACAATATCAGGGAGAGAATTGGGAATATCTTTTGTTGGAAATACAAAGCTGTAAGTGGATGAAAGTAAAAGTAGTGTATGAAAGTAAAAGTTCAGAAATTAAATACTGTGGAGAAAAGAAACACTGAGAAATGTGTCTAGATGTTGACTGAATATTTAAAAAATGAAAGGGTGGCCTCTGCCTAGACTGACAGGAAGGTACAAAGAAATGTGCAGATGCATGGAGAGATGGAAAGACACTCAACTGGTACATTAGCACTGAGTGGTGTGTGGGATGAGTTATTGTTTGTATAGAATGTGGTTAGCTTTCTTGTGCAATGCGTTTGGGGTGTGTGTGTGTGTGTGTGTGTGTGTGTGTGTGAGTTTGTGCTTACTCATTTCATATCCCTTAGCTGCCTGTCTGCAGACATCCAGTCCAGTTTTAAAGTCCAGTTGAGGGAAATTCCCTGTCTTTAGTGTGGGTGGTGAGACTGCATGGGCATCCCTGAGTGAACAGTCAGAGTCCTTCCCGCTCAATCAGGCTGCGTGATCTCAGCATGGAAACACCACTGCGTCTGTTTGCCTCCCTAATCCATCTGCGCTTTTTCACTTTAAGTTTGATACTCGCAACACACGCAAACGCAAGCACATACACACACGCACACACACACCCCACCCCGTCCCCACTTGTTCTTTCCACCCTTTTCACGTCTCCTTGTGTGTGTCAATTCTCGGCTTTCTCATTTTGCTCATTCGCTGCCAAGAGCAGCTGCTACGAGCAGATTATTGCTTTTGGCCTGCGAAACGGTCAGTTCAACACACAGTGTCCCAGCGCAGCGTCTTTGAGGAACTGTGATATGTGGACACAGTGAAAATAATGATGGTCATTGAGATCCTGTTGCTGAAACGCAGAGTGCATGCTGGGCCTGGTGCATGGAGGGGTCTTATTTCTAAATAAGGCTCAGCCCAGCCCGTCCTCAGGCCACAGTTTTATTGATGCTTCTCTTCAGACAAGCAGAAGAGGAGAAGCGGTTGGGTTGGGTAATAAAATGTATAAATAGTTTGAAAGACACAAGTATGATTCCACAAAACCATGTGGTTTATATTAACGCATGTAAACATCGCAACATCTGAAATATGATTCATAATGTGTTTGCTGGGTGTCAGTAAACGATATTAGCACATAAACCAACTGAGACATGCTAAAGATAGACGATTGCAGTAGCTCTAAAATGTAAACTTCCAACCTGTAAGTATTTTGAGTGAAATATCTTTTTCATTTTATGGTTCATTTTATTTATAGTTCATATAAAAATGACTTTTAATAAGAGTTATTGAATGCTTTATTATTTGCTGAATAGGTGTTAACCTTCTAAACTGACTAATAACCCTGTAGTTTAGGAGACTGATGTTAAAACTGGGTGTAACAGGGCAAATGGTCAGGACATTGGAGTAGATTTGTAATAAAGTCGGTGAGAATTTACTGCCTTTAGTATGAAGGGTCTGCAGAGTGTCTGTCTCCGCAGAGAGTCTACCCCTGTAGGGGGTCATGAGCGAATGCTTTCAGGCCACAGTTAGCCAAAGTGCAAAAAGGAGTGGATGAGTGGGGAGGAAAAAACAAACAAGAGGAGAACTTGTGTTAGTGTTTTCGAGTGTAGTATGTGTTTTTTCTGTCTTAAAATGCGCAGAAATGTGTTCTTGATAGAGATGTGTACTTATTTTCACACAGAAAATCAACTAAACATGTAATTTGACTATGGATATGTACATTTTACTGCATTTACATCACCCACCTTTGATGTCATTCACCTCGCAAAGATACATAGCATGTACTTATAGCATATCTTGTTTCAGACCCAGGTCAGAACTATAGCACTGATTGGTGCAGGCATTCATACTCTCAGACACTTTGTCTCCTGTAAATTTGGCAGTACATCCGTGTTGGACATGTATGAGTACAGCTTTCTATGTTCAAGTGTTTTCCACCAAGGAGTGCTGCCTTTACTATTGGATGCACTGCTATAGTTAAGAGCGTGCAAACATGTGGCCCTGTTTACACTTCACCAACTACACACTTTGCCCAAATTGTCGTGAAATGGGCAAATTATCATGTCCCTTGCAGACTTGCAATTGTTGTCTTTGGCTTTGTGGTATACTAACTTCAAATGTTCTATTTTACACTGCTCTTCTCCATTTTTGAGCATTGGTGTGTTGTCATATGACATATTTTCCTGTGGCACCCTTGTCTGGGATACAACAGGATGCATTAGTTGTTAACACTACAAAAGATATGCGGTCACATCTTTCCCAGACGGCCTCAGCATGTGGTTTAAGTTATCGGATTACAATGGTGGTCATTTACACTTGCATTTAGTCTTGATCGCCCAAATGCTCTTTAAAACCAAGCATAATAGGGACCCTCAGAACCTATTCAAATCGCCATGGAAACGCTTATGACTAGTTTCATCAGAATAATGATGAATTTCTATTTATATCCTTGATGATATTAATAAAGTAAAGAAAGAAAAGCAGAAAGTGGGGCTTCTTTGCCTTGGAATTCAGGACTGAATCCCCCTTTTACTCTCACATATGTACTATAAACTAGATCTCTCTTGGACCAGAGCAGGATGGGTTTCTCTTTATCAGTCTTGGTTTTTCTCAGTTCCCTCTTCAGTATGCAGACGTTTACTGGCTTGGCTTCACGACAGGCTGCTGTTAAAGGCGCTGTATAAATAAATGGAATTGATGGACACAAAGACAGATCTACTGTGGGGAGAGCCAGTCGTTCATTTGTGTTAAATGAACACCGACTAAGAACACAAGGACTGGTTAAAAAGTGCAGTGCCCACAGTAAAGTAAAAAAAAACATCAGAAATATCCAAATGAGGACGATAAGAATAGCGCTCGTTTGCGAGCCACATGCTGTGTGTTTGCCTACGTGCACTCGTGTGCATGACGTCATGAGGTAGGCATTGCTCCACACTGACTCGAAAGTGCAATATATGATTAGCCCTCTCTGCAGCCTGCCAGGAAACGGTTCCAGCACTTCCCCCCTTTTTTCCCTGCTCCCCAGACGTAAGGGCGATTAGAGAAGAAGCCATGAGCTGAAAGTGTGCTCCACAAGAGGCTGACTGATGACTTTTATTTCCATATGGCTCCATATCACTGCAGCTCTGAACTGTAATTTGAGGGCAGCCATCATGCGTCCGTCTGTTTTTGCGCTGGAGGGGGTTTAGGATAAGTTATCAACTAAAAATCTGTCCCGCTCATCTTCTGCCTGTCCCTCAGCTCTTGCTAGGCCTCATAAAGTGAGTGTATCAGCATGCACTGCTGAAGAGTTTCTGATCTTTCAGAAGATGAAAAGTAGTCCTGGCCAATATAGGCCTATATAGATTAAATTAACAGCCAGGCCTATAAACATTACATTACAGTCAAGCCTAAATACATTCTAAATATTACCAGTTAAAACTGTTTACATTAGGTAACCAGTCAAACCTGTATACATTAGATTACCAGTCAAAACCATATAGATTACCAGTCAGGCCTACATTACATTACATTTACAATTAAGCCTATACTGAATAGATCAGGCAAGCCTATGTACATTAGGTAAAAAGTCAAACCTATATAGATTAGATCACCAGTCAAGCCTATATAGATTATATTACTAGTCAAGCCTGTACACTGCAGTCAAGCCTTTATAAATTAGTCAAGCCTTTATATATTAGGTTACCTTTCAAACCTATATGCATTAGATTACCAGTCAAACCTGTTACCAGTCAAGCCTATACAAATTAGATAACTAGTCAAACCTATACAGATTTGATCACCAGTCAAGCCTATATAGATTATATTACCAGTCAAGACCATATAGATAACCAGTCAGGTCTGTATACAGTTAAGCCTACATACATTAGATTACTAGTCAAGCCTACATAGATTAGATTACTAGTCAGTTTCAGAATAGCAGAATAACATCAACACAACATGACTACTAATGCTCCATCATCAAGTGTGTTCTTTCGAAGCTGCGAAGTTGGACAGGCTTCACAGAATGCTGGCAAAATGTCCCCTTCGGCCTAATGAGAAACTGCAGTACACAACTTTTTGTCAAAATACCTACACTGAGAGTGTCATACACTTCAAAGAATATTTATTTTGCATGTGTGTGAAAGGTCACAGGGTTAGGCCATTTTGCATGTAGTTTTTGTTGCAGGGGGTCAGAAAATGTGTAGCATATGTGACTTTTTTGCCCTTACAATGCATGTCACATGTGAAGTGTGCAAAAACACACAAGTAAACACATGTAAAAAAAAAAAAACATGTGTGATCATATGACCCATGATCTGACAACGCTTTGTTCTCATGCATGTGAAAAGAAAACCAACTGAGCGTGCACAAAACACTAGTATGTTATTCATATATGTGATGAAGTGGGTCTTGGTGTTCTCTGTTATTGCTTTCAAAGTTTTATAGGAGATACCAATGTCTGTCTTACAAATTAAAACGCAACTATGCATAACCATTTTGATCCCATTTCAGCATAGTGAGGAACCAGGCTGCCTGTCTTTTCTCTGCACTTATCAATAACTCTGGCATTGCAGAGTTACAAACCGGACCACTATGGTGGAGTATAATAGAATTCATACAGCACATTTTTAGCATTAAAAATGTGTTAATTATATTTTATTGATGTAGAAATTATGTGCTTATCTGAACCCAGAGAAGTCAGAGCTTCACATTTTTAGTGTATCTGCCAGGCATCTCGCTTTTTTTGATGGTAGTGTAATTCACATGATCATGGAATTTGTGTATAAAAGTAGGCATTAGTCGTTTATAAAAGAGAAAGGACCAGCTGAGGGTCAGAGGTTGAGATCAGGCCCCCTCCCTGGTTTGTATTACTCGAGAAAGATCACAGGAGCAGATTCCCAGCCAGTCAAGTAGCAAGTCTGAATGGAAAACTACACGGCTGCTTGGCCCCATCTCTCCAGACCACTGTCTCCCCATCCACCCTCTGGACACACTGCTGGGAAGTGAGGTCATACACCCTGCGTTTTATCAGAGTTGTGAGGGGCCAACACTCTCTTTGCCTCTCTCTCTCTCTGTCTCTTTCTGTCTCTCACCCTCTCTCTCCCTCCCTCTCTTTCCCTCCCTCTCTCTCTCTCTCTCTCTCTCTCTCTCTCCCCCTATATATTTCATTAACTGTTTACCTTTCCCTTCCTTAGCTTCTATCTCTACTTCTCTTTCACTCCCCTGTTTTTTACATCTGACTGTGTCTCAGCGTCAGTTTTTTTTCTTTCTCCTTTTACCTCCTTTTTTTTTTACATTTCTGTGGCTGGTTGTTTATCTTTCTCAGGGTCTCTTACTCAGTCCCAGTCTCTGTCTCTCTCCAGAATCTCTAAAGTTCTCTTATCCTCTTTCTCTCTAAAGTGTTTGTGCTGTGAATCGCAGAGTGTCATCAATAGCCCTGGCGCCATCACACCCTTCACTGTTCCCTCTTTTCCTCAGTAAGGAGTGGTATAAATCAGCGTTCGCAGGCTCAGGGACTGAGTCTTTGTCACCGAGAGCCAGAGGCAGGTCCGGTTCCTCATTACTTCTGCTCCCAAGTCCATAAATCTCACATCCTCAGCCGGTTAACATATACTTGGCCAGAGCAATGTGCTCCCTTCATTGATCCTCCTTTTCCATGGCCTGGGGTCATAGCCCTGAAAGACCCAGAATAGGCCTTCAGCCTTTATGCTAATCATTAAAGCCAGAGCACCACGTGAGGACATGGAGGTAATGAGCTAAAACACATTGTCTGTCTCCTGTGTGCAGGACGACTTAACTGACTGGACTTAGAGCACTTTCTCTTTACAGCTTTCTTTGACTGCCCATTAGGTTTCTAAACTGTTCTTGACTCGGATGTATGGTTTAGTTGGTAAAGAACTTTTACATTTTTTGGAGCCTGCTGATACAAATACATGTCTGCAATGTTTAGTCAATTTTAGACTCAGGCAAGTGTTGCAGTTCCACTCGTACTTAATAGGTTTTGGCTGGTTAAATTCATAAAACATGTAACCCAAAATTGTTCAAATAGTTTTTTACTATGATATCTAAGTAGATATAACTAGCTTTCTCAATGGTTAGGCCTTAGTTGGGCCTATAATGCACCAACATAGTAGGAACTGACAGTGGAAACAACCAATAATGTTTTAATTTCTAATATGTGGAATCAATTTCATGAAGGAAAACATCGAAGCCTTCTGTAAATCCTAGATGTGCCACCGACGGAATACAGCCTACCCATTGGGTTTCTGTCAGAAGGTGGCAGTTCTATTTAAGGGCTCTTTGCTGAAGGAATCACTGCAGAGCTGCTGCAAATAAAATATGTTATGTCTTTTACAAGCTTCAGATGTCAGTGCTTAATCTAGAACACCCAAAAATATTCATGTGTAAAGCTGGTAGTTTACTGTTAGGGGTGCTAGCACTAACTAGCATTATAAATATATATAAAATACACTGAACTACTATTTTCTATTATTCACTCATTATTTTCTAATTGCTGCTGAGATAACCTCAGATGTGGCTCAGAATCTAATCTCTCGGAACTGATGTTAAAGGACAAATACACTGCAAAATATGATCTCTTACCAGATGAAATGATTTTAAACCTAGTCAGTATATCGTATTTATTATTGTGAGTGTTAGAGTATTGTAAGATTCTCTGACATTTTTAGACGTTTTTACTTGCTCAAAGTTATTTTAAGTCAGTGTAAGATCCCGTCCTGTTGTCAAGCCGTGCCCTTGTTTTCTCCGGTGCTTTTTGTGTTTGATATGGTTTCAGAGCTCACTGATATTATCACCTGTCTGTTTATAACCACACCCATCACAGCTGTTTCCGACTCTTTATTGTTTATTTACAGCCCCGTCTGTGTGTTTGTGCTTTATTGGTCAACCATGACCCTTACCTGTGAATTTCTGTTCCAGATTTGCCCTTAATGTTCTTCAGTGTTTCCTTGTGTTCCTTGTGTGAATAAACATGTGGTTTTGCACATGCGTCCTCCATTACCCCTGCCAGAATGTGACGGTTCATGTATCAATGAAGTTTTTCTCAGAATTTAGTCGTTCCTTCATTGCTTATAGACGCTTGAAAATAAAAATGAAAAATTGAGAGCAATGAAGAACTTCCTTTGGTTCCCTAAAGAATCTTTCAGCTGGGTTCTGATCCTACGACAGTGACGTAGCCCGAATTTTGGTGTGAATCAAAACACACCCCAGCCTAAGTCACTTACCGATCCTAGCACAGTTGTAAAATCAGAATCTAGAAAATACAAAAACACAACTAAGCCACAGAAAAAGGTTGGGAGGCCAACTCCCTCACTCATACTGCGTATTCTTCCGCTGCGCGCAACCAAACTAGTTCACCCGCAAGTTTTTATGGCTGTGAGCATCATAAACTCGAAACATTGTATGTTGAGACCACCATAACCCGAGGACCCCGGCACCCTAAATAGTTCACATATCTAATATTAATCATTTTGTGTTCGTTATAAAAGTATTGTAAGATTATTTCAAATACTTTTAAAAGGTTTTTTTTTTACCTTTTTGTTGTCATCACTTTCACTAGATACAATGAGAAACAATATATTTAGAAACTGAGCAAGTTAATAGCAGTGCAAGAACTACCACAGAATGTAAGGGTACTACACTAAGGTTTTTTTTCCAAGCACAGAACCACTGAAGAGCCCTTATTTTTATACAGTTTTGATTGTAATGTGAAGGGCCCTTTTGGAGAAAAAAAGGAAGCCTAGTAAAGTGAGTCCTGTTATCCTCTGGAAATAAGAAGGAGCAACACAAGCATCCTATGACCAACCTTTAGCCCTAAATATAACCATTTTGGGCTCATAGAAGTGAATAGAAGAGATTTTTTTTTTCTATTACTCTGCGCTGCTCATTCCCATCAGGCTCACCAGGCTGCCTGTCTTTTCTCTGTACTTATCATTAAATGTGACAGACAACCAAAAGGCCTTCGCGGCCCTCCTGCCGGGCCTCTGCCACACTGCACGGCTAACTCTGGAGCAGATTACTGCTCCTGCTGTCACAGCAAGAACGAAGCCACAGTTTACTGTGGTCCTCCTCTTCTGCCACACATCTGTTACACTATAAAACCTCATAACTGTCAGTCTGGTGGAGAAAATAACAGTTTTAGATCAGCAGAGCTCTAAATATGCTATTTGCTATTGTTCCCACTATACTTCTCTCTCATTTTGACACATGAAGTGCATTCATTGTTACAAAAGAAAAACCAAAATAAAGCATCATAATAAGGTGCTGGGCCACCATGAACTAACGGAACAGCTCTAGTGCCTCTTGAGGCAAACTGGAGGGATGGAGCACACATCTTCCAAAAAGATATTCCCTCGCTTGGTGTTTTGATGATGATGATGAAGTGATTTTGGATCATTTCCATTAGTCTGTGCATCATGAGTTTCACGCAACATGAAAAATGTGTTCAAATGACATAAAAAAGAAAGAAAAATGGAGATACATGTGTTTTTTGGACAGTGACAGGGTTTTTTTTTTTTTTTATGCTCATCACCCAGTTTAATAACCCAGTTCAGTAACCCCTCATGCTCTGTGAATGAAGGCATTGTAATCAGTATTTCTATCCTGATAAGAGACTCCTATCAGGTTAGAAATACTGAGTTGCAGTATTTTGGACAAATTGACCCAAAACTATGCCCCCCTCCACAAACACATACATAACAGTGCCAGAAGACCCTCTCACTATACCAGCATTCAGATGTCAGTGCTGCCTGCACTGTTCTTGTTGTTGGCCACAGAATATGGTAAAGGACGATATCTCACTATATCACTTTTTCCACATGTAGACCGGTGCCTGGGGTTTTTACACCACTGACTTCTCAGAAGGTCATTTGTCTTTGTAATGAGAGCATCACATAATGACAGTTACATTTATGGCATTTAGCAGACTCTTTTTATCCAACGCGACTTCTATTCCCTAACAACAGGGGACAGTCTCCTTGGTGTAACTTGGGGTTAAGGGTCTTGCTCAGGAACCCAGTGGTGCTGAGGGTAGGATTTGAACCCATGACCCTCTTTGTCCAGAGGCAAGTATCCTACCCACTAGGCCTCCACCCCCACATTATGCACTGCAGCCCTGCTATAATACCCCTCTCTATGTTGTTTTTGGTGGACTGTTCTAGCTGACACAGTCTGGCCACATCCTGCATTGACACTCTCATTCACCTGAGAAGCAGGTGCTCTACTGTTTTTCTTACCTGTCACACTGATGCACAACCATCACTGACATTGAATATGTGCTTTCAACCGCAGTCTCCAGCCCTGTTTGCTGATGTCTTTGCTATAGATCTGCAGGCAGATATCTCTTTAGTAACTGTTTCTTTCGAAACCTTAGCAGCTGAACAGTTTTGTGACTGAAGCTCCTGCCACCTGTGGCTCAATAATGAACCCTCTTTTAAAGTCATTCAGATCTTTTCCTCTTATTATTCCAATCTATCGCTGCTCATGGAGCATGGTAGGATGCTAATTACCTAATTGTATCATGAAGTACACCTGCCCGGAAGTATCTGGACTCATTATGTTTCTCCAATCATTGATTCAAGTTTTTCCTTTAATTCGTCACCCATCTGTATATACAAATGACAAAAAACACTGCTGGTGGCAGCTGACCGGCCCAGAGCAGGAAACAGAGGTGATGTTGTATAAAAGGCCCACAGGCTCTGCGGAAATGTCCCGCCTTTTCACTGTCTGCTGCCAAAATGTTTATTGGACCCCTTCTGTTGCTACTTTGTCGAATTGTTACACTCATGACTCACGTGTAGCCATCATCTATTCACTTACACTAATATGGTTGATGTCTAGAAGTAGAGAGTGTCAGACAAATTAAGGAATTTGCATACTGGCAACTCATTCCTTTCTTTTGTTGCTGTGTTATGAGGGACTTGTCCTGCAGAATAGTCAAGCCAGTTCTTCATGTTTACTTGTGTAGCTCATTATCATACACAAAGGTCATTCAGTGTGCTTTACAGGAATGGAATAAAAATTTCAATTGAATAAAATAAAAGAATAGGAAAAATAGAAAAAAAAGAATGTATAGAAAATCAATCAAAGAAGATTGAAAGTGCAATATAAGTGCAGATAATTAAAAGAAGGCAGAGGAGAACAGAATATTAAGTGAACTAAGAAAAGCCCTCAACTGCAGTGGAAAAAAAGTAAGATCTCCATACCGGTTACTCATATCATCCTCATACACAATATAGCTGAGCAACTATGCCGCAACACCGCCACCATTAGTAAGAGCAATCGCGGCAGTGTATCTTGTCATGTTGTGGTGTGTGTTTACCCAGGCGGAGTGATGGAGGGGAGGGTTCACAGCAGTGCCAGGTAAGAGCTAACGGCTTCGGCATGCTTGCTCACACGCAGGTGTGCTCAGGGTGATCCAGCTCACCTGGCACCGCTCGCCTGCGGCAGGTGAGCACACGCACGCATCACAAGGCCAGGCCACGGTTCACAGTCCTCATCCCACACATCAGCAACACTTTCACTGTGAGCTCATGGGCGCACAGTGGGCCGCGGTGATGGACACACACTAACTGGTGTGTGAGCTCAGCGGAGGAAGCGTGTGTTTTCTGTTAAAAGCACGTCAGTCATCACTTCATGGTCTGTTTATGCTCATACAAATGGGGATTTTACACACAACGTATGTATACACACTGAAACGTATACTCGCACTCACACGCACTCACATACACCTAGTGCTGTTCACCTGCAGGAGTCCCTGGGCTTCAGCCTAAAGCCAGGCCTCTTTCTGGTAAATAGCTCACACCATATGAAACTTTTACAGTGGGCCGCTCTCTCACTCAGGCCTTTGTTTGGCTCTGAAGGTTTATTAAGCTCTGGGAGGGAGTCGACTTTTTCACCTGCTTTAGTAACCACTTACATCTCGGAGAAAGTGAATCATGCTAAAGGGATGCCAATTAGGGATTTTCAGAAAGTAATCTCTAAAGCCCCTGTCTGCTCGGTGAGTGTTTTTTTTTTTTCTTAATGCAGATGCATTGCATCGCCAGCATCATTAGACCGATGTTAGATTGCAGCTTTCATCTGCAGCGTATAATCACAGGCTTGCTGCCAAGCACGGATGGGGTTCGACACGTCAGGCAGATCGTCAGGCGGGCCAAAACCGCTCATTCCAGGGTTCTTCATTTCCACCTTTTGACAAACTGACAGACTCTTCGCTGCCCTCGTTTCAGCAAGCTACTGTATCTGTTGAACCCTGCTACTAGAAGGAAAAGAAAAATCTGTTTTTCTTCTCCCAAGCGGGAAACCAAAGAGTGCATTCTCCATGCTGCTTGTCATACTGGAGCCATCAGGATCGATCTCCACTGCCAGGACAAATAGGACGATAGTCCAAACCACTCTATGGGACTCCAAGCACCCAAGGTCACCACTTTCTGCGTAGTGGCATTAATATATCTGATGATTTTCTGAGCGTGTACGTGTGCGAGTGTGTGCGTGAGGCCTGTCAGTCTCGTACTCCAGGAGCTTAAGGGAGAGAGTGATGTCATACTGAGTGAGGCTCTCACTGCCGGAGGGGGAGCTGTACGTTAGGCAGGGTTTTTTTTGCAGGGTTTCGGTTCAGGACAGGCAGATTGTGGGAACAATTGATGGATATGACAGAGATGTCTTTTGGCTGGGGCTGCTGGTATGACATCACTGCACTCCCCGTTTCCTTGAGAACCTGTCATCAGCGACATATCAGTATTAGTGTAGGCTACACAATGACTGATAGTTCCTTCTTCTCAGGAAAGGACTGCTGGCTTCAGCGTATGTCTTTTACTTTCTCTGGTCTGCGTGTAGAAACCCTGAGAGAAGCACACTTGCGTTTCCTGATGTGTTGATATGAGTTTAGGGCAGTTACCTCCCCTTCCTTTATGGAGCCTGGGTTAGATAACTTTCCAGTGTGTCTTTCATCCAAGCACGGTGTCTCTTCTTTTGTTTTTACTCCATGTTTACAAGAGAACGTCCATGTGCATATTTGATTTGGACTGATACTAGTAAGATGAGTTTTAAAGCTGTTTCTTAAAACTCTATCTAAGCTCCACACACATGCATTGTCTGGCGGCAGTTTGGATAAGCTTTACATGCGGCCAGATCTATAATATGCATTGACTTCCCAGAGGCACTCAATGTCCAGGAGCACCAAAATATATCATTTTTATCATTAGCTGCATTGTAGATTAATATCACCTACTGCTTTGATGACAGCTTTGCACACCTCTGGCATTTTTTCAATCAGATTCATGAGGAATCGACCTGGAATGGTGTTTAATTAACAGGTGTTTCTTCGTCAAGAGT
>JBBJLS010000001.1:22272616-22294114 GCA_037577275.1 Bryconaethiops microstoma
ATATATATACACACACACACACACACACACACACACACACACACACACACACACACACACACACACACACACACACCACAGACCAAAATCCCACCCTTTTATTACAAACTGGTTGACTGGTTTTCAATAATTTACACATTATTTAGCCACAAAGGCTTAAACTATTGATTTTGATGAAAACATATCAGGTCTGTCTTCAGTGCACTTACCTTCACATTGTGTTGACCAAGAAAAAGTATCACTCAGTTCAACATCACACACGTCCTTTTCGTTTACCTTACCACTGGACAAAATGTAATTCTTTAACAGGACAATGATCACAAGCGCTCTTCAAAATTGTGCCCAAATTACATCCAGTCCAAACAAAAGCCATCCCAGTCTGCAGGTTTTTCTCTCATTGAGCTGCAGGGAGCTGGAGCGACAAGTTCGAAAGGAGCGTCCAACATATAACTATGGAACGGTTTGCCTGCTTGAGAAAGTGCTGGGATGGTTTGGATACAAGTTATTTCCAAAAAGGAAATCTGCACTGCTGTGATAAAGGCAGGGGTGGTTATTTTGATGAAATTCATACATAAGCTTGTGCATCCACTAAATTGCATTTACGGTGTATATTGGTACATTACACTTAAAACCAGTCAGTTAGACTGAAGTACTTCTAATGTTTACTTGTAATAAAATTTGGAAAGAGCAGTGTATCCTTTCTTTGTAATCAAATATGATATGAGGGGTTTTACACAATGCAGGTTTCACAGCTAACTTTAGGCCAAACCTCATTATCTAATCTTACCTCTCACACTTAATCATTGCATGTGCATCTCTGACCCCAATTTCTAGACCTGGTTGCTGAAATGTTTCCCATAGATCTAAACTGAGTCCCAATAATCTTGTTTTAAAGTTACACTGTATCAAGTGAAGCATCCACAGTGTTTTTTCCACCCTTTTACTTAGGTGTACCAGTCAAAAGTTTGGACACATCTTCTCATTCAACGATTTCCTTTGTTTTTTATTATTGGCTACATTGTAGATTAATATTGAAAACATTACTTATTGCTCTGATGACAGATTTGCAAATTTTTTTCAATCAGATTCATGAGGAATCGACCTGGAATGGTGTTTAATTAACAGGTGTTTCTTCGTCAAGAGTTCGTTAGTGGAATTTCTCTCATTCTTCATCAGTTGTGAAGGTCGGGTCGGTACACAGTTAGTGATCTTATTCCACTACGGTTCTACTCCACATTATGGCAAGAATCACTTAACTAAGTAAAAAAAAAACAACAGTCCATCATTACCTTATTACAAAACATATTCGGGTTTGTTTAAGTCTTTTTTTTGTTGTTTACTGCATAATTCCATGTGTTCCTTCATCATTTTGTTTGTTTTTAATATTAATCTTCAATGTAGAAAATAGTAAAAACAAAGAAAAAACATTGAATGAGAAGGTGACTGCTAATGTATATATTTATACATACATATATATATATATATAAAGAATTGCGGACAGTGCGTGTATATGTCAGTTCAGTTCTACTCTGTAATTCATTTCTTAGTCACTTCCGAATAATTCATGGTAGTTGGTGACTAATAAAGCCTAAGAAAATAAAAAGGCTTTCAAAGAAGAAGTCTGCAGCTTATGGGGTTAATATTAGGCAAACTGAAACTCAGTTGATGTTGAGGTGTTTTGACATGTTATTGATTGCAGAACTCTTACTCTAATGCCTCTTACGGTCTGGTTCAGTGAGGTCATTTAAACGGCTCAGGCGATGCTCATGAGTAGGAAAGAGCTCAAAGACGTGCTGATAGTGAAGCTTAAGGGAGTTTTTACTGAGTCTTCGTGTAATCATGTGGTGGCAAGTTCTGATGTGGCTTGGATGCACAGTAATTGCGTCGTTTTGCCTTTGTGTGTATGAGTGAATGGATGTGTGTGGTTTGATCGATAAGAGTCTGCACGTGTGTCAGAGCTGAACTGGCGCCCAGTTTGGGTCTGCTTGTGCTGCCAGGGGAAGCAAGGGAGCAGGGCTGTAATTATACGGATCCAGCACTCTCAGGAGGTCGGCTGGGCTTTGGGGAATGTGTCCTCCCCCATCCCTGTCCTCCTCGCTCTTTCACCCACACCCTCTGTCCCAGCACAAAGCCATTTTCTCCATTGAAGATTTCTTTAGAGGCCTGATTCAAAATCACACCACTCCAGCAACATACTGATGGACTATGTAGAGCATTATTATTATTATTATTATTATTATTATTATTATTATTATTATTATTATTATTATTGTTGTTGTTGTTGTTGTTGTTGTTGTTGTGGTTGTTGTTGTTGTTGTTGTTGTTGTTGTTGTTGTTATTATTCAGTGACAAATCATGACTATTAGAGCTTTGCTTTCAGTCTGGAAAATGAAAGTATGTTCAATAAACCACTTCTATAACAGAGTTCATTTCTGCTAGCACATCTATAGGATTTTAGTAGTATGTAAAATTGGTCCCACCCATTACTAATCAAAATATAATTTGTTGATTCCACGTTCCTAATTATGTTGGTGCTTAATCTGACAATTTAGGACTTCAATCCAGTGCCTGAAGGCCTAAACAATGAAAAAGTTTGCTTTGCCATATCCACCAAAAAAAAACACACAGAAAAATAATCTGATTGGACGATTTTTCCACTGGGGGGTTTAAAAATGTATCCCTATTTTTTCCAACCAAAACTTAATACAATCAGTTGTGCTATAAAACCTTCAGAGTTTACATAAAAGCAGGATTCTATTGAATAAAAATACACAAAAAATTACAAACACGTGTGTTTTATCACCCAGAACTCACGGTCCTCCTCTGAAGGCCTGGAAGGTCCTGAGGGCTCCCCCCTGATTATATTTCAGTTTTAAAACCAAACTGGTAAGGTTCTAGCTTAATGTGTTATGTTGCTTGGCATCCATGGCCTCCTTTTAAAAAGCATATTGTTTAATTGTTTAATGTGTTTTTGTGTTCTATTTATTACATCTCACTTTGCACAATGTCTAATAACATCATGGTGAAATTCTTGTCACACTCCGCATACTTGATTTTTCATGCTGGATTTGTTTTATCAGGGGAGGTTCTGTAATGTAATTTGTAAGGATTCCAGATCTTGCATTTGAAATTTTATATATATATAAAAATATATTTATTTATCACATAATGTGATCACAACATATATCCATATAATGCATTTGCATGTAAAGGCTATTTTATTGACCTAAACAGCACATTGTATAGGTATTTTTTGGTATTTAACCTCAAACAGCAGATGACCAAGTCTTTTAGTACATTTTCTTATTGCACGGCATAATAATGGTCAGTTTATACAAGACTAATGTAATTGAGGGAGTTCTGCGTTATTTAAGCGAACTTGCTTTGGAATCATTACTGGACAGACAAACTGCAGACATTGTGGGTTTTCTGGGTTAAAATCATCAGTGATCACTTAAATCACTATACCTCCCCAGACAAAACTTTTCCAGTTGGAATAGAGCTCAAGAAGACCAGACAGCTCACTGATTGTTATAAATGTGATGTCTTCACTGCTGCCTTACTGCCAGTCATGTGTGCGATGACTAAAGCTGTGTGTGTACGTGCAGGATTTGTGTGTTTTACACATCATTACTGACTCCTTATTACAGTTCAGACCTCCCCATTGATCACCTCCCTGCCCATCAATAGCTGCCTGAGCTCTGGCTTTGTAGACAGCTCTAAAAATTTAATAAAAACACACATAACTACACACTCAGATCACTTTTACGGTGCTCTCGCATGCCTCTCCAAACCTTTCCCTCACTACATTTCTCTCTCTCTCTCTCTCTCTCTCCCACGCTCTCTCTCTCTCCCTCTCTCTCTCTCTCTTTCTCTCTCTTTCTTTCTCTCTCCCTCTCTCTCTTTCTTTCTCTCTATCTCTCTCTCTCTGTCTCTCTTTCTCTTTCTCTCTCCCTCTCTCTCTCTCTCTTTCTCTGTCTCTCTCTCTCTTCTCTCCCTCTCTCTCTCTCTGTCTCTCTTTCTCTTTCTCTCTCCCTCTCTCTTTCTCTGTCTCTCTCTCTCTTCTCTTTCTCTCTCTCTCTGTCTCTCTCTCTCTCTCTTTCTTCACATTCTCTTTCTTGGCACCATGTGTGCTTAATTAAATTGACTTTGATGTGACGATGACATCATTGACTGGCTGTTATTCGACATGTTTGGACATTAGGGTTCCCATGGAAACTCTGATGTAATGCTTGTGCAGAGCGGCTCGCAGGGAAGCCACAGTCGACGCGCGGCGAAATAAATGGAGTTTTGTCTTAAAAGGATCGGCAGTTTGTCATCAGCTGTCTCTGTGGGCAAAAGCCGCCAGGACTCCGATCTTTCCATCGAGGACATCCTTCACTCCGCCCGCTCGGAGTGAAAGAGAACAGCATCACCCTGCAGACGGACGGGGTGATAAATATTTTTCCTCATGTAAACAAGGCTGGACCGGAGAGGTGTGTTCGTGACACTGATTGAGAGTGTGTAGAAGCTGCCCTAAGTGTGTGTATCCTGCAGCTGGAGAACACGGACACTGGTTTACTGTCTGATGCGTGCATGAGTATGTGTAAAAAGCACAGTGACGCAATGCATGGGCTCTGTGGCTAATTCAGCTCCCCTCATTAATGTTTACTACTGCCTGCACTTCACTACACACACCATACTGCACCAGGCCTCTCGCAGATGGGGGTTTGCAGCAGGAAGTTAAACTACAATTTATAAAAGATGGAAGTGGGTACGACGTAAAAACTATTTTACAAATGCACGACTTGTGTAACTGGTGAAAGGAACCGTGGGTGGATTCACCATGATTAACCTCAAACACACTGATGAGAAATACAGCAGGAATTGTTTGTCTGAGCCTAGGAAAACCACAAGTGTTTATGTGCAATAGACAGCAGCGCATGAATATTTTATTATGGTGTTGTTCATGGGCCTGCGAGTACTAGTTGTATTGTGGTGAATCATATCAGCTAACTTGTCAAACAAGCTTCCTTGTGTTGCCTAAGACGATGACGTCGTCTGGTAACTTTACAGGGAAGAGATGGTTTGGACTTCCACATCAGTTTTCTACAGTGTTGCAATGCCTGGGTGAGCTATCGCCATCACTGATCTCCACTCTGATAAGCGTGTTCTCTCCAGTCTAGACCTGTGGGGTCTCGCTTGGGTCTGTGCGATCACAGGGGCCCTCTGGGTTCATTCGGTTCCACTCCATCAAGGCTGGATCTGCCACTCCCTGCAAACCTTGCAGGAAAAAAAATATTCTATATGATGTAAGTTTGTCCAGGTTTACGACACGTCTGTTAAATTATATTTGTAGTCAAGTGTCCAGTATGCTTACAGTTTAATTTTGCCTACCAGCGTAATGTGCAGTGTTGTTTAAGTGCACTAAACATTCTTCAGAGGCGAGCTGAGATGAGAGAAGTCTGTGGTGATTGCATCACTAAGGCTTCAATTTTCAACACTTGTTGCATGAAAGTCTGCATCAGGTCAAAGAATATGGAGCTATCCGAGAATAACTCCAGAAAAGGTGGTGAATAGTTTCACTGTAAATTATATGTCAATATGTAAATACATAAATACTTTTTTATCTATGTATTTTATTGGTGTTGACTAATAACACAATGGAAATCTTTGAAAAAAAAGATCTTTGAAAAAATTCAAAAACTAAAAAAAGCTGAAATAAATAAAAACAGTTAACATAAACTGAACTTACTTAAATGATTATATCCACCATCCTCAACAAAAGAGACATATCAATGAATTACTGACACTGAATTTTTGTGTTATTTCAAAAACTGTAGCTACAAATTGCGATGGCAGACTTTCTGCTTCTCATGTTTTGCTGGATTCTGCACAATGAATATATCTCCTCCTGTTATTCAGCATGAAGACTAATTACAGATTGCTTGTCTACTATATCTTGGAGAAATGGCAACGAAGTTCTCACAGTTAACTGTTTGCAAACACCTGTGATGACCAGCACAACAGAATGGACAAAGATTTTAGTGACTATTTCTCATTTTCATTACCGCTAACATTATTTTCCCAGTCTTACATTTTGAGATCTTTTTATTTATGCCTGGTTTTTTTTTGTTTTTTTATCAAAGCTGTCTACGTTAGGGTGCACTGAAATGTGACAATTCTCAACCAGGGTAGTTTCAGCATAACAGCTTATAAGTATCCTGTTTTTTCACTTCAATCAGAAGCAAGTATAGAATCAGTGCAGGAACAGGATAGGAAGTCATGAACTAAAATTAGATTTGTAGATAGTGCACTTATAGAACACTTCTAAATGTTCTAAAGCGTGCTATATTTTTGTGAGGGACCGTATCTCCCACTGCATCTGATAAGGGCCAGGACAGCAGGGGGGCTGGAGAGGGATAAAGCCCCACAGCCTTAGATACAATAACAAACTGCCACGGGTAAGTGCACCAAAACACAGGTTCAGAATTCCCCGTCTGGTTTCTCTCACTAATCTTGCAAGACGTTTACAACCTGAGCTTAGCGTGAGGGCCTAACGTCACCACAGAATGATGTTACAGAAATCAGATTCAGGGAGATAAAAAAGGAAGCGTAGCAACTGCTTCTCAGACTCTGTATTCACTTGTTTTGTTGAGAAGTCTTCCAAAGCACTGCGGAAAAAAGACACGTTTTGTGGACAGCTTGAAGGATCCGGAGAGACAGGCTGAACGGAGGACTGACAGAATCTCTCTTTTCCTCCCCAGCATGGAGGCTTCCTGCCTGAGTTCTGTGTGTACTGTTCTCTAATGTAAAGCCAGCAGGGGGTTGAAGTGTCCAGGCTGACGGTGTGCCATTATAAATCATCTCCACTGTCCCTCAGCCTCCAGTGTTTACAGTAAACACAGGGCTGGAATGTAAAGTTGTTTCAGGTTGTGGGGCTTGCTTCATTATAGAGCCCCCGTTAAGTCATCAGCACTGCATCCCCAAACAACCAACAAGCTCACTATCTGACCAGGAATGTTTGCTCTGCCTGGAATCTGGTACCGTCTACACACAAACCTCCCCATTTCTGTTATGTCCTGGATTCCTTACACTAAAGCGTATGTAAACCATATGACCATCATCATCAGTAAAGCAATGGTTTACTCAGATTTACTCAGACTTCTCCCTTATTGCAAACGTAACTGACCAGCCAAGACATGTATAATGTCCAAATTGTGCTTCCTTACATATACAGTGGAGCTACACAGAACGGAAGCTGTCAGCCACCAGGTTAGCATTGTGCGAACTATGCCTAAACTATCACACACGGTCACATCAGAATCTGTCGAGCTGTTAAATAATCTCAATAGATGTGTTGTATTTGCAACTATGACATGTTATCATCTATAAAATTGACAAATGTTTCGTCAAAGTGCTAAAAATTATAATAGCAGAAGCAGCGTCTTGAACCCTGAACTGGATCTTTACTTTGGTCCATATTTACAGAGAACAGTGCATCATACAATGCCGGAAACCACATAAACAAGTCTAATTGAGATTACTTAACAACCCGACCCGGTCTGACGATTCAGGCATGTGGTTCGCACAATGATAACGATGCTTTGAGTTTCAAGTACATTTTAGTTCCTTGTAGCTTCAGTGAAAAACAAAATGAATTAATTTGACACCTAACATGTCATGGTTCAGGATATATATATATATATATATATATATATTTATATATGATAATGGGGGAAATTATGTACATTTGTCAGAGCCGTTGCTTAAATAATAAAATGCCACAAAATGCTCAGGGAAGACAGCAGTCAATTACAGGGTAAATGCAGCAACAGGGCTTGTGGCGTCTTTCTGTTTGACCTCTGTTTAGTTGCCTACTGTATTTAAATGTGTAGGGCCAGTCTGAACTCTATGGAGTGGAATCTTGACCCCTTTATCTTGACCTTTGGGCCCGGCATGCTCTGGGTCCTGTAAAAGCGAGACAGGACAAACAAAAGGCCTGCCTGTTCTGTTCTGATGTATGACAGCGCTGGGAGAGAGTGAGACAGCTGACAGCTCATACACAGCAGAGAGAGAGAGAGAGAGAGAGAGAGAGAGAGAGAGGAGAGGGAGGGAAACAAAGAGAGAGAGAGAGAGAGAAACAGAGAGAGAGCAGTCATTGTGCTGTGAAAGAGGAGAGTGACACAAATACACTGGAAAGGGGAGAGGAGGGGTACAGACAACAAAAACAAGAAGGGACTATTTCCAACAGGCCGCAGTGGGCTGGGATAGAATGCAACTCCAACTCTCCTCCCTCTTTCCCTCCCTCCCTCCCTCCCTCCTTCCCTCCTTCCCTCTCTCCCTCCCTCCCCTGGGCTGAGGAGTGGGAGATTAACCTGACTGTGTGAGCTGTACTTTAAAACAGTTCGGCGCTCAGAGTGCTCACACACACTCAGCTGAGGAGGCAGGACTTTTAGCCGAACTGAGAAGACACAACTGAAGCCACAGGTCTGTATACCTACACACTATTACAGAGCTTGAACAGCATAGTCACAGCAAGTGCTCACTCTGCTTTCTGTGGGCAGAGTTTGATTCACTTTTACAAAAAACAGAATAATTGAACCCTTTAAACTGAAAGGTCATAGTCCAAAACTGCAATGAATTAAAAAAAAAAAAGTATTTAGTGGCTACTATTATGATTGTTAACACTTAAAAAGTGTGATGAATTTATTTGATTTAAATGTGTTCATCATTTTCACATTAAGAAAAATGTCCACACGTTTATTGGCGACAGTAAGTGAAATGAAAGCCAGAAAGTGTACCGTGTTTTATCTGTGTGGTGATGATGTACACGTGAAGTACATTTGCAATAACAAAAACACTTTTTTCAGTGTTACAGCATCAAAATCCAAATATTCTTGTTTGATCAATAGTGTGAGCAAACCTCCTTGGTGAGGTGCAGCTTGTTGTTCTGATGGAAATTGTAGGCCATGCTTGAGGATATTGGTGGTTTAATGTCTGGTGGAGATGTTATCCCCTGGGGTTAAGTGAATGAAGATTTATGGAGACTGGTGTTGATCGTGCCTCTGCAGGTAATGGTTACTGGATCTGCACTGAGACCTGCCCGGGACTTCTAAGCCTTTTAAGAAGTGAGGAGTTCATTCAGGTGCCACTCAACAGGCCACTGTGTTAAAAGTTTAAGACTGGTTGAGATGGACGCTGGGCCCTTGGCGTCGGTGGCGGAGGGTTCTCCAGAGGGTGAGACAGTGTGTGCCGCTCTGGCACGCTATGAGGCCACCCTGCGAGATGCAGTTCGTGAGATCCATGTGGACGTGAGTGCCTTCAAGCTGGGTGTGGAGCGTCGTCTAGAGGAGGCCCTGCGTGTGAGCGGCCCGTTGGGGCGCACTGTGGCCCAGCTTCAGCAGGAGAACCGGCAGCTTCGAGGTCAGCTGGAGGCCCTCACCCGACAGGTGGAGATGCTGAGCGGAACGGTGTGTGACAGGAGTGCTCTGCTGGGTAGCGGACCACCACAAACCCAGCTCCAGGCCCAGAGCACCCCGGCAGGACCCCAGCTCTCCTCTTCCCCGCCCGCCCCCAGCGTAGGTGCACTGACCGGCTCAGCCAGCGGTTCGGCCTCCAGCCCCACCACCACGCGTTTCTCCAGCAGAGCCACCTTCTCCGTCAGTAGCAAGAACAATGTAAGTACACTTGGGTGGGGTGTCAGGGAACAAGGGGTGTAAACCTAAGACTTCACAACGAGTTTGATTACGATTTTTTACAACCTTATTAATTGCACCATGAAATCTCAGATTTCTCCATGGTTCAGTTCAATTCAGTTCAGGCATGATCACAAAGCATCAGTTCATTTTTACACACTTCTTTGACATGGAGTATTATTGACTGACATCACCACAGTCGTAGGACATGTGCTCTTTAGTGTCGTGTCATTTAGCCTGTCGAAATGAGACGTTACTTAAAACAACCACATTTCCAAGATGATATATTTCCATGCCAATATTTTATTATACAATTAATCTGTAGGGTTGGGATGCACTAAAAAAATGATGTCTTTTGTGAATGAAAACACTAGTCAATATATCTAATATTTCCTCTTGTTATATTGCTGTATGAATATTATGATGTAACTTCTTTGCAGACATTTTTACTGAAGTCAGATCATTTTATTTGCATCAAGATATAATGCAGATCATTTTGCTTGGTTCAAGAGATGATGCTTGAAACAAGTGAAATTATCTGCCATGCAATCTCCTAATATAACAAAAATTGAAAAAGATATGTTGACTACATTTTAAAACGATTTCACTTGCCAAGATACTATTTTTTGCAGTGTATGGTTAGGGTTAGCTACTCACTGTGTGCCCTGAAACTGCTGGCCACAAACAACTGGGGTAAGCCTATGATGGTATTGTTTTCTATAAGTGACTTGTGGCAGCGCAGTGTTGCAAATGCATGTAGCTCTTACGATGTGAAAGTTTGAGCTGTAGGAGGGTGGGTGGGAGGAGCAGGAGCGAGAGTGTGTTTTCGGTGCCAAGAAGGAGGATGATGTCAGCCCTTATGAGTACAAGAAGAACTTGGCATTCGAAACCTAAATATTTAGACGCGCAGACACCGAAACCATATGAAGAGTTATTACGTGTTCCTGGCCAGGCTTAGTTTTACACATGCCTTTTTCACAAAGTGTCCAAAATCTACGATGTCTCTGAACGCCTGATTTATGACGGATAACTCTGAGGAGGAATTTGGCTCAAGACAAAGTGCTGTAAGTTGACAGCTGGTAAATTGTGGCTTTTAACCTTAGCGTCCATATGTTGCAATGGTCAACCAACCAGGTGTGTGCAACAGATTTACTGTGAACTGAATATGGGCCCAAGTACTGAGTCCAAGTAATTCAATCTAGTGTTTTTAGCAGCAGTGAGTCACTAGCAAAATTGGTTGAACTGGGAAAATCTATGAATGTAATCAAAGCAAAAGTACATTTTTAAGTGTGGATACATTTCAGTCATCACGTTTTCTTTCCTTTGAGTTTTTAAGTGGAATCTCTGGCTGGGATGACTGTCGGAGGTTGTAGTTCAAGGGTCATCATATTGCCTGCACATGGGACTGCTCTCGGTCCAAGAGTTGCCGACTGGGAAAAGCTCCTTCTCTTTTATTTGAATCTTCGTCCTTTTTTTCCTGAGCTGAGCTCACAGCTGCAGCCTGTAACTCACAGTGCTGTTAGACCCCAAGACACCCAGACGCAAACACACTTACAGCAGCTTTCGGTCCGGCCCTCGTCTATTTCTCAGTAGCTCAGTCTGCGCTGGACCCACATCAGACTGTACACGGTATGAAAATACACAGACCGTAAAAAGTACGAAAATACACTTACTGTACTTATGCAACATGCAAATCAATAGGTGAGAGCTGTAAACCTCATAGGCAGTTCAGTGATGGAAGGCTAATTCCACGGAAGGGTAATTTGAGAATCTTGCGCCGCCCTCAAAAGTTCTTCTTTTAGCAAGTATTGCTAGAAGTTTTACAGAAAATGAGAAATTTGCAGTAATCTTTGTCTAAAGCCGCTATTCACTTTTGAGTTGAAAATGCTACTCTAACTGTTCGCTAGGATAAGGGCGGCATCTAAAGTATCCCAATGGTTCAAGCTTTCATATGCAAAATTATATCATTTGAATCTGATAACAGACTCTACAGTGAGACAAAAGCCGACTTCAGTTCCTCATTAGGCTGAATGGGATTTTTGCCAGCGTTGTGTAAAGCTTATCCAACTCGCAACAGAACGCTGTGCAAGCTCGAGCTCGGATGCTTGTTATGCAGAGTGTGATATTAGTTTTTCTCAGCTGCTTTTGGCCGTGAGGGAGAGTGTGCGGAGGCTGTTATCTTCTTTCTGCCACATCCACACCTGCAAGCTCTATAATGAGTTAGCTACATGCTGGCCTGGGACAGCATAGACGTTTCAGCGTTTCTGAATAGCACGGCCTGTGCTCCGGGCTACGACCCTGCATAGGAGAGAGAGAGAGAGAGAGAGAGAGAGAGAGAGAGAGAGAGAGAGAAAGAAAGAGAGAGAGAGAACGAGAGCAGGAGGGATGTGCGCCGGCCTGTCCCACTGCAGTTGTCGACACAACTCTGCTATGAGCACCTGCAAATATCAAGCTTAGCCTATCACACTTGACTTTATCTCTCCCTCCCACTCATTCTGGGACTTGGCTGCGTGTCTTCCATCTTCCATTCCTCTACCGTCCCCTCCTTTAACCTCTTTTTATCCAGTGCTTGATCAGACTGTCGCCACTGTATTTGTGTCGTCTTTCTCCCTCTGTTGCTCTGTTTGTCTCTCAAGCACATCAGTCTGTATCTCTCTATCATTATGTGCCCTATGTGGTCTCTGCACAGACTCCTGGAGCTTCATGCCAGAGTTCATCCCAGACCACGTTAACCTCATTCTTTTGATGGTGCCGGGGGTTTGCTGGGTTCCTTGAAGGGTTGCCAACCTCCCGTAAATTTGCAAACAGTCTGTTAAAAATGGCCCATAAATCCGTAAATCTGTGAATCTTCTTCATGCTAGTTGTGAACATCTACATTCCCCAGACGTTACAATGTATGGCCATAAAAGCCAACACAACACACTCTTCTTTTGAGTGAAGCCACATTTGGTTCCCTGAAGGACTTTTCAGTTGAGGGATTTTTCAAGAGCCGTCCCCTGAGGGAAGCCAAGTTCTCCTATGTCATCAGTCCATAGAACCCTTTTGGCTTAGAGTGAATGTATATGTACTTTCATTTGATTTTTAGAATTATGTCTTGAAGGGCATAATACATAATGCTATGTAACAGCTACCCTGTTTCATAACAGCTGCCCTTCAGGGGTGTTATTTTACACTTTCTACTTAACACTTCAGAATCTAAGATGTTACTAGAATAATACTCCAAGTGTCAGTAAATCCACAGATTTGTGGTGGGCAAATTGCTTTTGCTTTGCTAATGGCAAGCTCCAGCTGGAGTGGCCACATTTGTAGCCTACGTGGTCTCAACACGGCCTCCTGGACTTTCCTCCCAGACCACGTTAACCTCAATTCTTTTGGTTTTGGTGGACTGGGGTGTATGCAGGATTCTTCTCCCCCCAGTTGTGAGCTACAGCAGGACTATACACCAGAGGAATGCCTCTATTCCACAAATAATCTCTCCTCCACTCCTCCATGCTGTCTTTGCTGAAGAGCCCAGCACTGCTGTTGCCAATTACCACAGCATTTCTGCGGTCTCAATGGACCATTGTGTCGACATTCTGCCTCATTTGAAGTACATTGAGTGAGTGAAGATTAGAAGAACACCCATGACACAGCCCCCCACCCCTCTTGCTCTCCATTCCCCTCCCCACTGGACTTTGCTACAGTTCCAGGCACAAAATTTACTTGTCATAAATACTTCTTCGGCTCTAGAGGAACCTTTCAGTGGATGCTTCTTTAAAGAAAGCATTATTGTAAGTGACGCATGTAAATCCATCTCAGCATAATGTAGAGTCTTTGCAAGTTCAAGTTTTCTTCCACTAGAACTGTGAATGCAAGCCAAGAACCTTTTAGGAACTTTTATTTTTAGGAGTGTACTGGGCCTCTCTTCTGCTCCTCGTAGCTCCTCATAGCTCCTGTCAACACTAAGGACACGTGGACAGTGAGAGACCACACCTGCACTGCCCCAACACTACACATCCACATTCCTCTCCACTGTGTCCCAGCTGTAGAACAGGGGGGCTCTACTCCCCCCGTTTTCCTGGAAATTATGGACAAATTGCTCTCAGGTCAGTGCGTTATCATAGATGACTCTGTACTGCTCCATGGTGATATACTATAAATTCTAGCACCTTGTCTGTGAGTGTATGAGTGTGTGTGTGTGTGTGTTTGTGTGTGTGCGTGTGGGCATGGGAGTTAGTGCAGGAGGTCTGGGGGGAGAGATAAGATGCGCTTGACTATTATCTGTGGAAACTCCATCAGAGGACACTCTCTATCTCAATGAGAGAACACAGATACAGCAAACACACACACACACACACACACACACACACAAACAAACCTAAAAAATGAAAGTAGTGTGATGAATGTTTAGTTCTTAAGTTTCTAAGGTTAATTGAATGCCTACTAAAGTTATTTTGTTGAACCGACTGAGACTTGTTTCTTCATCCATCACTCATCCATAATTATTTCAGGTATTTAGGACCATTTCTCTTGGTCCATTCATCACGAAAATCACACACGAAGTTAATGGTCATTGGTTATGTTCAATTGGTTATGCTGATCCTATCTTTAACTAAACTAACTTTATCTTTAACTAAACCCTAAACATAACCACTGCAACAAAACCCTCTGGCACTGTCACATTTTTTTTTTTTTTTAAAGGAAATCCTAATGAAAATCAATGACAAGGGGACATTTTTTTTCTCTCATCCTGGTTCATCTGGTCTCCACAAAAAGCAAAACATTTAGTCATATACACAAACACACAGAAACGTGGGTAAATATCTTGTCAATGCTTTCCAGTGTAGGGTGAAAAATTCTAGTTTATCACTCTAAATCCACAAATGTTTATACATCGTTCATGTGAAACACTCTCTGTTTATATGACCAGCTGGTTAAACTCGTTACTGTCTGTCATGGCTAATCGGGGGGAGTGTTTTTATAGAACCCATATTGCCGGACAGCATGTACCACTCATTTCGTCGTCCGGACCCTTCCTCCAGCCCGCAGAACATTACTCAGCCCAGCTCTTATCAGCCCCCTTCCTCCTGCAATCAGCACTCGCCCTTAAATGAGCCGCTACGTTATGTTGCTATTGACCCAGCTATGACCTAAGACGCATATGTTTTCTAAATGACCATAATGACTCAAAAGCGCTTTTGGCTGTGAGCTTCGGTTCACATGGGCAGCATGTGTAAGTGTGTGTTGCCAGCCTGACGTACCCTATCACCCTCCACTCACCTCTGGATGCCAGCACATCTGGATCTCTGAATATATACCCACCCCTTAAATATGCCCAGGCTATTCTTAATCCTGAACATTTTGGGTATTTGGAGCCCAGAAGAATGCTTCTTGATCTCATACACTCAGTTCTATATTTGGCATGACATTTCTCTGTATTTCGGGATAGCGCTCCACTTAAGCTGGCAGGCCTGAAAGGCACACAGTGAAAAAAGTCATGTGTTGAGGTGTGCACATCGTTTCCACATGAATAAAATACCAAAAGCAAGTATGAGCTGTGTTATTTTATTCATGTGGAATGTACTAATATCAAGTTCATTCGAAGCATTTGTTATTACAGAAGGTAGACAAGTCCAGCAAGCCCTTAAATTCATCATTTAAACTCTACCCGGTTATGAATATTAGTCTTTAGTAGATGCCGTTTTGGGTTACTCAGTATTTCACTCTCTATCAGTCCCTGTGTACGTGTGTACATGTGTGTGTTTGTGTGTGTGTGTGTGTGTGTGTGTGTGTGTGTGTGTGTGGGTGTGTGTGATATGCATGAAATTTTAAGCCCAGCCGTGGAGATTCCCGGCTCGGTGCCAGTACTCTTACAATGGAACAGAGTATTTAATCTCCTCCTGTAGCCCAGCCTGGATCTCCATGTCCAGCACAGATTTCTGGCAGGAGGAACAACAGAACAAAAAGTGTAGCTGTGGCTATTATTACAGAGTGGACAGCAGAACCTCTCACAGCAAAAATGAAATCTTAACAAGCCAGAAAATCTTGAACAGATCTTGGTTTTTGTTGTAAGAAGAACTGACTTGATTTACATAAGTTGAACAATCTAGTTTTTAGAAACTTTTTCTTGTTTTAAGAAAGCTTAACAAGGGGAATTTTGTCACAGACAGATATTTTTGCTTGATTCTAGTTCTTCTTTTCTTGTTTTGTTTTTATTTTCTTTTACAATGATCTTTTGCTCTGTGTGTGTGTGTGTGTGTGTGTGTGTGTGTGTGTGTGTGTGTGTGTGTGTGTGTATCTATGTATGTGTTTGTGTGTGCATTTTTCATACATTTTTTGGACAAGACTGACCTGACCTTGTTCAAGAATCAGAGAAGAGCAGAGGATAGACTTCAATGCTGAGTCTGAAAGGTTTCTTAAAGGGCAAAACATTTTGGTTTTTAAATTCTATTTTCAATTATTTTTTATATTTTTTATTCAAAGTTTGATACAGTTTCATACTTGTTCTCTCATACTGTTACATTAAAGTAATTTTAGACCGAACAAAAATATCATCACATACATTTGCATGAACGATGAAGAAAATGTAAGAGTTTCATTGCAAAATGCTGTATCTCCATTTCTAACAGTTTTGAATATAAAAAGGTTTTAAAAGAACGATAGTAGAGTAAGTCTAGTGCAAAAACCAAACCCTTCTTTTTTCCCTTGTCCTGAGAAGTGACCCATTTGGAAGATATGAGGTTTTGGTCCAACAGTGACGAGAGATACAAAATTCTTATGTGTGTGACTCTGGATCCTGAAATCGTATTAAAACAAACAAGCATGTGTGTGTGTGTGTGTGTGTGTTGGGGGGTGAGAGAGGAGGCTGTGGGTGAGGGGCTTTAGAGAAAGGCATTTGGCCGCTCCCATGCTGCCCCTGGCTGTCCTAATTACTTCCAGGCAATGCCATGTATTTTCATCTCCGTGGTTACAGGTTAATAATTCTCTGTTTATGGGGTGACCTCACTGCCCTCCAGACCTATTGTCTTCCCCACCAAGAAGGTGTGGGTGTGTATGTGTGCACGCACACTCACCAGTAGCCAGGCAGGCAAGCGAGCTGGGCTTTGGCTGTGCAAACAGTCTGAGCATTAATCTGAAACACATTCCTGTTCAAATGTTTGGTGTTGCTGTTTGCGATGATATAGATCTAGATTTACTGCAGATAACACATATAAAAATGATTCTGACGTTGTTCATTATCCGTAGTAGAAAAGCAGTTATAAAAAGCTGTAAAATTTTAGTATGTATGTGCCTAGAGTGATGACCAGAGCTGGAGATTATTCTAAACTGACTGGGATCAAAAATGAATTTATAGTGAAATAAGACCGTGCACCTTTAGTACATTAACACTGGAAGGACGGACTTTCTGAGAGAGCTGGCCTGTAACACTTCCTCCAGCTATTGTCCTTTTGCTGTATGTCTTGTTTGCCCTTGTATCTGCCGGTGGGGCCAGAGGGCAAGGCTGGGCTAAGATTTTCTGCAGCTGGTGGTTTGAAACCCTAAACCAGACTCAGGCTCTTAGATCTTGGGTGCCAACTGCTGTGCAGTCGTGGAAAGATGGCCTGACCCTCCCTTCCCTTACAACCCTCACTCTCTGCACTGTCCCCAGCCCCGGGCACTGTGCCTGACCCTCGGCTCTGCCCTGTCCCACCCGTCCGGAGAGGAACTGGAGCGTTTTCGCACCCTGCTGCTGCGGCCATCGCCTAAATCCTTTATACCAAATGTAGGCAATGTAGCCAAGTGTCCGAAGTTTGCGTCTTTAATTTTTTTATTATACTATTGGCGTCGACAAGTAATGGACACTTACAGCCACCAGTTAGGAATAACACACCATGTTACATGCATAATGCAAATCAGCCTTCAAATGTCCATGTTTAAGCTAGAAGCTAGAGCTGCCAAAAGTACATTGTGTTTGTATCTCAGAAAAAGGATACAAATTCTGTCTCTGAGGCGGCTCCTTCAATGCTGTTTTAATGTTGCATTGACTCTGCACAGCCTGTCTGTCTCTAGGCGTTTCATTTTATTTTTTTGGTTTAAAATGTTCAGCGATGAAATTGTACAAATATGTCCTTTTCCTCAGGAAAAACTGAATGTATCTTAGTTTGAGGGTAGTGACCGACAGTGACAGTGTATAATGAGGTAGTGCAACACACCTAATTATTTGGCGCTCGTGTGACTCATATATCTCTAAAAGAACAATAAGAATTATACACAGTGCATTTAAACCATACATTTCTTCTGTATAGGTGATCTATAACTATCCCTTCATGTAATTTGCATGTAATTCGCACAAGAGCTGTGTGGATAAATTCAATTGCGAGTATGACCAGACCAGTGTGAGTGTGGCGAACAACTTTCTGCCGAAGCTTCTGATCAAGCTGTTGTGAAACTGATGGCCAAAAAAAAACCCTTCCTGAAGAAGAGATAGCTCAGCTTCACCTAAACAGACCAGGCTTATTTCAAGGAGAATGTTAGATGCAGAACGAAACTGAGCTCCAAAGGAGGCTAGGTTTCCAGGAGGAGCATTGTTGGTCACTGCAGTATGCTAACATAGATACACTCCTCGGCCAAATGGTGTGCTTCCAGAGCGAATTCACACAGGGCTTGGCAAATTGACATACCTTTCAATGAAGTTCCTAATGAGTAGTAAAATAGTTTTTGTGCATTGGGAGGCCTTGCTCTAGGCGATGTCCTAGTTTGCCCTGTGTGAATGGGCTAGACCTGCATAGGTATTTTATATGATGGCCCCATATATAACGTATCTACTAATGGTCACAAATCTGTTGACTGCTAACAGTGTTAGGGTCAGTTTTAGACCAGAGTTAGGGTTGAGTTTAAGTAAAGGTTTGGATTTAGGTTAAGCTCAGGGGTAGATTATTAGGTGTTAGGGCTAGTGAAGAGTCAAAGTAGAGCTAATGCAGAGGTAAGAAGTAATGTAAAGAGTTGAATTTTACTGATATTTATTGAATGTACTAATGAGAAGCAGTTTGCTGCAAGTCCTGGCTGATAGTGACAGATGAGTGTTCAAAGGTTTTCTCTTGACTCTCTCCAGGCCGCAGCTACTTCTGCACAGCTCCTTCCTCTGAAGGAAGAAATTGCAGGCTTTGGGCCCTTTGAAGAACAGGTGTTTGGACCTTTTTCCCCCACACGAACACAAGTTCCAGGAGGAAATTACAGAGCAAAGACCCTCACATGCCCCTATGATAAGAGGGTCTTCTCACTGCCTATGTCTGTATGCTGCTTTATGAGCGCTAAATCCCACTGACTTTCCTTTCACAGGAACATGAGGGACAGTAAAAGTCAAATTGCTGTTGGCCTGTTTCACAAATGCTGCAGAGCATTTCATTCTTGTTCCATTCGTGCTGAAGTATGATTCATCTTCTCTTGAGAGATTAATGCCTTCCACAACATCCACTCAACTTATTTGAAGATCAGGCCTTGTGCTCCTCGATCGAGCCCAGATCTGTGTGCGGTGGAAAATATGAACAGTGCTATTGCTGTGGCTCTGTAGGAGCTTGCTATATGTGGACTTCCATTTGTGCCACTATGTGCGTGTGTGTGTGTGTTTGTGTGTGTATGTAGGGTTCAAGTGACAGGCTGAAATAACCCTAATTCAAGTGTCAGTTCCTTCACATGCCGTTCATTGTAGCTGGTGTTCCATTCCACCACCCTAAAGTTTAATGAAGCTCAAAGGTCAGAAGCGAGAATATCCCCTCAGATTTGTCTAAGATCACAGCCTGTCAAAGGTTCTTTATCATAAGTCGAATAGTTTTTATTTTTCCTGCCTGTTCCGTGCCTGCTTGGCAACAGCGTGCAGGCCCCTGCTCAGCTAGGTTCTCATTATATTCACCACTGAGATGTTCAGAGCAAGCTTGTGATAATCCACAAACATTCCTCTGGTTTGTACCCCAACATGTTTCAGGCAGGTAGCCAGCATAGGGGAATTCTCGGCAAGCTCACATGGGACGGCTCTGACATTTAAACTTACATGAAAACCTTTCTCTGAGGGGAGCCTATTGTCTTGTTCGGCACTCTGTTGATTGGGCGGTGTACAGGAACCACCAGGAACACAGGAACCCTGGGTGCTTCTTTCCGCACAGAATGGAGAAGCCGCCGTTCGGCACGTACTTTCCTGAAGTAGGTCGATCCACTCACGCTCTAAAGGCCGTGGCACACTGACCTGTTCTCAAAAAGCTACCAGTGTTGTAATGTCAACCAGGTTCATACCGATCGACCCAGCATTTGAGTTGGCTAATGCTGGCTGGAGAACGTCGAGATGCCGTGTTCTGGGATTAAGCCGTGTCTGTGTTACCACAGTTTCACTCTTATCTTATCTTTTAGTCTCAGGAGACAAGAACCACATTGTTCCCTGTGGGTTAGAAGGTGATCGCTGCTTCTACTGATATCCTTAGAGGAGCTCAAGAGCCACAGCTCAGGGCTTTCCTTGTCTAATATCTCGCCTCCCTGCTTCCTGCTCATATTTTATTGCTCCCTGCTGCATGTGTGATGACGCACTCGCAGAGACAGGGGGATTTGTTGTTTCTGGAGGGAAGAGGCAAACGCTTGTGTGGCTGTGTGGGAGACTTGTGTGTGTGTGTGTGTGTGTGTGTGTGTGTCTGTTAGGTATGGCTGGATCACTCCTCAGTCTTCTAGCTGAGGTACACTCTCTATCAAAGCAGTGGACTGACCCACTGAAAGAAGTTGCTCCTTTCTTCAGTAATGATTAGCCAACAATGTCGATTTGTCATCTACAACATTGTTATGACAAGATAACTGAAGCTGCAAAAACCAAGTGTGATCTGTAATGATCAGCAATATTCAAATGACATGAATATACATGGTCATTCCAACAGATTGCAACACACTACACAAAGTATTGGGACAGACTGTCTTCTGCTGTGTAGCAACAAAGATGTCACTTGCTGCTTTGATTGATAGCAACACTGTAACATGGGTGAAAAGAAGGCATCATTATTTGGTTCGTTTTTTTAGGTTAGTGCATTAAAAGGGCATATCAAACACATGTCCTGGAGTGCCACTGCCCTGGAAAATTTTTTTTCCCATTTCTTGCACTCTGAATCCAACTTATGGAGGTTTTTCTAACAAGCCTTCGAGTTGTCATGCATAATACTCAAATTTACTATTAGATTAAAGAAATAAACATTAGTTATATCACCCTGCTTTGGATTTATACACCAGTTTAGGCCCTTTATCTCTGCTGGTTTAAGAGGCCACTTTTGAAAGGGCACGTGTCAGCAGTGCTCCCTCCGAGGGGACGGCCGCATGACTCACCACTCCCAACCTGAAAGTTTCCACGGCTGGAGCTCTGCCATGTCGATGAGGGCCGCGGTCGGAGAGCTGTGTGTTCCACCAAAGAACCGGAGCTGCGTGATTTTCATGGTTGAGTGGTGGATTCTGTCTCCCCCTACCTCCCAGTGGGACGGACAGCTGCTCGAGCCCCTCGCCCCTCCGAAATGCAAACCCCTCCAACGTTCCTTCAGGCTGACGTCACCTGGCTTGTCCTCCATGGGCTCAATTACCCCTCCACATCTCACACTAAGGAATTCACTTTTCACTGCAGCTATGTGTGTGTGTGTGTGTGTGTGTGGGAATACACTGCTTATTTTTATATTCCTGGCACATGATTACATGCTTAGTTTTTACACCCCTGTGTGTGTTTGTGCTTGTCCATGCCTGTGAGAGGGTGCAAGTGAAGAAGTAACAAGTTCTCAGAAAAGCTGAATGTGGACTTACTTGTTAATAAGACCTGTCTTGTAGTGAAGATGGTTGGGGGAGTGGTGGG
>JBBJLS010000001.1:22310771-22349713 GCA_037577275.1 Bryconaethiops microstoma
TGAGTTTGGTGTGGAAGAACTTGACTGGCCACACAGAGCCCTGACCTCAACCCCATCCAGCACCTTTGGGATGAATTCGGATGGAGATTGCGAGCCAGGCCTTCTCGTCCAACATCAGTGTCTGACCTCATAAAAACAGAATGAATGGGCACAGATTCCCACAGAAATCTTGTGGAAAGCCTTCCAAGTGGAGTGGAAGCAGTTATAGCTGCAAAAGGGGACCAACTCCATATTAATGTCTATGGATTTGAATGCAGTGTCATAAAAGTCCCCGTTGGTGTAATGGCCTGGCATGGCAAAACTTTTGTCCATATTGTGTATTTTTGCTGTTTTTCTTTGGTAACCTTGCTTCACACAGCCTACTGCGCAGAGCTTTACTCAGTGTTCAATCAGGGTGCCCATGAGGCTTAGTGTGGGCACTCTGAAATCTCTATTTTTAACTTGCTTGCTCTTATAAATATTTTAGTCTATTTTTGCAGAATATTCTAGTGTTAAATGGAACAGAATCATATGAAAAGAGTACATGTTCTTAATTCAATGTGAAATCCCTTATAAAGTGGGTAATTCTCAAATCTGCTCCTTGCACTTCACTGCAAGAGCTAATAAATAGGGAAATGGTGACTGTCCTATTTGTGGTTAGCTGTGTCTTTCAGAAAGGAGCAGGGCTATGTGGGGCATCTCAGATTTAGTCTGGCCTGTGTCCAGCTTTCCAGATCACTTGTGTATTATTCAAGCTGTCTTGAGTAAGTGGTTTATTGAGTGCACAGACAATTATGGGTCTATCATTGTAGCACTAAGAGAATGTGGCTGCTGTATCTCACACAGTGATTTTTGGTTGTTGCTGACTGCGTTTCTGTTGTTTTGTTTTTGATTTGGCCACATTTTGCAGAAACAGACCAAACGGGAAGGTGCTGGAGACCGTAGGAGTGTTTGAAGCACCGAAGCAACATGGCAAGTATGAAACTGGACAGGTGTGTATATCAATTTCTGTTATGTTATATGCCAAAAGTGTTTTTTTAAAAAGTGTGTCTGGCGGCTTAGTGTTTAGGGAGTTGCCCCTGCAATCAGAAGGTTGTGGGTTCCAATCCCAATACTACTAGTGTCATTACTGAGGTATTGTCCCCACACACTGCTCCCCAGGCGCCCCTCATTGGTGGCAGCCCCCTGCTTCACTTGGTGAATGGGTTAAATTCAGAGAAGGAATTTCACACTGTTCATACTGCGTGCTGTGGTGTGTTCACACAACTATAAGGGGCCGCTTTACTTTACCTACAAATTTCCTACCAAACTCTCCTTCCCCCTTCCCTTTTCTCATAGTCATTGTAGTCATTGTGCTGCTGGGTGGATCACGGCTTTTATTTGAGTCTTTCTCCAGATATGTGTTCAGAAGGGTAAACTCTGTTCTTTCTGCCTGCAGCTCTTTCTCCACAGTGTCTTCGGCTACAGAGGGATAGTGTTATTCCCCTGGCATGCTCGTCTCTACGATCGAGATGTGTGTCCTACAGCCTCTGACGGGTAGTTCATCCACACCTTTCAGAGTCTGTTTTGTTTGCCACTTTCATGTTTTTGGCCAAACCTTATGTCTGTTTAACATTTTTCGTCTGTTCCAGCAAACCGGAGTCCCTAGGCCATGGGTCAAAAGAGGTGAAAGGAAAAACACACACTTACTACCAGGTCCTCATAGACACCCGGGACTGCCCCCACATCGTGAGTGTGCTTTACTGACAGTCAGCGCTGTTTTATAACAGACCATATTGTGGCAGTCTCTCATAAAATTAGCAATGCAGCAGTTTTTGCCACCCATTATATTTTGGCTTATAGCAAAAAAACTGCTTTTATGCGGTGATGTCCATTCCTGCAAAAAGCTGTTTTTGTCTACGCTTTGATTTATTGATGAACGAAATATGTGTGTTGACTCATTTCCATCTCTAATTTCATGTCTGTTGTAACCTGGGCATATTTGGTATCCATGACTACCACATAGACTACTAATAAGGAACTTTTATTTTTTACTTTATTACTAGTATTATTTGATCAGAACTGTTGTGCCAAAGATCACTTTTCTCTGCCGTACACGATCAAACATTAAAACCATCTGCCAGATATTCTGCATGTCCTCCTTGTGCGACCAAACTTGCCAGTATTGACTCCAGAAGACCTCTGAAGACATTAGCAGGATCATCCTTTAAGTTCAAGGTGGGTCCTCCATGCATCGGACTAGATTGTCCAGCATGTCCCACAGGTTAGATGGACTGAGATCCCACAGGTTAGATGGTCATGTTCCTCGGATCTTTCCTAAACAATATTTGCAGTGTAGCACATTATCTTGCTGAAAGAAGCCACTTCCATTAGGAAATGCCATGAAGCGTTGTACTTCATCTACAACAGTTTTCACCCTCCACAGGCATTAGTGAGCCTGAATACTCAACACTGTGTACCAGAAACACCACAGAAGACCTGCCGTTTTGGAGATCACCCAATCGTCTAGCCATCACATTTCAACCCTTGTCAAAGTCACTCTGATCTTTATACTTGCCTATTTTACCTGCATCCATTGCATCAGTTTCAAGAACTGACTGTTCACTTGCTGCCCGATAAATCCCAACCCTCGACAGGTGCGACTGTAGTGAGGCAATCAATGTTATTCACTTCACCTGTCAGTGGTTTTAATGTTGTGTGCGGCTGATCAGTTTATAGAGCTGTTTTCTGTTTAGAAGTCTAACTTTACCTCCCCGACATGCTGGCGGTGTTTGTTTGTGTTTATTGTGAGGGAAATCTGTCACATAACACAAAGTATTATTTTTCCACTGGAAAATAATCATTTCCAGTGTAGGTCTTTGTGATATCGGTATGGATAGACACTTATCCATCAGCGTTGAACGTGTTGAAGTTTTGTCAACATTTAGAAGAAATTGCCTACAGTTTCCTTTCCCATAGCTCATGTTTGCACACTTTTGTGGCATTCAGACATTTTTCATTAAAATCGTTTGGGTGGAAATGTAACTAGTGTTACTGTGTGATCTGTAAGTGATTGAAATTTGGCATGTATTCAGCTCCATTGACTTTTTATGTCAGTCTCAGAGGTCCCAGACAGAGGCAGTTACATTTCTGGCAAACCACGATGACAGCAGGGCCTTGTACGCAATCCCAGGTATGTTACTGTGAGTAGTGTGTGCACAGTTGATGATTTATTCTGTGCCTGTATATTTTGCTGTTTCTTTCAAATTGCTTTTTTTTCCCTAAATCATTGTTCAGGTTTGGATTATGTGAGCCATGAGGACATCCTGCCGTACAACTCGACCGAGCAGATCCCGATTCAGCATGAGCTGTTTGAGCGCTTTCTCATGTTCAACCCATCTAAAAGTAACTTCTCTTTGTTTTTTAGAGTATATATTTTATATCAGATACCTTTTACTATCAGTCCATAATTAAAGGGTGTTTGTTTTGCTTACACAGCACCTCCATTTACCCCGAGAGACACACTCCGAGCCTGGCAGGAGAAGAACCATCCGTGGCTGGAGCTGTCAGATGTGCACAGGGAGACGACAGAGAATATTCGTGTCACTGTCATTCCTTTCTATATGGGCATGAGGGTAAGCAAAATTCATTCAGACCAAAGACCAGCTCTTCTTTAGGTATGTGTTCATCAGTATAAAGCCAACTTATGTTAAAGGCAGTGTTTATTTATTTGTTTCATGTATATAGAACCTTTCTCTACACGAATACAGTATAGTATACAAGTATATGTACAAAAAAAGGGGAAGAAAGTTTAGTGGCCACGAAATGACTTGCCATCCATAGATACAAGCCTGGCATGTGATACCACAAATAGTTTGAGTGTGAGGAGTTATACAAAAGTAGAGAAACTGCTCAAGCCAGTTTACCACCTTGCAGCACCCTTGTGGTATTTGATAAAGGGCTTTGTACTTAATGAAGAACAAGAAAGGTGTATTTGTTTTTTCTGATTAAACGTAATTAATTTTGCTCTGTTTTTCCCATAGGAAGCGCAGAACTCCCATGTGTATTGGGTAAGTAGAGGCAGTAGATTTACAGCAGTAATCTTTTGTCAGTCTGGTGTATAAATTGTCATGCATTGACAATTACAGTAATTGTAATTTTTTATTTTTTTTATTTTAATTTTTTTGCTTCAGTGGCGATATTGCATCCGTCTGGAGAACTTGGGTAATGAAGTGGTGCAGCTGAGGGAACGGCACTGGAGAATATTCAGCCTGTCAGGAACTCTGGAAACGGTCCGCGGCAGAGGAGTTGTGGGCCGGGTGAGCAGCGGCACTTCAGTTCGTTTTGTTGTGATTCCAGGCATTAACAGGTAAAAGAAATGAACCCTGTTTGTTTTTCCAACAAGGAGCCGGTTTTATCAAAAGAGCAGCCAGCATTTCAGTACAGCAGCCATGTGTCACTGCAGGCACCAAGTGGACACATGTGGTGAGTTTAACAACTGACTTTTCTCATAACGCCCAACATCCCTCAGAAAATAATCTCGACTGTAAGAAAGTGAAAATACAAAGAACAACGAACATTACATAGACTGTACTTCTACTACATACTGATGTATGACACAAACGAAGATTTGGCCATGGATTTTATATATTCGATCGTTATGTTGGTATTCAAGTATATATTTTGTATTTGGAAGCTTTGTTTTATTTTCAAGCCACATAACTTGTCTGAACTACAAAAAGGACAGAGAATAAATGAGCTAGAATAAATTCTAGCTAGTTTGGTTAAGGCCACAGCATTCTGCCTCAGAGTGCAAAAAACCATTAGTCCTTTTCATGTAGCCATTGAAGCTAAAGCACACATGAGGCACTTCAAATTTTCGGACAAACAGAAAAATGCTACGTTTAAAATTCACAGGAAGAGGTTTGTGTAAATCATGAATTTGATACTTATAAATTTGATAAGAACTAAACCTAAAACACTAAAACCAGGAGCGCAGAACCTCTCAAATCTTCATTTGGGTGAATTCTGTTCACTGGATGAGGGGAAACACCAATTGCTGCTGCTGCTTTAGCTGATGCTTCAAAAAATCATTTTGGCAATAGATAAAAATGATCATTCTAATTATTTCTTATCTTACCGACTAAGCGGCCCATTAAAAGCCATGTTTGCACAAGAGGGTACAATAACTGCTTTTATAGCAACATATGGTGCACAAGCATATAATATTGATAGTTATACAAAGTGAATATATTTTGAACTGCAGAAATGAATACACTTTTTGTGTCCTGTCTGCACTTAACAAAATAGGTCTTGTGCTATTTTGTCCTGCTTCTGTCCTGCACCATGGTCCTGGAGGCATTTCACTGTGTAATGACAATAAATGGTCGAAATGACTTAAAATTTTATATATATATATTATTTAACACGGCTCAGCAGTCACGGTTTCAGTCCATCGCAGATTTTTTCGGAGAACCGAACTAATAATTGTTTGCGGAAAACATACGGCCAAACATAAACAACCCAGCACAAGGACAAGGGGGCAATACGTAATTTTTCACGCATTTTCTTGCTAAATTATTAAGAAAAATATAATTTACTAATTTTGTAACTCATATTAACAAATACAGCTACATTTCCATATAAACAACTATAAATCTTTTGGTACTGTCCAGAGAACACAAAGACAGCGCGTCTTGGGATGGTAAATTACCGCAGTAGGTTTGAAAGTAGCCAATCCGAGAACGTTATTTATGTCTCGTTGCTGCTGATTGGCTGTTGCCCTTTGACGCAGTGGCAGTCCAGAATTTCTCCCGGAGCATCTCGAGTGTTCTCAAGTTTTTCGTTTTGTTCTCCTTAAAGCCCTGTTTTTTAATTACTGTAAATCAAATTCATTTATTACTGTATTTACCAAAAAAAACGTGCGAATTACATTACAGTCTATACAGGGGTAACCGGTATTTTACATTCTAGCGCTGTGGGAGACAGCAGTACAGTGTAAACTGTACAGTAAGGATACAGCTTTACCTTTACATTTTCTTTAAGGGTAATGTATTAAGTTTAAAATGAAAGTGTTTTGGTAGCATATTTGGGGCATATTTAGGGTTTACACTATTTTTAGGCATTTTTTTTTACCACTTCACAACATCGCTGTTTTCACTATATGCGGCAGCTCTTGGAACGTTTACTGTATTCGTTTGGAAATATAAAAAAATATTCAAAATAGCTTGTGTGTTATTTGGGCTAGCTTCTAGTATATAGGTGTTTCTGTGCTTTGCTCATGTCCAATGAAATTCATTCAAATGAAATGCAGCAGTTTCAGTTGTGATTTTTGTACAGGGGGACATTCCGCATCGAGAGGACAGATGGATCTCATTTCGATGTGCGCATTCCACCCTTCTCTCTGGAAAGCAATAAGGATGATAAAGCACCTCCTGCTGGATACACCCTATAACAAACCCACGGCCTTAGAATGAGTGTATTAAAGCTTCCCATGCTCTGTGATGCTGTTCTACGCACTATGCCTTAGTGTTACCCTTTCAGGAGTTCGAGGTGTGATTTGATGTGAAGTGGAAATAACACATCCTGCAGTATTCTAGTCCTCACTACAACCATATATGTACGTTTTTCTCAGCGTGCAAAGGAACTGTGTGAAAGGGAACGCTGCTCTCTGGGGGACTGTGTGTGGGGTCATTTCAGGGGCTATGGATTGTGGAGTTGCCAGCTTTTTTCCCCCCATGTTTCAGAAAGGGAATCGAACGTGATTGCTTTGTTATTTGAACGCTCAGATGCCGTTTGTCTTTTTTTTTGTTGGGAAATCAAGTGTTTTGGGTTTTTTCCAACTTAGCAATTCTCTGAATTAGTGCATGCATTTTGATGCAGTTCTCTTTTTTTTTGCTTCTTCTTTTTTTTTTCTTTATTGTGTTTTTGAAGGTAGAAAATTGGGCAGAAATTAAAAGTTTTAGAGCACTTATAGGTATGAGGAACGAGAGAATGTCTGTCAAGATGCCCGTTTTCTTTGCATTGCACTTCTTAACCACCAAGGTTTTGCCAGGGACGGTCCAGTTGGCTTGGGCTGAGAAGTGAGAACACCTTTTGGAGATGTTGAATATGTTGATAAATTATGACATGGCTAAAATGTCTTGTAAATAAAAATGTAAAAAGCGTAAATAAATGTGCATTTTGAAATGTGGCTTTAAGTTTCTAACTCTCGGAGCATGTTTATGGTTACATATACATTAAAAAAGAATGAAGGAAGGATCTGGCAGTGCACTGTTTGTTAGGTGAGAAGCAGAGGTTCTGCTGTGTTTTCTTTCATGCTTTTGTATTTTCGTCCCCAAACTGTGCATTTTTCTCTCACCCCTTCTCTTTCTAGTACTAAATGTATGGTTTGTGTGTCTGATCAGATCCAGCCCCCATATACCAGTCTCATATTCTTCCAGCCTGTTTATTTATTCATGGAACACTTTAGTGTTTTTCAACCTGATCTCAGTCCACCTCATCTGTAGCACACAGTTGCTTTCCCTCAACAGTAATTTCTCTGCGTTTGGTAATGGAACAGGATACCCCATGGCTAAGAGCGCACCTGTTTCAGCATCTGCTTCCAAGTGTGTTTTGAATCAGATTTTCTCTTCTTATGTGAAGCACAGACATTAACAGCAGGAGAACGTATCAGAGGGAAAATAGGCTACAGAGGGAGATTAGGTTGATTATTCCCTTAAAGGTTTAACTTATGTTGCAGAATCACTGAACAAGAAATCTATGCTATTAGAACATGTAAAATACATTTGTAAAAATTAAATACCTCAAACAGCCGTAACATGACGACCACCCACCTAATGTGTCATGCCACCAAAACAACTTTGACCTACTGAGGCATGAACTCCATAAAACCTCAGAAGGTGTGCTCTGTCAAACTATTCCTGAACTGTAAGTGGCAAAGCACAGCCTACTGAAAGGCCACTGCCATTAGGGAACGTCAGTGGCATGAAAGGTGTATTCAATGCATCCCCATAATGCATCCTGGTGCCACTTTTACCCAATTGAGTGACACATGCACCTGGTCGCCCCCATGATTTAAAAGAAAATGAGATTCATCAGACCTGGTCATCATCTTCCTTCGCTCCCTGGCCCAGTTCTGATGCTTACATGCGCACTGCAAGAGCTTCAGGCAGTGGTCAGGTCAGCATGGACACTCTGAACGGTCTGTGGTGATCCAGCCCCATATGCAGCAAGCTGTGATGCACTCTGTGTTCTGACACCTTTCTATCATTGTCAGCATTGACTTTTGCATCAGTTTGTGCCTCAGTAGCTCTTCTGTGGGATCGAACCAGACAGGCTAGGCTCGGCTCGCCATGTGCATCAGTGAGCCTTGGGTGACAATGATCCTCTCGTCGGTTTTCCATCCGTCCTTTACTGGACCACCTTTAGTAGGTAATGACCACTGCATACCGGAAACACCTCACGAGACCTGCGGTTTTGGAGATGCTGAAACTCATTCACTTACCCACCACAATCTGGCTCTTCGTCAAAGCCCCTCAGACCCTTACACTTGGCCATTTTTCCTGCTTCAAACACGAGAACTGACTACTCACTTGCTGCTTAATATATCCCAAACCCCTGACAGGTGCCACTGTGGCCCTGTGACCAGAAAATCAATGTTATTCACGTGTCAGTGGTTCTTATGTTGGTGTAGATGAAAGAACGATAAAAACGGACTTTAGCAGTAGGTGTCACTATGGAGTAATATAAGGGTACTGGTGTGTGTGAAGCTAGGGAGGATGACAGCACTGACACAACTGCACATGCCCCCCCCCCCACACACACACAAATTAGCCCATCTGTACCCATGTGCATGTTCAGAAATCATATTGTTTTATGTGTTTCAACAACTTTCCATAAATGTAAAGCCAAATATTTCAGTAAGATCTCTCTGTTTCCAGCCTGCGATCCTTTATAGCAGCAGGGGGGTGGGGTGGGGTGGGGATGCATTTCACATTGCACGAAGCATTTCAGCTTACACCCAAAAGTCAAGCCTGTCCAGCACACAAAGAACTGAGGGACATTCCTACTGGACAATGTCAACTGCCCGGTTAAAAGAAATCCTGCTTAGAGGAATGCCCCCCCCCCCCCCTTTAAACTGTCCTATTGGTTTCTGTAAACAGACCCGTTTGGTGAGTGCAGCCTGGCGTGTTATCAGGTATCAGAGAACTGAACTGGAAAGACATTGCTCGACCCCTCCCTGTCCAGCCAGAGCCCAGGCTGAGGACAGCTTAATATATTTGGACATTTCCGTTCCACCTTAAAAACGGCGCGGCGTCGGTTTATAACTGGCGCAACGTTTAAGGTGGAACGCCAAAAAAATGAGTAAAAAGCTGGCGAATAGGAAGCCAAGTTCAGTCTCGGTCCGTTCTGCACGATCACACACACACACACACGCACACACACACACACGCGCGCGCGCGCCTGCTCTAGTCTCAGAAGAGGCTTCAGCCCGAGCAGTAAACACTCCTGCCTCATCCGGGACGCACCTGAGACTCTTTACGCAGGGAGAGGCAGCGGAGAGGAGATGTTTACTGCTCTCCACTGACCACGGACCTGCTGCAGGAGCACTGGAATGGGCCAGCAGGAGACGGGCTCCCCTCTAGCTTCACTTTCCCTCAGGAATGAGAGGTGTGGAGGCTCTGCGAGCGTAAAGATGTCAGCCTTTTAGCTCCTGAAAGATCTTCCTGCGCCCCAGATCTCCAGCTGGGTGATGCACTGCACGATGGTAGTTTGAGCTGTGGACTCATCTCCTCCTCAGCCTCGGCCATGCTGCGGGATTTAGCATCGGAGCTGTTCCCCACTTGAGGGGGGCTCTGGAGGATCTTCTGACTCATATCCCACCCCTGGCGTTCTGACCCCAGCTCTTTCATGACAGTTTTGTTCTAAGCAAGGGACGCTTCAGAAGATCTTGGATCTTGCTGCACCTGTCAGGGTTTTTTTTTTGTTGTTGTTGCATTGTATCTTTGTATTGCGCTGCCAAAGTTTGGGATGATAAATGGACGAACCACAGCTGAATGTTCTCCTTCTGTGTTTCTTGTGGAAAATGTGTTAGAGACGCTTCTCCAGGTGTGAGAAGGACCTCAGATCTTAGACCTCTGTCGTGTTATAGCAGGTCAGTATCTGAGCACTGCTCCACTCTGGGTGGATCTTTGGAGTTAGTTTCTGCAGGGAGGTTCAGGTGGTCCAGCCATGGGAGGGAAGCAGGGGAAGAGCCCGGGCCACGAGGCCGGGGGCAGCCCCCTCTCGGCTCCGTGGAAGAAGACCCCAGCCAGAGAGAGGCCTGAACTGCTGGCCTCCTTCACCCTGAAGCCAGGGGATAGACTGGGCCGAACCGGGACCCCTCCACCTCCATACCAGAGGAGAATAGGCATGATCCAGGACATGCTGCTGATGGCCAAGCAGGGCAAGCACGATGAGGCCACGGAGATGCTGAAGACACTCCGACAGGTACAGGCTCAGAGGGTCCTCAGGAGGGCCAGACTTCAGTATTGTAGCGTAGATTTTTGCACCCAGTTGCACTCGTCCACTGGTCACTCTGGTTTTCATCACTTCTGTAAATATCCTACTCGGTTCTTTCGACTCGGTTCTTTCTATTCGATTCTCTCTAATCAACCGCTTTAACCAGTTCACGATTATCTTTAATAAAAACATGAAAACACCACATCAATCCTGTCGAGAACCACTCATTAAAACGACATTTTGGTTCCACTGGTGACGTTATTATCGCTCAAATCAATTCAGTAGTCCAGCTGAATCGAACTTTCGTTGAATATTCGCCACAGTCCTTCACAACTTCACTGAAATCCACCGTAGCGCTGTAACACGTAAAAGACGAGCTTTGAATGTGCGTTTTCTTTCCGTAGTCATTGTCTGGAACTTGTTTTAGTATTTTTTTTCTCTTTGTATTACACTCTGACTCCATAAGAGAGTAGAAATGGGAAGGCGAGGCTCGCTGAACCGAATCAATAAATCATTGAAAGAAGTGTTCAGTTTTTGTTTTTTTTAATGTATTCTTTAAAAGAGTGTGTTCTGTAAAACTGACTTGATCTCCCCATCTTACCATTAAATTAATGTGTGTGTGTTTTCAGTGGGAGAGAGTCTGAACTCTCCAACATCTCATAGTTTAAACTCTGTTGCCTCTTTGGTGTCAAGAACAGAGTGGCGTTATGTGAAGAGAACTGGTGTAATACAGTCTGACCTTTGATGACAGTCGTATTGCATTCCAGATAACGTGGATTTTATCTGTATGGGACTACGTAGGAGTTTATAACGAAGCAGGTGCCAGAGAGGTCATGTCACCACTGTGGTCTTCCAGTACTATGAAGTCCACTTGCATGCCAGACTGACGTGCAGTTCCTCCATGCATGCTGTAGTGTGAGGATGCATATTTTACCTCCATCAGTGCCGCTGAGACAGATGCCCAGAGGCTGGTCTGTCCTGGGCTGCTGATGCAATTAGAAGGGCTGTGCAATTTATTACTGTTCTGTGAAGCCACTCAGCCACTCAGGACCTCGCAGTCTGCGACAGAGGGCAGGGGCAGCGAGCGGACTGAGGAGTCGTGTGCCTGAAGGGACAATCAGTCTGGAGAGGAGGGCTTGCTGCACGCCATACGTGTCGTTAACTCTGTATACGTAATGGACCAAGTTTAGCGGAATTGGAATGCTTAGAGAGACAGTCAGGATTTGCCACTGCCTACATTTAATTGTGAGTTTTCATTATTGCTAACTTGGGATTTGTGCTCAGTTGTGATGATTGATATTGAGAGTCTCCACGGATATTCAGTTTCATGCAAGGAAGGAATAAAAGACTTGAGGATCAGTATATCATTATTGATCAAATATCATTATCTCCCTGCATTAAACTTTCCCTCATTCGGCAGCACAGATGTTTATGCCTGGGAGTAATATAAAGAAATAAAGACAGAAGAGAAAGCTTTATGCAGTGAAAACATTTAAAGACATTGGCATTTCTTTGTCAATGGCACTTTTTTCCCCCCTGACTTTTCTTGATACTCAGAAAGGGATTTCAGTACTCGATTACTTGTTACCTTCCCCAACAACTGTATAGAGCCACTGATCAGTCGTGGGCGAGTGGTATAACGGTCATATGCAAATGTTTGGACTGTTCAGATTCCATATTTTCTTGGTTGTAAATATGTCTAAATATGTGCATACTATGTACACACTGTGTACGTGTGCAGTCGTCAGTGCATTTAAATGCGCTTTTTATTGGTTGAACTTCACATATAGCAAAGAACAAAAAAATGTATAACGTGCAAAAGTTATGGCACACTTTGTGTTTTTTTGTTCAACTCAAATACATAGAAATTGTGCAGAAAAATGTATAGATATGTTCTACGTAGAGGATGTGTACTCATTTTTATTAAAAACCTCAAGAAAATATTGCATATGTGCTTTACATGTGCCGTTAAGGAAGACAGACGATGAGATCCTGCAGGTTGGGTCAGTTGTAATCATCCAGGATTTCCCAGGCGCGGAACAGGGATTGAAGTCTGAGCCCTTAAGTCTTTTTAAATCGCACGTATATCTTGACAGAATGAACTTACTGATTCAGGAAGAGCAGCATGGTGGGTTTCAGGTATATAGGCTGTGTGCCGGTTTCAGGCGGTTCGGATATTCATTAAATTTAAGCTGGATGGAACTCATTACTCATGTAGGGTAGCGTGTCATTTGAAAGTGCCCTTAATGAGAATGGGAAAAAAAAAAAAAAACGGAACCAGACGGACCAAGAGAGACCTATAGCTGCTTTATGTACCCTCGTGCTCAGAAACCATGAAAGCAGACCTTTGATTGAATAGACTTCGATTAATTAGGATTCTGCCGAGTGGTGGGACACACAGTAGCAAGACATTTACATAATGTGGTTTACATAATTGTGCAGTGTCTCAGGAAGGGAGGAGACTGTTGGAGGATGAATCCAGTAGCGAGGGGAAGACCCCTTACGCTCGTCCGCTCTTGATCGCTCACCTCCCAGTCCTCAGAATAGGTTTTCTTAGTCTGTATGTGTCTAATGCATTTATATTTCATGTCACGCGCCATCAAAAATGTATGCGGTTTTCTCTAGACGCACCACTGGCTTTCTTCCTTTCCTGTTTTAATTTTCTTTTTCCTTCCTCCCCGCTCCTCTTTCATCATTTCATTTGCTCTGTGCAAAATTACATCGACTAACATTTGGACCTTCTGTAATTGCCTGTGTTGCTTTGCATGCGACGAGGGCCCAAATCGGTAAGGAGCTTCTCGTTTAGGTTTGTCAGTTTGCAGAACTGTGTAATCGGGACTTCTTTGAGCCCTCTTGCTGTAATGCACACGAAATGTGTCACGACTATGCAGCGAGAAAGCAGCACTAACATCCATTGGCAGAGTGACTCAGCTATGGTCAGCTTTCACGACGCAACACAGGTGAGAAATGGACACTTGGTTCAGCTAATGCATCCGTGTCTCATTTTCACATTCAAGAGGACATTTTAAACACATAATAGCAGCAGACACTTTGTTACAGAACAGAATTTTTTCTAATACCACGCTGCTGCTTCCAGTCATATGCAGGAAATGTATAGTGTCTATGAAAGCAGGGATTTCTAATATCTTGATGACAACAGTATGTACAGATTTTGTATAGTGCAGAAAAAAATCAGGTGCTGGTAGCCCCCACTGAATTATAGAGATTTTATCAGTGATGGAAATTATGACAGTTTTTATTATTATAATGGCATTAGTAAAATATACTGAAATTGTTTTAAAAGCTGTAATTAGGAGTGCAAGATTGGAATTGGCCAAGATGAGATATTTGCTCAAACCCCACACGCGATATTCGGCCAGTTTAGAGTATTATTTTTGGCTTATTTTGGCTGTATCTGTAATACAGAGAGGTAAATCATTTGAAGCAGGTTCATCCTGCATTTGAATGTTGCTGCTACACCTGCACTGAAATATATTTGCATAATTATACGCAACTCATTGTGATGACCAACCAGTCACCTCTAACTGTAGGTGTAGTGCTTTAATTTCATGCTATTTAAATGGACAGCTTGTTTTCAATTTACTCATTTAAGTGGTGGTTGAGCCCATTAAAAAGTAAGTGATGTTGTGAGTGGCTTAACAGAAAGTCATGCTTGTGTTTCATGTGTTTATTTAGGCCATGTAGTCTGAGGTTTAAAGAGGATAAAAATATGGCAGATTTGGCTGTATAAAAGTTTTAAAAAATCATAATAATCACTAATACAAATCACTTCACCAGTTATTACACTGTAAACCCATTTTCATCTCTTTTAGTTCTTCAGAACAAAAAATTCAACTACACTGGAAAAATGCTTCAGGAACACATAAAAACAGTAACATACTTAATACATTCAGAACAAGTTTAGATTACAGCTGGTGGCCTAGTGGAAGGTCATAGGTTCGAATCCTTGGACTGCCAGTGGCACCACTGAGGTTTCCTTTGAGCAAGGTACCGTCCCCCCTCTTGGTGACCGCCCCCTGCTTCACTTGGTGAAAGGGTTAAATGCAGAGAAATGAATCCACACTGTGTGCTGTGTTGAGTTCATGCTTGAATATGAGGGGCCACTTTATTTTATAAGGCTCATGTAGAGCCTTAATTCACATTTGTTCCTCGTTGTTACTAATTGGCTGTTTTCTACAATTTGATTCCTGATAAACCTGTTTGTCATTTGAGTAAAGTTTCACTTGGTTCAGTCCACTGCTGTTGCCATTATCCGCCGAACAGGACTGCTCCTGTCTCATAAACAAAAGTGGGACCGTTTTTGGAAAATGCACCAGGGAGCACTCATAAAATCTGTATAGTCAGATCTTATAAAGTGGAAAAATAATTGCACTTCAAGCTTCAAAGAAGTGCATTTGCAACGACCTAACAACTGCACAGTAAAACCCGGTGTGGAAAAAAAAAAAACATTTAATCACATTCAGCTGAATTTTTTTTTTTTCACATTCTTGGCTTAATGTTTTTATAATATTTTTACAAACGTCATGGAGAGGCGGTCTTCAGCCGCAGCGGAGGCTTCTTCTGAGAGTTATTGTTTTAAATAATGACTGTTCAAATATATCAGAGTACAGATATTTCATATCTGTATTATAAATACATATTACTTGTGCCTGTCCTGGCGTGTGCTTCACAGCGATACAGCGATAGCAGTGCACAGTTGTTGAAACAATTGCAAATGAAATTTGTTAAAACTGTTCATATTTATATTACAGCATAATATTAGAACCAGTAGCTGCCTCGTTTCTTTATGCATAATTCAAATTGTTCATAAAGACGGCCGAGTGAATTGCAGAGAGATGTGTCTGTGCATGTGGGTGTAGTCTGCCTCTGCTGAACCGGTTAATAGGTCTTCTGTTTTCTGTTTTCTGCTTTTTTTTCTGTAGGATCTGGGAATGGAGTCTACGTCTCTGGATGACGTTCTCTATCGCTACGCCAGTTTCCGGAACCTGGTGGACCCCATTACACATGACCTGATTATCAGTTTGGCCAGATATGTTCACTGCCCCAAGACGGTACAGTGATTAGTTCTTTTGCGTGATCATATCTCAGGACACACACAGTCACACGCACACACACACACATACTGTTCGCTTTCTTTCAAATCACATTTGCGGTCAGTAGGGTACATGCTTTGGTTTGTGTGTGTGTGTGTGTGTGTGTGTGTGTGTGTGTGTGTGTGTGTGTGTGTGTGTGTCACTGCAGGCTATGAGAGAGACAGGAAATGAATGGCACTTAGCTCAAGTAGATATTGAATACCGGGACGATAGAAGAGACAGTGCTTTTCTCCATCATACCAGCCATTCAGGAGTGTTACTAGCAGCAGTAAAGAGAAAGGGATATTCTCTCCCACTCCCACCTGTCAATATCTCAGTTCCAGAGATATTGACAGGTGGGAGTGGGAGAGAAAGGGGGGATTAAAAGGCAGTCAGAGTGAGCGACAGCTAAAGCCAGCGCCAGTTCTGCGCTCACGAAAGAGTCACATTCTGAAGACAGGTCAGCCCCCACAAGGAAACTCCTGCTGCTGCTGCACTTAATGGAGCAAATTAAGCAAAACAGCACACAGTGCAAACACCCAACTCAGCTTCCAGTGCGGGCTGCTTTAACACCTGACTACAGCAGCTCTCAGCACTAAGGGGAGCCATAGCTGTATCACCGCTACTGTGAATTCACCTTTTCCCCCACATTATCCATGGCAACAGTCGATTTAATACTTCTGAAGATGACGCGGTGAAACAAGGGTGCAGTTTTTGTTTGTCTCTGTATTCTGTATTCACACTGAATTTTCAATGAGCCAATGACTGTGAAGTTCAAATTCAGAACGTTAAATTTAAAGGCTTGCACATCACTATTGGGAAAATCGTGTCCTAATTGCACCCATTTTTATACTCTTTTCTTATGCCCTTAGACATTTTGCTAATAACATAATAGTAATATTAAGTGTTTAGTTAATGTAATGCCTTTTTCATTGTCTGCTTATTACACGACAGCAAGGACAACAGCTATTGTAAGCAATAACCCCAAAGAAAACTAATACGCAAAAAAAATAGAAAGAAATATTGAGAGTGGTTTTATGTAAAAGCGACCATACAGAAAGTTATTAAATGAAATGGTTAGGAATATGTTACCTGATGTAATATACCCATTCATAGCATAGGCATGAGGTATATATATGCAGGTCATTGTAAGACAAAATGGCAGTTTACACATTACATGACATAAATAAAATGCTATTGTAGATGTAGCGACTCCTGGTTCCTACCACCACCACAAAAATCAGAGTCAGTAAGTTTCTCTATAATTCACTATTTCACATCATACCGCTCTGAATGACTTTGTGTATGTGCTGACGTCTGAATTACGGACACTCTGAGAAATCAGTGGAATTTCCATTTGAGATGGACTTTGAAGGAGGAGATTGAAGGGATTACAGTGAAGAGGTCAAGAGGTCAAAAAGCCAATGGATCTGCTGACAAGTCTGAATTTAGGGACAGTTAAAAAAATAGAAAACATGGAGACATGGAGAGGAGAACAGGAGCATCGAAGCTAAAACAAATAGAGGGTTGCTGGACCGAGTATGGCTTTATGAAGCAGAAATGAGTTTAAACTGAATGAGCAACATACAATAACAGATAAAGAGCAGGGATGATGTGGGAAGATTTTTTTAAAATCATGAGCAAAACTTGAATCTTGAATGAACTGGGGCAGCTGGGTGCCCTAGTGGTTCGGGAGTTGGCCCTGCAATCAGAAGGTTGTGGGTTTGAATCCCAACACTGCTAGTGTCATCACTGAGGTTCCCTTGAGCAAGGTGCCATCCCCGCACACTGCTCCCCAGGCGCCCCTCATTGGTGGCAGCCCCCTGCTTCACTTGTTGAATGGGTTAAATGCAGAGAAATAACTTCACATTGTTCACACTGTGTGCTGCGGTGTGTTCACGCGTGACTGTAAGGGGCCGCTTTACTTTATTCATGAGGGCTTGTGGTTTTAAACATGGACAAGAGATTCTCCATCTTGGATTAGTACAGAGATGAATATTTAGCATTTGGTTGGGTATCAAGATACTGGTTAAGTTTCAAGAACACCTCACAAGTATCACTGCATACAGGGGCTTGTAGAGTTAAGGAAGGATGAATAGCTGAGGCAAAGGTGAATCTGTACTATAAAGAGAAAATGAGAACATGCTGATGGCAGCAACTGGATGATTTCTCAATTATACAGAACCCCACTGAGTGTGGATTTCATTTACCTGCTGAAAGCAAGAAAGCCAGGAACGAGCATGAACTGAAAATGACTGGTTTAAAGGTCTGGCAGTGTATCATTTGGGAAGCATTTGAGGATACCTATTGGTCACAGACTGCGGTTGCAAAGGATGTAACCGGATTAGGGCTGTTGTGATTATTTGATTAAAAAATAAAATCTTTTAATTTTTACACGATGAATTAGCTCGGTTATTAGTTTGTTGTTTGAATGAGGAAACAGTACATCTGCAGGTCGTCATATAGCTGAGTTTGGCAAGCTGAATAAAACAGCGGGAGCTTTTGTGTGAATCACTGCAAGAGAGGAAACTCACACCAGCAGGATTTCACTGTTGTTTGTGTGTTTGTAGTTGTTTAGTCAGATTTACAGAAAGACAGACAGGGTATTGGACTATTCCCATAATATTCAGAGTTATGGCTGAATAAAAATGACAACAAAGAAATATCTGTGGCTTGGCCCTTCATTCTCTATTACACCCCTCATATGCTTCAAATGTTCATGTTTAGAGCTGATGTAAGTCGTATTAAACCCTGTAAGTTCACTCGCCACTTTCTTACTGTTTGGCCTTCATAAGGAAACAAACAGATTACCCAATTTCTCATCAAAAAAATCTTTTGATGATCACCCATGATCATTAGTGACGGTCCTTAGCAGATACGGAGCTGCTGAATTAGTCAGTCCCCTGAAACGGCAGATCTTATATATATATGTGTATAAAAATGTGGTTCATTTTTTGTTTACCCGATATCAATGTAAAAAAAAACATTAAGCTGACATTTTGCAGTTTAACCTCATAGCCATTGATTTGGCTGCTGGACTTTGGAGCCAAGACAAAAAGCACTGTACCAATGGTAATTCCTATTAGCCTGCACTGCATACGCGCTTACATGTTACAGTACATGATGCATTATGGATATGAGAAAAATCTATACTATGTGATATAGATTTAGACATATTACGAGAGCCCATTTTATTTAAAAAAAAAAAAAAAAAGACATCAGGGTGACAGATGCAGTGACAGACATTGTGGGAGGCAGAGACAGAGTGTGTGCCGTATCCTGGCTGGAGTAGAGCCGCAGTGCTGACGCCCGGGCCTGTCTGCTGTACTGTTGAAGCCGTGACAGCATCCTGAGCGTACAATAACATTGCCAGGGGACCCGCTGTCTGTCTGCAGGGGACGCTGACCAGCCATGTGTTACAGTCACCCTCGCCACCGGGAGCGAACACTGTCATTCTGAGGCCCGCGTCCCTGCGCCACCCACTGCTCCAGATTCCGCTTTTAACCTTTGCAGAGGTCAGTCGGTAGAAAAATGGAAAGCCACAAGAGCAGTATTGATTTAGAAACTGATCCCCTTTATCGACATAGAGCGTTTTCAATGCAGACTGTCTGTTCCGGGTGACAGTCTGCTGCAGGCCGGTACAGTTCATGTTGTATTTCAGCTGAAAAGCTAAAGGTCGACTAAAAACGTTAGCTTGGATTTCATCGAGGGACGACCCTGAGCTTAAAAGACTTAATTTAACCTTGAATTTTGCATTTACATAAGCTTCAAGCTTGTCAGAGATGTGGAAAGCACATAAACAGCTATGCAGTAGTAGTGACTGCTCTTTTCTCACTTGCTGTAGCACTGGCTAATGTTTTTGAGTGTTTTTTTTTATACATTCATAAGTAGAAGGGAATTTATATGGCCAATAATAGCAAGCCTGGACAACACTGATAGATATGTAGGCGTTCCAAGCGATATCCAGTATAGTAATATTTTTTATTTCAAATGTAAGCCCAGGGAACTGAATGCGAATGACACCGCTGCCCTGGAAATGACTGTTATCTCCATTATCCATTTTGCCAAAATGGCTCAGTTAGTCATGAATATATGAGAGATCAGTGGTGCTAAATGTTATGTGGGATTTCAGTATTTTCAGTCACAGATGTTTTTTATTCTATTTCACAGTGGTGTTCATCAAAAACAGTAAGATTGAAAGCTTCTTTCTCCAGGCAACTTTATGAAGGCACCTATTTTAATCGTGTCTGTTCTGTGAATAAACCTAAGGTTGAGTGAGGGTAAGAATAATAAAGCATGGCAGAGAAATAAAATCCCTCGTCATGCAGCTTCACAGCCTGTAAATACATTATGGGTACCTGCATCACAACTTGAGCTCGTGCGCAGCCATCATTGCTTGTCTGGGCCAGTCTAATGCCTGTGTCAAAATGAGTCAGAAATAGCAAGTCTGTCAGTCTGTATTGCTCTGCTCTCCTGTCGCTGCAGTCGCCAGCAAAATTAGATTTTTTTTTTTTTCCCCTACCACTCTGGTCCACTGCCAGACAGCACTTTGACCAAAATAAAATTTTTTTGCATTGATTCATCTGTTGTAAACAGCCTATTAATCGTCAATAATGATGACAAATTAGTGCCTGGAGAGAGATTTTCTAGTCTGAAAACTTGGAAAGCTCCTTTTTGATGACACGGTTTGAAGGACTAAGTAAAGGTCACCTTGGGACAAATATTTTGGGGGCTACCCAGCAGTTGGGATTTGTTGAGTGCAGTCATGATTTACAACAGTGGTCTGCATGCGGTGGGCTCACCTGCAGGTCCCACATGATCTGTGAAATCATTTGCTGGATTAATTCTGAGGCACCGCGGTCATAGCGGGTAAACAGGCTGTCCACAAGTGACGCTCATTGTGTGGTGCCATGTGTGATTTGTCACAGTTCTGTTACGCCTGAAACAGAAAAACAGAAGTATTTGCTTCATGAGGTGGAGTGCGTGGAGGGAAGATAGATCTGAAATCTGTTTCATGGGGGGCTCGCGCTGGCATGTGTCACGTTGACAGGTAAGGGAATTGAAGGACGAGTCGGGACGCACTTGCAAAACCACGTATTTTATTCACACTAACAAAACAAGAAAACACTGAAGAACATCAAGGGTAGAACTGGAACAGTAACAAACGGGTTGGGGTAACAGTTGACTGACAGATCCTTGTGAACAGAGAGGGGTATAAACGCACAGAGTCTAACCCGGGCCAGCTGTGACGGGACATAGTTGCAGACGAACAGGTGATAATACTAAGTAGCAGGGCGGGACAGGGGCGGAGCTCGAAATGAATCAGAAAACACATGGAGTGCAGTGTGATGAGGAATCCAAAAATAAACAGAAAGCACATGTTAAACATAGACAAAATCAGGGTGAAAGAAACCAGCGAGACAAGACAGAGCAAGACTCTTACAGCATGCAAAAAACTCCAGAATATTAAACTAAAAGAATATTAACTAAGGAGGTTGTTCCACTCACAAACTGAAAATGTAGTGATGTAATAAAATGTCACTGTCGAGGTAACATTCTGTATGCACTGTGCTGAATATTCTATTTAACTGAATGGAAATCAATGGCATAATTAAATTCATGCAGACTGTGACAGATAGTATTACATGTTAGTTTTATCCTGAAATAATCCATTAACCTGTTCTGCCTGTTGTGTAATTGACATCTGTCCCTCTCCACCCTTTCTCCTCTCCGTGTGGGTCAGGAAGGGGACTCTCTGGGGGCTATGGAGAAGGTGTGCCGACAGCTGACCTACCACCTGAGCCCACACTCGCAGTGGAAACGGCAGGGTCTGCTGAAGAGGAAGCCACAGGCCTGGTAAGCAAAGCAGACGGCGCAGAGGCGAAGGAGGAGAGTGCGGGTGGGTGTCATGTGGATGCTGCGAGGGCATCTGATATATTGCCTGCCTCAGTGGCGCATCGGGCTCACACTCTCTGCTCTCTCCGTCTCACTTTCTCCCCTAAAACTGCGCAATAACAGAAGTTTTATGAGTTTGTTACACGACATGCTGTGCAAGATGACGGTAACACAGTCTTGGCCAAATGATTATGCCGAAATTCTTGGTCAAATTTGGTAGCAGGCTTGACGCATGCCATTAATGCTCACGTGCTCTGCATACCAGATTATATAATGAAAAGAAACAGGCCTGTCACGTTCTGCTTGGACCATGTGTTACTGACACCATCACTTCTTCTATCATCATTACCGCTGGCCCCTCGTTTTATGTGGAAGTTGGGAGCAAAGCTCGTGGAGATCTGATATGCCGGAGAACATCACAGTTTAACTCGCAAGCCAAAGACTTTTTTCGCAGTGACAGCATTATAAATGTCATAGAGTATATAGAGTATATACCCCTCTCTCTGTCTTCCATCGCAATCTTTCTCCCACCTCTATCTCTTTCTTTGATCTATTCCATTCCTCTCCAATAGTCCATTATGTTATCAGCCAACTCCATCATAGGAAGCGTAGCAGCCTCCCTCGTCGTCCGCTGAGCACTTAGTGATGGTTAGATCCGCTCCCCCTCCTTGAAAACGTTTTTATTCAAAGTTCCATTTTAATGTGCCCGCGGATGATTGAAATCACTGGCTCACCATTAGATATGCTCATGGGAGGCGGGCAGCAGCCCATGAGCGCGAGGTCTCATTCATTAATTAAAGTGATTAGTCAGTATAAAAATAAAATGCTCCCTGGCTCCTTGCAACAGGCTCAGTCGTCACCCTGCCTGCTGTTTGTGCGAGCCCTGATTTGTCAGCGCTGAGCGACAAATTAAAACCGTGGCCGCAAATGCACTCTCAGTCTGGGCTTTGGGCCTGGAACCACGCTGAGAGGACTCCAGAGAGGCCCAAAGGTGCTCAAGAGACAGTATTTGATAATGTGCTACTGTAGCCCACAAGCTCACAGTCTCCTCTCTGCTAGACTGCTATCTCAGCCACTTTTCTCTCTGCCACTCCACTGATGAAGAGCAGCCCTGTTTACTAAGCGCAATGAATCAGTGAAGGAAAGAGCGCTGGTCCCCAGCTGCTAATGCAGCAAGCAGGGTGATTTTGCATCATCACACAGCTCTGCAAAGCCTGCACAGATTTTTTCACAGCTGCTTATGGCACAAATCTGTCTGTGGGTAAGCATTAATTCAGTGGAGCCCAATCACTACGCTTGTACCCCAAAGAAATATGAGCAGTGGCCAGGGGATACTATAGTGTGGATTGAAAAACCAATTTAGAAGAGGACTACCTGCATAATGCATAATGCAATTGGTGTGATTTTGATTTGTAGTGTACACCATCTGGCCCAAAGTGTATAAACACCTGGGCAAATTAGTGCATGCCTCTATTTCAGCCACACCCATTGTAAACATTTACCAAAATTCCCTCCATAAACCCATACAGTCACCAAGTGTTTGGTTTTGCTTCATGTTGGTTGGAAAACGTTTGTTTGAAATTGTTAGAACGTGCCTTTGTTCGACCTTGGGCTTTTACTGGGGCCTGATGAATGTGATGATGTTCATGATTTGTCATGGACATAGACAAACACTGGCAACAGGATGAGTCATCCTGAAGAGATTGGTCACTTTCAGCATGGCACTATCGTGAGAGACCACATTTTTGACAGTTAACTACTGTTTCAGTGACTTGCGACTTAGAAATAAATAAGAAATAAGTCATATGAAATGGGGGCCAGCTTTCCTTATCACTGACCTTAACACCAGTCACTCACCACACCAGAGTTGTGGTGGGCCGCGGTGTGCATTAGACCAAAAGGGCTGTGAACCGCTGCGTTAGAGCAAGTGTAGTAGGAGTGGGAGCTCCATGGGTCTATCTTTACAGGCTGTGCGGTTGGAGGCTCTGGGGAATTCTCCGGAGCTTTCTGCTTTCTGTGCTGATTTCTACATGCTCCCCAAGCCTGGACTCAGGAATGGAGGGATAAAAGCCTTGCAGAGCTCCAGTGATTTGGACTCTTATCTCAGTCCCCTCACTGAGGCTGCTGCTGTTGCCACTGCAAGACTGTTAGTACGCCGGGGCATGTGTTTCAGAGTGACCCAATTAGATACCTGTCCTTTTCTCCTGTTTCCAGTGGGCTTGCGTTTAATCCTGGTTGTGTGGGCAGATGCAGCCTTGCTGGCTGTCTTAGATGCAGCACTCAGAGTTTTTATTTTTGGTCATCGGCTCACTGTTTGTTTGTTTCCCCCCCAGCGCTCGCAGCCATGTGGGTTATTGTTGCAGATGATGCTGCAGCTGATGGTATTTAAATGGGCTGATTGACTAATCAGAAAACCTCTTCGCATTTCAGCCATGCTTGTTTTCTACCCAATTTGTTTGAGTTCAGTTTTACACCACAAACAGACCGAAAGCTCTCAGGCTTTCCTGCTGCAGACCTCCATTAGCTGGTTCCGTCCTAAAGAAGGTCACTGAAGACCCGACTGAAGGCTGCTTCTGTGCTATGTTTAGGTCTGAAACAAGGCTGTAGTGTTCCCTAAGCCTGAATGAATCTGACTGAAGAGACCCCTGAAGAGTAGTGTGTTTGGCCACCCGCTCCTTCTCTTACAGTGCTCACTTTTACATGTTCAGTGTAATTAAAGTGATAATTCAACAGAAAATATCATTTTCAATTTACCCCAAATGTAGTCTCTTAGCCAAGACATGTTTGCTGTTCAGAGTAATGTAGCTGCAGGAGGCTTACTCTTATGTTTACAAAGTGATTAGCATCACTTATATGTCCCCAAAACAGTAGGTAGTGGTTAGTAGGTAAGTGGGGGTAAAGTTGTAAAGTAGGGCTGAAAGATTGTTCATTATGAGCTAAATTGTCAGCAACGTTGTCTTAATGAGTTTTAAATAAGTAAATTAAATCCTAAAAACACTCTTGGACTTGAAAATATTTATATTACAGTCAAAAAATTGGTTTAAAAAAATTGCAATTACAATTTTTTCCTCAAATCGTTCAGCCCTAATATAAAGTGAATCAAAAGTAGATTTGCTCATGTAGTTTCTAGAACTACGTCATCATGTATGTCACAGTAGTAGAGGCCGACCTGAAGCCTGTATTTTGTGTATTTGTTTGTCCCTTTTAATAGGTCACAGTCTGTCGGGAATAATATAAATAAGCCCCTTTGAGATAAGGGGCGTTTCTCAAATACGGAGGATGCCAAGTACAGACTATCGCTCAGTTCTGGAGGATTCAGGACTCCCAATGATGGAAAGATGCAGTCGCTCAGTGTCCATTCGGAATAACAGCGTTCCTGCTGATGTCACAGTTCTGCTGATCTCGAGAGTCTTGACTCGAGGCTCGAGGCCCTGCATTTTCACCTAATTGATATTCACAGTAAAAGAACATATGAAGTATCATATAATAAAAAGTAGAATATTCATAAAATAACTAATGCTGGACAACGATTAAGAGTTTTAACCGCGATTGATGGTTTTCTGCGATTAATCGCTTTGTTCTACGCGAAATTAAATAATGAATTCAAAAGTAGTGTATTGCGTACTTTTATTTTAAAAGTGCTGCTGTATGAAGAAAAACGCAATAACATTTGGTTTTGCAAACACTTGAAAAAAATAAGGAGCTTTTTAACAGCGGTGTTCCCTTTAACACAGTTACACAGTTCAAATATTTCTGTAAATCCCCCCACGAGCACAAAAACTTTTAAAAAATCTGCGTTAACGCACGATAAAATAATGCTTAGTACTAAATATGCTATGTACACAAAGTGCTTCATAGTTCCAGTGCAAAGAAACTCCAGACTTCAAACTGTAAATTTAAAGTACTGCTTTAGTGAGAACTGTTCTCATTATAATTATTTGCTCCTCTTTTCTTAACTACTGTGTTTACCGAACATCTTATTGTGCTCTAAACAAATGAGGCTTTGTGAAATAGAGGTGTCCTAATTGTATTTGACGCAGTATCGTAGACCACCTGTAAGACTCCACAACTGTCACACAACCCAAGTCCTTAATTAACTTTGAAACTCTGACCTATCACTTTAACTGCACTCTGGCTCACTCTGTTCTCTCCAGATATGACTCACTGGCATTAGGCGAATCTGCCAGTGCTTTATTAAAGAAGGACATTATCATGAGCTAATGATCCACTCCAGAGCTCGGTTGGAGTGTGACCCCAACTGCTAGCCCCCCCCTTCTCCCCACCAGGGTTAGGTACAGACATCTAAATGGCTCATGATGGAGAATTGGAGACATTAAGCCTTGCAGAAGTCAGACTTGCACAGTACATCAGTCAGGATGCTTAAGATCAGTTTTGGTGTTGTCTGTAATGTACTACTGCACTGTTTCCTTTTATCTAGGCTTCTGTTCATTACTAACAAAAGCTACTAATGTCAGTTCTATATTTTTTTAATTAGATTATTATTTCCAATCTCTTTCCACCTCTATCTAGTGATAAATCTGTTACATAAATCTGTATGAGTCACATGACATTTTACAGCCATATTAAATGATTGCGTTCTGCTGAGCCTCAATGGAAGAGCGAGGGTAGAGAGATTAAAAAAAAAAAAAGGCAGATGGCTGGATATGTGTTACTAAAATGGAAGTGATTTGCTTGGATTTATTTATAGTTCCTAGTAGTTGCAGATTTGAAATCTTTAAACACTGCAATACAGAAAAAAATTGTAAAGAGGTTAAAGGGGTTATTTGGCAGGTGGTCTTATCCAGAGCGACTTGCAATCATTAGTTGCAGGGAGAGTCCTCTGGAGCAACGGAGGGTTAAGTGTCTTGTTAAAGGACACAATGGTAGAAAGTGGGGGGGGGCATTACCTTAATATCATTTTGGTGATTTGTTCATTGTTTGATTCATATTATTTGTTTTGACGGATGTAAAATAGTGAATATTAACAGTTAATATATTACTGCTTAAACACTGAAGTAATTATAGACTGTCAGGTCCATTAGCGCTGTAGCACTGTCACATCACAGCAAAAAGGCCTTGAGTTTAATTCCTGATTGGGCGACCAGTTAAGGGTACATGATTCAGATGATGGATGGATGGTTGGATGGATGGATGGATGGATGGTTGGATGGTTGGATGGATAGATGGATGGATGGATGGTTGGATGGATAGATGAACAATATTTTTATTTGGAAATTAGGAGAAATACTGTCAGCAGTTCTTAAAAACTAAGGCAGAGCTGTTCGGTCCAATACTTGCACCTATAAAAGATAGAACCTGAGAAACATTTTTGCAGTGGTCTCTTATTTTTTCCAGAGCTGTAGGCTCTATAATGAAACAGTATTAATATGGTTCTTAAAGTTTTTTTGAGTGAATGAATTGCTACTTTATCAGCATGCAGTCTACAGTCTTATGGGCCATCTCTGTGTAAATGCGGGGTATGCTCATATCTAAGCAAGCGGTGTGTGCGCGTCTTGGTGAAAGTCTGCCGATGTGGGACTACACACAGTGTATCTAGGTTGTTTGCTGTTGAGAAATGATGCTGTCATCTCTCAGGCATGTTTGGTGCGGCTCCCTTTTTCCATTTCCCTCAACAAACCTTCCACCCGTTCCTCTGTATTCATATCTCCTTTTCCATTCCACAGTCTGGTCCCGGTTCTTCATCTCCAGACGTTCTTAAGCTTTCCCGCACTCCGTCGGCTCTTAACCCAGTTTTAATCACTTTTCTGTAGCAGTTCCACTCCTCCTCTATTCCTCCTCTTCACTGCTGTTTTCTCTGTAACAGCATCGCCGGGTCAGAATATGATATGCAGATGAAGCGGCAGCATTAGTATTCATTCCTGGCCTCCTGCTTGTTGCTTTTTCTCCCTCGTTCCCACTCACGCTGACTCTGGCAGCACTTGCCCATCTATTTCAAACCAGGACTGAATGAGACATCCTGTTTGACATTCAGACCCTCTTTGCTCCGGATGCATTTAGCTTTAGTGTTTTTAATTTGGGCCATTTGTGTTGACGGCTGAACATATTGCAATCAGAAAGGCCTCCGCACAAAACAGCTACGAAAAAAGCCTAGTCGTTAAACAGCCTTAATTGCCTGTATTTAATGTTATCAAATGAACTACAGTGCAGAGTTACTGTCAGAAACACAGTCTTTTCTCTTTACTCCGAATGTTGCTCAGCTCAGGGTTTGGTGTCCAAATTTTGGCTTTAGTTTGTTCATGGAAATGCCTCAAGTGTTACACTTGAAGGTTTTCATAAGTGATATTACATCAACACAATTTTTGCCAAAAGTAAATAAAATGAAAAGCAAAACTATGTTGATCTGATATCCCTTATGAAATATATCTGTAGTCATACTGCAGGAATTTCTACAGGAGACAAAGAAGAATCTAATGGGAAATGTGAACAACTACTAGTTATGATAAGAGAGTGCCATTGAGTTGATTTTGACCTGGTGACCAATCAGATAGTGTTTCCCCTGAATGTCATCTGTTTGTGTATTCACTGACTTGTTTTTGAGGGGAATATATAAATGCACATATACATATACATATACACTGCATGACATTACCAGTCAAAAGTTTTTGCACACACTGAGATTTTCTACATTTGTATGTTATTCACTTAGTATTTCCTAAAAATACACTCAGCATTCTTTGCTAACAAACAAATTTTACAGTACGTTCACTGTTTGAGTACCTTTATCAGACAGAAAATGTCATTTTTTTATTCATTACTAGTAATCTACAAAAAGCCACCTCATATAATTATAATGTGGATCACCAGACAAGCATCAGATATTTAACACTTGAAAGCCAATGGGATGATACAGTTAATCGATAAAGCTTTCCGATTCTGATTCTAATTAACTAGTGCATTTAACGTTAAAGGACAGAATTTGACTCTCTATCACCACACAACCAGTTAATAGGAGTCAGACATGCACTGTTACAGATTCTTTCCGTGTTGTAAAGAAACATGTTGTATTTTACATATTTTCAGTTAAAGTTGTTCACTTTCCAGTGTTTAACAAGAATAAAAATCTGCAATTTATGAAATTTATGGATAAGTGGGAAAAACCTGTCATGTGCGAAAATGATAGTGTACTCTTATATGTTACAATACTGGAACATTGGGAACAACCAACGTTGTCCTTACTTTTCGTTTGAAAGACAGCATTATGTCATACAGTGTCATAAACAACATAAGCAAGTCTGTTTGAAGCAAGTGTGTCATTATTTGATGGAGTACGTAACTCATAACAAAAAAACAAACAAATACATTTTGGCCTTTTTTGGAGGGTACCAGGTAAATCAGAATCAGAAAACTTGACTGTTCCCGGAGGAAGTTGCTTATGTTATGACTGCGAAGACACACAGAGACACAGAGACAAGAAAAATATAAAACACTCTGTCTAAATAAATCTAAATAAATAAATAAATCTGTAGAAAAATCCTAAATATAAAAATACACTATGCTATATACAGAAATGCTACGTATGAATACTGTAGATGAGTAACACAGTTAAGTGAATTTCTAATGACACAGATGGTGTTAGTACATTATTCCCTCGAGATAAATAAAATTCTTTCATATCTTATCTTCTTATCTTATTTCATGCAGTAGAGATCAGTAGTATATAAGTAATAATGATATTGCACATCTAAGACTCTTGCACGTAATGATAATGTTTAGCACCCGATAAGAACATTACACAGTATTGCATGAGGTAGACTGTTGCTCATCATAGCACAATCATGCTCAGTCATACACATAATAATAGTAGTTTAAAATTGGTAAGAATTGACAGAACAAGAGGCAACAGTCTGTTGCACAGATTAATGTAAAGTGTGTACATTTAGGTTTTTTTGTTGACTTATTCTTTCAAGCAATAGAACTTTGTATTCTCTCTTGGTCCATTTCCTCGTTCCCCAGTTATTTTAGAGTAACCCTGCAGTCAGTGTGTAGCTTCTGTCCAGGCCAAAGAGTGTGTGATGCCGCAGAATCAGCATCGGAAAACTTCACTGATCCGGGAGGAAATTTCTCATGTTACGACTGTGCAGACACACAGAGTTATGAGATGAGATGAGATGAGATGAGATGAGAGGAGATGAGATGAGATGAGCCTTTGTTAGTCCCACAAGTGGGATATTTGCTTTGTCATGGCAGAAAGTGGACAGAACAAAGTTAAAAAACAATAGAAAAGAATAAAACACTATACCAACAGAATAGTATAAAATGTACACTATACAATCTAGAAATTTAAAATATGGACATCTGTATTGAAAAAATATATACATATATGTATATGTAAACTATATGTAAAGTATATGTAAAGTATATGTAGACTTTGTGTACATACAAAGGTATGTATGTATGTATGTACACAATGAGAATATATATATGTACAGAGTGGATATATAAGTGATTATAAGAACACTGTAGATACACACACACACACACACATACATGTAGACAATGGAGTGACAGGCATTGACAATAACACTAGAAATGCACTAGAAAAATTGTCCCCAGTAGTAATAGTTCCACCCAGAAAAATTGCACATGTTGCATCAGAGACAAGACTAATATACAAAATAAAGTCTAAAATTCAAAAGTAAATGAATAACAACTAGAGCTGAGCAAGTTATAGCGTTATTAACGCATTATGTACTTAATGCCAACAATTATTTTATCGGGCAGTAGCACAGTTTTTTTATTACTATTATTTTGAAAGTTTGTTGCTTTTTTTGTGCTCGAGCGCTTCAGCTCACTCTAACAGGGACTTTCTACTGAACACGGACTGTTTCTGCTGCTCCCTGGTAAAAGAAAAATGTTTCTGCTGGTTCCTGTTCAGAAAAAAACAAAACAGATTTATAGATGTTAACTTGCTGTTGCTCAGAAGGGGCCTGTTGTAAATGGGCTCTGGACTCTGAGGCGAACTTGTTTTTCTATAACAGACTAGATCAAACGTGAATGCCCTGCAGTGGCAAATAGCTTTGGTCTTATATTTGATTTGATCACATTCGTGTTTAAGTTTACAGAAATATTTGAACTGCAGCTGTGTGACTGTGTTACAGGGACACTGCTGTTAAAAAGCTCTTTATTTGCGAACCGAATGTTCTTGCACTTTTGTTCATATAGCAGTGCTTGTGCAATACACTACTTTTGATTTCATTATTTAATTTTGCATATAACAATTTGAATCGTTTGCGTTTGAAAATCTGAATCGTTGCCCAGCATTAATAAAAACTCATCCGAACTACATTATACAAATGTGGCGTCTCCTACACAATATGTTTCTGTGTCTGATTATGATTACTTCAGATGAATTTTAGTGTACTGTGTGTTGTGCTGTAGACATTCTCGTTACTTTCATGTAACATTGTGCATTACAGAGCCGAGGGTGGCCTGGGAGTAATGCTGCCCATCTGGCTCTCATGTGGAAACAATCTGAGCTGAATCAGAAATCATTTCTCTTCATCGGCCTGCGATTAGCGCGTCTCGTGTGTGAATTAGTGAATTGATTGGATGATCACCTCCGTGGCCCCGCAGCTCCACTAGCCGAGGCGTGAATTTCGAAATCTTTTTATAAGAGCCTCACTAAGACTCACACAGATGACGCATCATTTGAAGAAAATACGTTTGTATGTTTTCCCTTTTCCACTCTTTGTTTTGCATCCAGGAAGGGCTGGTGAACCGTACGCCGCGCTGATGGTGTGAAACGCATCCCCAGTGTGTCTGTCTCACCTGCCCACCTCCCCACTGCCACTGTAAACACAGCGGTTTTATTCACATGCACCAGCACGTATTAATCATGCCTGTTTACTCAAGCTTCATCCTCACACATTTACGGCTTATAGTCTGTGGATGAGGAAACTCCCCCCCCTTCTTTCTCTCTCTCTCTCTCTCTCTCTCTCTCTCTCTCTCTCTCTTCCTCTCACTCTCTCTCTTTGTCTTGTTCTCGCTTGCCCTCTTTCTCTCTTTCTTTTTCTCTCCTTCTCTCTGTCTCTCTCTCGCTCGCTCTCTCACTCATTCACTCACTCTTCTTGTCTCTGTTTCTCTCTCTCACTCTTTATGTCTCTACTTTTCTATCTCTCTCTCTCTCTCTCTCATTCTTTCAGTGTCTGTATCTCTTTCTCTCTCCCTCGTTCTCTCTTGCCCTCCTTCTGTCTCTTACTCTTTCTCTCTTTCTTACTTTCTCCCTCTCTCTCCTTTTCTGTTGCTCCCTTTCTGTATTCTCTTTCACTGTTTTTGTCTCTATTTGTCTCTCACTCCCTCTCACTCTTTCTGTCTCTCTCTCTCTCTCTCTCTCACTTACTCTTTCTGTCTATGTCTCTCTCTCTGTCTCACTCCGTCTTTCTTTCTCTCTCACGCTTGGTGCCTCTATTTCTCTTTCCATCCTGTCTCTCTTTTTGTCTCTCACTCTTTCTCTCTTTTGTATTTTCTCCCTTTCTCTCCTTCTCTTTATCTCTCCCTGTCTGTTTCTTTGTCTATCATTCATGCTTTCTGTCACAATTTCTCAGTCTATCTCTCTCTCCCCCTCTCTCTTTCTGTCTCTCTCTCTCTCTTACTCTTTCTATCTATTTCTCTTTCACACCTTCTGCCCCCCCGCCCCTCTCTCTCTCGCGCGCTCTGCTCTTTCACGCTGTGCACATGAAGGCAGACACTCATATCACCCCCTGCCTTTGCTTGCACAGGAAAAAGGAAGCGTTCTCCATGTAGGCCTACACACCTGCCGCCTGGGGGATAATTGATCTCGAGAGAAAAAAGGAGAGTGCAAGCGAAGGCCAGGGATGGACAGATAATAGAAGAATGAATGGCTGTTTGAATAAGTGAGAAGCAAGTGGCGAAGCACTTTTGATGTGAAGTGCGGCGAACGTGCCCGGCAGCCAGAACCATAAGGTGTGTAAAATGGCATCTGCACTCGCAGTATGAGGAGACGCTGAAATTTCCTCTCTGGTTGTAAAAGCCCTCATTGCTGGCTCAAGGTTAACGATCTTTATTATCATTTCTCTTTCTCTTCTCGAGTGACAGAGATGATCCTGGAGACCTCCGTTCTAGGAAAGGCGTATTGCATTTATTTCATTTAAATGTGTACATCAGGCTGATTTTTGTGATGTGAAATTTGAGTCAAGTGAAGTGTGTTTAGGGGCAGTGTTAGGTCTCCTGTTGTTCATGACCTCTAACTCATGTCTTGCATCTCATTTTCAGACTCATTGGGAGACACTTGATACTGTGGGCTGCCAGGCTTACAGGAAACTGCTCATGTGCCGTTACATAGCGCTGTTTTTTAATGAGTGTTGCAGCTTGCTAGGCCTCTTGTGTAAAGAAAATCTCATGAATAACTTGTCTGAGATCATTCTTTACGTGGTTATCTCCCATGACTCTTTACACGCTCGGCTTATTGCCCGCACTTGTAGAGGTTAATGCTTAGATTCCAGACACGTTCTAATTTTATTTTCATTAGTTCTCACTCTGCACCAGAAGCTTTGGATAGATCTGGAAACATTTGGGGTTACAGTTGTAATTTGTCAACCGAGGTCGGGGGTATAGGGGGCTCTCACCACGGCCGTGTGTTGCCATGAAATCCGGGGCTATTCAAAAACTTTTGGGGGCTGCAGCTCACATTTGTGTTTGTAAGAAGATATTTTATTATGATTTGATTGTTGACATTTGTAACAGTGCATCATGGTATCATGCAGAAAAACAATCCATCATAGAGACTGAATTTCTATAACTAAAAATGAGCATTTTCAGCTAAATTCTCTTTTTTAAAACACTTCACACAGTTACCACAACAACTACATTTGCTCTTTTTGGACCAAATCATGAACCATTTTTACCTCAAATGAACAGAACGTTTAGTCATTATACATTTTCAGAGTTCTTTTATTCATTTCTTACTGAGTCTCAGCCTTTAACAAAACTGTGCATTGTTGTAGCTTAGTTTGCAACTGTTTGCAAACACTATTGGACAACTGTCAGTCTTAACTCCAAAACCTGACACAAAAATAAACTGGCTTTCAGTTTTGTAAGTCACAGGCACTGCATTGGACAACAATCAAAGCCCCAGAAAATGATGGTAGTCACAGACACAACCTGCTGATTGAATGTATGTAAATAGTCCAATCCCAACTCATTCCTGTCTAAATCAACTCAGGTGCTGACCATCTATATAAAGGATTCGCTTCTGGAGTTATTTTGTTCAGAATAGACAACCTGTTATGGACTTAGCACTGTGTATAAGTGGAAAGTGTTCGTTATAATGTGGCCAAATGACAAAAACGTGGCATAAAGCACACTGTTGTGCTAAGCTGTGTGTTTCTGTGCAGAGGGGAGTGAAGAGTTTCGAAAAGGGGAACTTTGTTACTCAATAATACTTGTTAGTAAAAATAAAAATGGGATTTGGTCATTTGCATTCTGTTAACACCAACTCCTCCTATAAAGTTATACAATAACATGATTATGGTCATAATTTGTCATCACGACAATATTGAATCTAGGGCTGCTCGATAATGGCAAATATAATACTCGTGATTATTTTCATCAGTGTCAGTGAAATCACAGTTATTTAACACAGTTTCTCATTGGAAATACCCATTAACGTACACATTTATGACAAAACAGTTCATTGTCTTGAAATGTAATTATAACTCAACTAAAAAACTCCGACTCACAGCTGGAATCAGGAAGATGTACCATGTGGAACCCAGTGGAAACACAAGCCAAACCAGAACATCATTGCAAAGTGGAATGCAGCACAAAATCATCAAAATCATCAAAAAGGGTCGCCCACCCCGTCCTGAGCCCAGTAACTGTGGGATGAATGTACTGGTACACTTCTAGTTGACTAGAGTGTAGAACAGTGAAAGGCAGGGAAATCTCAGGTGGCCAGTTGTGAAATAATGGAGGTTGTTGGTTTAAGGTTGATTGAGAGCGTGGGATTTGGGCTCTGGCCCAGAGAGATAGAACTCAGCCTCAGTTATTTCCCTCACAGGGCTGCTGTTTGTGTTTGCTGGGTCAGTGACAGGGTTGGAGGATTTGTGGGCCCTGAGACTCAGTGGGAAAGGAAACGTCCATCAGGTCATCCTCACATGAGCATGAAGCGTTGAAGAATAAAACCAATCTGTGTAGCCTCTTCACCCTCTTATGGAGTGCAGCATCTTGACGGATTCTATTGGTCCCTAGAGCGCTTTTTCCTGTTAAGTGTGGCGATGGCTATGATTCATCTGAACTAAATGCTGCCAAAAAGCCCTTGTTTTTCCCCCCCAACTCCTCACACTTATAGTCAGTAATTCAGTGAGGAAAAGTGTCTAATTTGAGGTGTTTTGCAAAACCAGGCCCCCAAACATGCACCCATATGTAAGAATTGAACTTCTGAAATCTCCAAGTACTTTCATAAAGGGTTCGGAGGTGTATTTGTTGTGCTTTAGAAGCTCGAGCGTTCTGGAAATGTAAGAATATTTTCTGGTTTCCAAGAATCCGGAGCTTCAAAACACCTTCAAGGCCTTCGCCAGGGTGGGTCGACTGAAAAACAGACACAGAATGCAGCTGCATTTTTCAGATGTTGGATCATAACTGAGATCAGCCCTCTCTCGTCCGCCCTGCATGACTACATGGCCTGTTTACTGTTTTCATTAGTGCCACATGATAGTCAGGTCTGATTCCAGTTTTCCTTTTTATGGCAATTAATGTGGTGCAGGCACTCTGTTTTCATCGTTTCTTCACTTTCTTGCTCACTCTTTTTGCGTGAGCTCATTCGGTGGAATGTCAGTGTTCCCCGCTGGACTTATTTTTAGCTCTAAGCGTATGCAGCGAACGCCGTGCTTCACTTGCTGGCACCGTTTTAACACTCGCACAGATAAACATCTGTAGGCCTCGCTCTCCATCATTCCCTACATGCTATCAGTCAGTGGATCTACAGGAGCTTGATTGAGTCTCTTATAGTTGTAATAATACTATAAAAATTAAAATGATGTGATTAATTAGAAGATCTTCTCTCCTGGCAAACATGAACATGTTGGTGAAACTATCGCCTTCCATCTTCTTTGCCCATTACCTTTTAACATGCATTCCTTGCAGGATTGTTCCTCAAATATAGTCGAGTATCACAGCACTGGACACTGTCCTGTTTCGCCAGGCCCACTACACCTGATTCATAAAGAGCTTTATTAATTAGTTTGAGGGACTGGACATGTCATCTTAATATTGTTATCATTGACTTGAATTAGGCCTGGTCTGGCAGAATCAATGGTGAATCGCTGTTGTAAAGTGTGTTTAGTCTGGGTTTAGGCTTAATCTGGTTTAGGAAACTAGCCTTATGTCTACAAATACATAATGAGGACAACACTACCTTGCTCTCTTCAGTTTACTTTTAACCAAAGATATACAAATTTACAGATGTATTTATATATTAGAGACATTTTTTAAATATATATATTTGGTATGTGCTTTCAGTAAGTGACCTTTCTCTCTCTTTCTTATTCTCTCTTGCCCTCCTTCTCTCTCTTTCTTTATTTGTCCCTCTTCTCTCTTTCTGAATCTCTCTCTCTCTCTCTCTCTCTCTCTCTCTCTCTCTCTCTCTCTCTCTCTCAGTTTGAAAGCTGTCCTTTCCAATCCACCTGCCACCGGGACATTAGACCTCTCTAGCATTCCTCTGGGGGTGAAGGACATGGAACGTCTGTGTTCACATCTGCAGCGCCATGCATCTCGCATCTCCAGCCTGGAGCTGGGCTTCACCGAGCTGACAGATGAGGCCTTCCTGCTGCTTCTTCCCACACTGGCTGTACTGCCTCACCTGGAGACCCTGGCACTCAACGGCAACCGGCTGACGCGGGCCGTGCTCAAAGAGCTGACGGACACGCTGAAGGATCCAGAGAGCTTCCCCAGTGTCACCTGGATCGACCTGGGCAACAACGTGGACATTTTCTCCCTGCCCCAGCCGTTCCTGGTGAGTTTACGCAAGCGCTGCCCCAAGCAGGGCAACCTGCCCACCATCCTGGAGTTCGGAGAGAGCCAGGCCAGCGAGCCAGAGACCCGGATGGACGGAGACGGAGACGGAGACGACGACATAGATGACACAAATAGGACGGTAAGCATGGGAGAGCTTAGGTCTGAAGTTGACGGAGACATGGACGGAGAGATGGAAATAGAAGAAATGATGGAGGAGCTGCTGGATTTTGACCGGGAGATACAAGGAAAAGACGAGATAGAGGAGGACAGCATGTGGACCATGGAGGAATCGAGGCCCGCCGCAGGGCCGTCTCAAAGACGCGGCAAAGCGAAAAGGGCGGCCAAGGCCGAAGGAGAGGACACACACAGCCAGAACTCGCTGCTGTCGTGCTCCAGTCAATCACAGCACTCTTTAGCGGCCTTGGAACCTCTCAGAACTGACTCTATAATGGATCAGGTGGCTTGTTCTTCAGGCAACCCGACCTGAGCACACTCGCTTTACCAAGAAATCGCAGCCTTTTAACCTGTCTTGTCCAATGGGAGATGAGAAAAGAAGACAGAAGTGACCCAGCACATCTCTGGACAGTTTCTGGGCCGGCGCTTCTATCAAGAGTGAAGGGTATCTGGGTAGTGAAGGAACAGATTCAGAGGGTTTGTTAAAGACGGTCCGTGCTTTAACGTATGAGACTTTAGAATAAATTGTGAATATCATGCATAAAATTACAATGTATTCCACATATGAGATGAAATGATATGCCATCATACAGTATACAATCCTGTGCAGTTGAAATGCTTCTCTTTCAGGTATTGCCCCTCGGTTATACTGTCTTACAACCTTTATGGACCTTTAAAGGGCTGTCACTATCAATTACGTTATCGAGTAATTATCTGATTACCAATGACCATTAATTAAATAATAAATAGGGATTTGAATGAACAATAACAATGCACACTTCTACAATGATAAATTACATTGTTGGGGAAACAAAGAGACTTCAAAGAACAAATGAGTGAACGGCATTATCATCGTGCCAATTGGCAACAAATCGCGGCTGCTTCACTGAAACGGTGAATTTGAACCGATTGTCTTATCTAAAATGGAGAATTTGAGTTTATTCAGTGATTCGTGACAGCCCTACACCTATGTGCCTGTTTGACCCTGCTGGAAAGGAGGATTGTGTGGTGTGTGTTATTGCAGGTATGGTGGTGCTGTTCCGTCACCCACGATGTGAGATACAGGGAGGTGATTAATGAAAATCGTGACCTGCCTGATATCAAACCTCAGGCTGGGTTTAAATTCCTCTCCTTCTGTGCATCACAGCCTCCTCCCCAGCAGCATTAAACCTGTTCAGCTTCTGTTGAATATGCATGTCCCCAATGTCAGAATGCACCTGAACTCCGTGGTGCTCCTGACAAAAACAGGGAGAACCAAATATCCCACACCAATGCCCCCTCGAGCAGTGCTTTATGAAGGAATGGCGCCAAAGACGGAGAAGGAGAGAGTTAGACTCTAAACCTTGTTACACATGAAGAAATTCAAATCATTGCAGTATTCTGAATGGTGACAGTCACACCTATCCAAACTTCGCTCTTCCTTTAAATAGACCTTCCAACCTCTTAGGGTGAATTGCTGTACAATTGCTGTTTATTTGTTATACTTTTAATCCAATCATTCACCCTTTGTATTCAGAAGTTCGTTGTATTTAAACGATTCATATTTTCGAAACATATGCTTAGCCAGGAAATTCTACCACAGTTCCATAGCCTAGATGTCTTCGCCAGGACTTGTGTTAAATTTGGACGTTCACTACAATGGTAGTACTAATGTGTTAATACTGTAAAGTAAACTAAATCCAAGTATTTTTACAGTACCTGAAGCCAGATAGGTGATTTCCGTGTAACACTTTATGATATGGTTTATACTATCCCTCAACAGTATTACACGCAAAATGTTTCCTACCGTGCTCTCCTGTGAATGCGCAATTTTCAGGTCTTTTTCATGTTCCGTGTCATTCTGGAGGTCAGTTCTGTTCCCTTACAGAATGTATGTAATAAATATTGTCTCATTTTGCAGGGATGTAAATCACAGTCTCAGTCTTATTGTACAGTCGTTGAAGTCAGCTTATGGCATTATGGCATGTGGTTTTATGTACCATATACCACTTGACCATTTTCCAATCTCTCTTGATCTCTTGTGGCTGATATGCAGTACTGTGTAAAAATCTTGAGCTGCCCCTCATTTCTTTATTTTCATTTGAATCACATTGTTGGAGCAAAAATAATATTTTGTGCCTCTTAAACTGTCCTATCTTTGGTATATTGAGCAGATTAAATGAAACACATAGGAACACATGTTTTACCTCTACAGGCTGCAAAGTGCCTAAAGATAAAGGAGTTCCAACCACTCAGCATTCAGCACCATCAGTATACTGATCACCGCCTGATCATCTGGAATCATCTACTCCTGTTTCTTCACTGGTTCAGGACTTCAGTTAGATG
>JBBJLS010000001.1:22382137-22422206 GCA_037577275.1 Bryconaethiops microstoma
CAGTTCATCCCAAAGGTGCTGGATGGGGTTGAGGTCAGGGCTCTGTGCAGCCAGTCAAGTTCTTCCACACTGAACTCCTCCAGCCACGTCTTTATGGAGCTCGCTCTGTGCACTGGGACACAGTCATGCTGGAATAGAAAAGATTCTTCCCTAAACTGTGTCCACAGCATGGCGCTGTCCAGAATGTCTTGGTATGCGGAAGCATTAAGCATTAATAAGCCCTTCACTGGAAGTAAGAGGTCACCTGAATTCAGAACTTAAAGTAAAGTGGCCCCTCATAGTCATGCATGAACACACCACAGCACAGCACATTGTGCACAAGTTTCACCAAGTGAAGCAGTGGGCTGCCACCAACAGGGGGCGCCCGGGGCGCAGTGTGTGGAGACGGTACCTTGCTCTAGGATGCCTCAGTGGTGCCGCTAGCAGTCCTGTGACTCAAACCCATGACCTTCTGATCAGAGGGACAACTAACCACCAGGCCACCAGTGCTCTGCTATTACTCCAAAAGTAAAACCCCAAAAAAGTCATAAAGAGGTGTGTCCCAATACTTTTGGCCAACACAGCGTATTCGCAGTCAAGCATGAGAGTGAAGTCTTAAGGTTCTCCAAGGCAGGTTCGTGACACGAGGCCCACAGTGGCTGGGAGACTTTTATTTTGTAAAAGTGAGCTCTCCTCAGCCTCGCCCCTCTCAGGCTGTGTAGGAAGTAGACAGGGAGAGAGAACAGTACGTGAAGGGAGTGGGACGCTTCGGAACGGTCGTGTTTTTGGGTCCGTTTTGATGTTGTTTTAAGGTTTAATGTGCACGGAAAGGTTTATTCGGTGACATGTGGCGTCTAAAAAGAGAAAAGGTGCGTTTGGCACCGAGGCCGGCCCTTTATTTGGCCGTGTTTTGTTTTGCTTATGTTGTTTTCCTCTCCTGTGTCTGCTCGGCTCCTGTCACAGAAGACTCGGAGCTAGAAGTGGAGACCTTTGACAAATACTACAATTTTGTGGAAATGAGCCGTCGGCTCAAGTCCCTGGCCCAGAAGTACCAACATATAGCGAATTTGAGCAGCATTGGGAGGTCTGTGGAGGGCAGGGAGCTGTGGGTGATGAGGATCTCCAGCCAGCCCAGAGCTGAGGTGCCTGGGAAGCCCAAGTTCAAATACGTGGGGAACATGCATGGAGACGAGACGGTGTCTCGACAGATCCTGATCTATCTCATAGAGCTTCTGCTGACCAGGTATGAAGAAGACCAAAGGGTGACAGAGCTGGTTAACACCACGGACATCTACATCATGCCCAGCATGAACCCAGATGGCTTCGAGAGGTCTGTGGAGGGGGACTGCAGTGGTCGTGCTGGTGGCAGGAATAACGCCAGAAACATCGACCTTAACAGGAGCTTCCCAGACCAGTTCGATCAGATCAACGTCAACAAAGATGAAACCCCTGAACGGACAGCTGTGATGCAGTGGATCCTTCAGAACAAGTAAGAAATAGATTAGAATATCTTTATTGTCATTGCAGTACACAGGAATCTACAGTGCAACCAGATAAGATCATTATATATATTCAACTTATAAGATAAGTTGAATATACGTAAGAGTTAAATATATAAAACAAATGAAAAGCAAATAAAGTTGGAAATCAAGTGCAGAAATATCAGCTGTGCCAGAAAAGACCAGAATTTAAGTATATAGTATAAATAAATAAATGACTAGGAACTAGCAGCATGGATGTGATAAATAGATAAATAACTAGAAAACAGATAAATAACTAGATAAATAATTAGTGTATATAAACAAACACACATGTAGAATGTTTTATATTGTTCTCGTCTCTGTGTCTCTGTGTGTCTGTGCAGTTGTAGCATAAGTGGTTTCCTCCAGGATCAGTAAAGTTTTCTGCTTCTGATTCTGATGTTGACTGTGTTCTTGTTTAAATGCAAATGACCAAAATAAAAACAAAGTTTAAAAAAGCTATGGAACTACTGTAAAATGGAGTAGAGTGGCATAGAATAGTAGATCTTTATTGTCACATAGGCGTGTACAGTGCAACCAGATATGATCTGCAAATCAGTATTGAGAATAAATGATTAAGGCACAATAAACAGTATTGATGGTAATGTACTGAAATCACATTGCTCTGTAATTGCTGTGTCTAGGTACGCTGTCTGGCCTAGAGAAAACAAAAACTTTTAGGTCGTTTGCTTTCTTAAGGAGTATATAAGTGTTTTCTTTAAACTGAGCTCTTTTTGATTCCTCTCCAGGTTTGTCCTCTCTGGGAACCTGCATGGCGGCACTGTGGTGGCCAGCTATCCCTTTGATGACTCTGCCTCTCATACCTCTGTTGGCTTCTACAGCCAGTCTCCCGATGATTCTCTCTTCAAGTATCTGGCACGGGTCTACGCAGAGAACAACCCCGTCATGAGGACAGGGGAGCCGAAATGTGAAGGGGAGCTCGACGAGACCTTCCCGGGTGGCATCACAAATGGCGCCAAGTGGTATGACGTGCCAGGTAATGGCCAGCACCCTCTTTGTTCCTCTCTCTCTGCCAAAATACACACAAAACTTCCCAAAGATAACCAGAGCGACCAGCACCTCGGCCTGGTCACTCATTGTGTGATTTTTATGTGCCTTATATTTGCTTTCCCAGAAATTAAGACCCTGTTTCCTTTATGATATGGCCTTCGGGTGGGATGGCCACTGTCCAGATGTAACAAACTGTTGTTTACTGTCATTTGATCTGAAGTTTTAATCTTCAGGACTTTTTTCTGCTCTTCTATCCCGATCCTCTTTCTTGTAGGGTGGAGAGTTTAACCTGTTTTTACAAACGGCCATCAGGAGTTGCCTTTGATGAAAGCCAGATAATTATGATGTTTGTGTGAATTGTACTGCCCAGTCTGATTCTAATAATAGAAATAATGAGTAGATTTGCTCTCAGGCCTTCTAGTGTGACCAGTGTGACTTTATTCCTCTTAGACAAACTGCAGAAACAAAATTTATTTATTTTTTACATACATGCACCTGAAAGTGTGTACACACTTAATGGGACAGAAATAATTGTGTTTTTAGAAAAGACCCCTCAGCTCATTGAAATTGGAGACTGAAGTAGCAAAGGAACAGAGTTTACCTTGATTTAGCATGTAATGGCCTTTGTTCTCGACTGTTCATCAGAAAATATTTTACACACATTTTTTGGTGTGTATTATTTGCTATACCCTTAAACAGCGTCCGTGGGTGGGTCTGACGCGTAGCTTGTAATCGAAATGGTAATCCAAAACCCAGTCTTTGGGTTTCTCTACTGTGGAACACTGCTGTTCTCTGATTTCTCTTTTTATCACCCATTGTAACATCAGCTCAAATCCTCGCCACCCCCTTGCCTACCTTCATCAGTTGGGCTTAGCCATCACTGTCAAACGACGGGAACCTGATCTTCATTGTGTGCAGAGGTTTGCAGGTCAGGCCCACACTTGAAATATGAACCTACAGAGTAGCATGAATTGTCCACCTTTTTTTTTTTTTTTTTTAGGATTTTGAACACACAAAATCACTCCCAGGACTGCTGCTTCGGGTTCTGTCGAGATGTAGAAATGGTTCCTGGTGTGTCTCTGCTGTGGAGCTAATCTTAGGGTGTTGCGTTTAGGATTAGAGCAGCTTAGGTTCAGAGTCTGTGTAATGGCAATGTGGAGGAAAAAAGAACCCCATTTCCACATTTCCGTTTAAACTCTGCTTTAGCGAGATGTTTGGCAGGGCTGGCTTGTTGCTCAACCACTGCAGCGTTCCAAAAACACTGCGTCCATTCAGAGCAGTGTGACTGACATCCTGGTTTTGCTCATAGTCAGGCTGGTACAATTACTGAACACTTGTCACAAAGACAATCTGTGCAACTCTACTTATTACGGCAAATAATTGCAGGGTGGTTAATAAAAAGTCACTACTGAGTAAGATGTTAATAACATGTTGTTATAGACAGGCAGCGTTTTTTTTTTTTATCACTTGCAGATTAGCGTTTGTTGACTACAGGTCTGACTATGGAGAGGCAAAAAAGACCCACTTTAACACCTTTACACACATGGCTAAACCCCAGACTAATCGCTGACTCATCTTAGCAGGAAACAACCGCAAGGACTCATTTTGAAATATGTTGTCGGGACCTCCCACAGCGATCTGCAGATGGATCTTGCACATCTTTGTGTCAGCATCAGTCTCTTGTTAGTGTTAAAGGTTTTCGCAGCTCTGCCTGCTGCGCCAGCGCTGCAGTCGTCACGAACCCCGGAGGCACAACAGCACCAACGTGGAAGTGACATCTTGACATGCTGCAGCGATCCGAGCTACATCTGTTACTTGTGAAAATTCATTTGATTTAATGAGAGTGAAGCCATGGCTCGTGAAATCCAGGTCCTTATGGATGTTAAAGTGAAGCTCAGGTTAGGGTTGGTAGTGTTAAACACGTCATCTTGACGCAGCGTTTCTCTGTAACGATTCTGTGCAAATATCAGTAGACTTCAGATGTTTGTTCTACACTAAGCCTATTGACTTTTTTACTTGATGGAGAGATTGAGTCATCCAGAACAAATTGACATTTTTTTTTCAGCCAGCTAAAATTTCTTTAGATTCTGTCATGATATGCAGTTCATGCCGCCCCGTCCAGCTCGCGTCGGCCGTTTAGATGTTGCCTGTTTGGTTTGTGATCTTTTCTAGGTCACAAGGAATAAGATGCAACAGAACTAAATGTATGTGCTAATGTCTGTTCAGTGGAGTGCGCAGTCATTTAGCTTATATTTAACTACTTTATGGCCTGGACAGAGCCCCAACTGAAGTTAATGTTCAAATTTTCTTCAGACCAGAAAAGGACTGACCTATATTGTAAGTGTAACCAAGCTGGAAAGTTATAGGACAAAAGTTATCAATATATTAACTATATGAACAGGCAAAATGCTTTCACACATAAACAATAAAAGAACATTCTTCCGGAACATTCTTAAGTACCGTCTACTCAATATTCAATACAGTGTATAAACCAGGATGTTTAATGTGGTAGACTAGGATCTGGTTTAGTCTTTGTTTATTTTTTGGCTCCTTTGTTATGTATTAATCCACAGGAATTCTGGGGGGGTGTTTTATGTATAATAAAAGAACCATGCGTTAAACTAATCCACTATCAGGTTCCTAACTTCCTCTTAAAGGAAGCTCTTCTTGATTTGAAGTAGGTTTTCCAGGGAGTGGGACCAGTTTGCAGCGTCACATGTGAACAGGATGTGGGTGTAGGCACGAGCGATTTGAGCCCGTTGTTTACTAAGGTCAAATGCAAAATACTACCTGAATGCAAGAATGCCCAGACATATGCTGCCATCAGACTGTGTTGGAATTATAGTACATGAACGGCATCACCTCGTACTGCCACCACAGCGTAATTGCTAGTAGGGCTCTCGCTGTTTAACATTTTATTAACTGAGTAATCTAGTGATTATTTTGATCAGGAATTAGTCATCTACACTACAGGCCAGAAATTTGGGCCCACCCTCAGATTTTTAAAACATAAACGACACCCATGCTATTTCAAAATCTTTTTACAAGAAAACATTAGAAATGCTTAAAACAGATGTAACTGACTGGTTTTGAAGTGTAAGGTAACAATATACACTGTAAGTGCCTTTTAATAGATATGAAAGTCTGTACAAGTTTCATCAGAATAACCATCTCTTGCCTTTATCACAGCAGCACAGATTTGCTGCATCCTTTCCAGCAACTTTTGTGCCCAAACCCTCCCAGCACTTTTTCAGTTGTCTCATTTGCTGGACGCTCATCTCTGCGGCTCAATATGAGAATGATCTGGAGGCCGAGGACACCAAGACATCATTCTTTTTTGACTTTCTTTTTTGATTTTTTTGTGGTATAATATTCATTAACCATAACAAACTCTGTAATGTTGAAGAACTGAGTGATAGTTTTCTTTTTTCATGATCAGCACAAAGTGAATGTCACTCACTAAAGACAGATATGTCTCTTCAAAACTAATAGTATGAGCCTTTGTGGCTGAGTACCAAATTGGAGGAACATGTACACAAAAATGTAAGCAACTGATATGACACTGGTATAACTAACTAGCTTAAAAATTTATACCCCATAGTTTGACTTGCCAGTTCCTTGACCACTTCTGAGCCATTTTCCTGATGTCTTATCTATCCATTCTCTGACCTCTGACCCTTTTCGACTGTTGTTCTGTGTTTTCTGACTTTTCTGTGTTGACCTGGTTGTTGAAAACCCCTAAATAAAGCAGGTTTGGACATGTGTACTGACACCTCCCTGTGATAATGAACGCATAATAAGCTCTACTACAGCACGGAACATGGCCTATAGGCATTAGTTGTGTAGCTCTGGGAGTTATAAAACACATTTAACAAAGTACACTTTAAGGATCAATGATACGTGACCTTCGCATGACACTGGAAATGATTTTTATCCACCAGCTGCAAGACTATTGTTACATTTTGTTCGTTTGTTTTGATTTGATAAGGAAAATGCAGCAAAATTATGCATTCAGGATGCTCAGTGGTTAATGCAGTTTTTGTTGAACTGTAATTGTTGTTTAAGGTCTGTTTCCTCTGCTGCGGTTAATTGATGTTTGTTTATGCAGTGCGCTGCTGCTATTGTCCTCTCTGAGTGCTACGCACTAACACGTGAGTCAGGAGGATTAAAACAGTTCTAGACATTATTGCTTTTTTATCCCCTCTGCTTGCTTTCGTTTTTTGACTCAGGGGCTGCTAGCTTGGACCCCTCTCGTGAATTAAGGGCCGCTGACCAAGGTGTCCTTGCACATTTGGAGTCCAGGAGATTTTATGTTTGACTTGTGGTCTATGACACTGTAGGACTTTATTCCACCGGTTTAATAAAAGTAGAGGCCTGGACTGGGCCCAGGTAGTCTAACACGTTTCCTTTCAGTACATTTTCATCAAAATGCTTGTCTAAAACTGTCCCAAAGTACATTAGGTCCAAACAAGCAACTCAAATTAGCCAGTTTTTCTTTTATTTTTGTCTTTGTTACAATTTTAGGATGTAAAAAGTGTGAACCAGCCCGATACACAAGCGAGAGACCGGTGTTTCATTTCAGTGTGTTTACTCTGAAAACTCTGAGCTTGCGGTAAATAAGAAACTGCCTGTTACTTTCAATGAAGTAATAAAAACTAGAATTAAAAGTAGTCAACATCAGCCAATATTTCCCTAAGGAAATTGGAATTGATCATAAAAATGAATGATAATCGTTCATTCTTTCTTTTTGTTTTTTAGTTGATTAATTTCCATCTGTAGATTTGAATTCTGCTGCCGTTTTTTAGTGCTTGTAACTTACACTTGTACGGGCCAGTCAAAGGGAGGAGGAACACGATCCCTCTTTGTTTGGAGGTGGTTTGGTGTCTTGGGTGTTGCATGGGGTTCCAGCACTCATAGCCATGGCAACCCCCCCGAGGCATCTGAGAGGGCTTTTCAATGAGGCGTGTGTGGCAGCATGCCACCGCAAACACTCACTGTTTTCTCTTTCCCTGACCCATATGACCACTGTCTGTCCTTGCAGATGCATGCCAGTCGTTTGTACTGTGGCACATTTCTTAATGGGATCAGTTTTTAAAGCACATGAAGCTAGATTAGATGGCATTAAGGCAACAAGGAGAAATAAATAACGTTCTCGGATTGGCTACTTTCAAACCTCCCTCCTCTGAGTACAGCGGGATTTCACCATCCCAAGACGCGTTTTTGTGTACGGTTGCTGTGTGTTCTCTCGACAGTTCTAAAAAATTTATACAGTTATATTTTATACATTTAGCTGAATATGTTGATATTTAAGGTAAAAAATTTGTAAATTATATATTTCTTAATAAGTTAGCGCTAAAATGCAAGAACTAATATATATTGCCTCTAAAAAAGAAAACGCGGAGGATACTTGTGGTTTACGTGAATTTGCGGGGGTTTCAGCAAACAATTATTAGTTCGGTTCTAAGAAAAAATCAGCGAGCGACTGAGGCCGCGAACTCCGAACCGCGACTTTGCGGGGGTCGACTGTATTATGTACTTGGTGTTAGATGGTCTGTTGCGCTTGGTCTTGTGCCTGTGATGCACAGTTCTTGCTCTTTTCTACACAGGCGGGATGCAGGACTACAATTACTTGAATGGGAATTGCTTGGAAATTACCATGGAGCTGAGCTGCTGCAAGTATCCTCCTGCTGCACAGTTACAAACAGAGTGGGACAACAACCGTGAATCTCTGCTGGCTTACATGGAGAAGGTACAGTTATATTGATTAGTAGCTCATGTTTGAGCGACTGAATGTAGATACATAATTACAGTGGTGCACCACTGTTACCAGGTCCAGAGTGTTAATGAGATTAGTATTGAGGTTTTTCTTTCTTTTACAGATTCACATTGGCTTGCGAGGTTTTGTCAAAGAAGCTGGAAGTGGGACTCACCTCTCGGACGCAACACTTATGGTTGCAGGCATTAACCACAACATAAGCTCTGGACACTTTGGTGATTATTACCGACTGCTGCTGCCAGGCACCTACAACATCACAGCTGTAGCTCCTGGGTAAGTAGCTCCACGAGTTGGTCTGTCAGAATCCATAAAACTTTCAGTGCAACTTTTTTAAATGATAAAATTAAGACTGTCGGAAGTGTAATCTCACAATAATACGTCTCTCTATGTGGTTTTGGATGGACTGTTCCTGTTGACACCGTCTGTTCATTTCCTGCACTGGCATTCTCATTCACCCGAGGAAGTTCTGTTTTTACTACATGTCACACTGACCCACACCCATAACTAACATTCAGTGTGTGCTTTCAACCACAATTTCCAGCCCTGTTTACTGATGTCTTTGCCATAGATCTACAGGCAGATATCACTTTAGGCACATTTTATATTTCATGTTTATTTTTCTAATATGTAACTCAGAAAATAAATTGAAATTGTCCAACTAAATTTGCAGAAAAGGAGTTGTTTCTCAATAGATACTAAATGTAATTTGACTAGGTCTGTACAAACATTTGCATGCAGCAATGTTTTATTACATGCAATAAAATATGCACTAATTTATTTAGCCAAAGTGAAATTCTCTAGTTATTTTCAAACAGAAGGAAAAGAATGCTTGGTGTATTGGTGATCAGCATGTAGTTTTTTAACGTATAGACCCATCAGCCACAACAATAAAACCACTGAATGACACTGATTATCAGGTTACAATGGCACCTGTCAAGGGGTGGGATGTATTAGACAGAAAGAGAACAGTCAGTTCCTGTAGTTGATGAGTTAGATGCAAGAAAAAATGGACAAAAATTGTGACGGCTAGACGACTGGGTCAGAGCGTTTCACCCTGCAAATTTTTTTTTAGTCACTTTTCTTATTGATACACTAGTGTTTGAGCAGTCTTTGGGATGGAAACTGCTAACTTTAAACACAAATATAGCTTCAATATTTACCTTTAACTTGTGTTCTTTGTTTAAATTGTTTTACTCTTATTTAGATTTGATGTGCATATTTTATAATGTTGCACGGTCATAAAAAAGAAGCGGTTCAAGATACATTTCACTGTGTGTTGTACTCGTATAACTATGCATGTGACAGAAAAAAGAATCTTGAATTTTGTGCCATCCATGCCCCAAATGAACCTGCTTGAAGCTGCTTGGATATTTTCCCCTTTTTGATCTTGTCATCAAAGAGATCACTGCTCAGTATTTTTGTGCGTGCCCCAGAGCATGGTAGGATATTAATTGCTTGGTAGGATATTAATTTTATTATGCAGTCTGCCTGTCTAGAAGCATCTGCACTGCTCTCGTTGATTCAGGTTCAGCTTTTGTCTCCTGTCTTCTCTTCTACTTTCAAGCTAAATGTGGTATTGTTTGAATCATTACAATCAGTACTTTTGAGAACTTGTCCACTTGATTTGATGAGCTAAAAATAAAAATATTTATGAAAGTTACTTCTCCGAGTTGGAATACAGATATTAATTTGGAATCCCTCTCTCATTGTGAGCACAAAACAGTGACTCTGTGTTTGCCATCCTTGTGTGTTTTAGGTGCACGCCCCTGACGGAGATTAATGTGCAGGTGTCTAAAGGCAAAGCCACAGAGCTGAACTTCACACTGGAACTGCTAAATGATAAGACGATCAACCATCCAACCACTCTCCCTTCAACCTCTTCCACTGCCGCCAGCCCCATTAACAGTGGCAGCAGCAACGAAAATGGCTCCGGTGCCAGCACGTCCAGTGACACTACAGGACCAACCGAGGAGAACTCCGGCAGGAGCACAGGACAGCCAGAACCACAGCAACAGCCCCTGCAGCCTCAGGACTTCCGCCACCACCACTACAGCGACATGGAGCTGTTCCTGCAGAGGTTCAGCGCCAAGTACCCGTCCATCACACGCCTTTACTCCATCGGCAAGTCTGTGGAGAATCGCATGCTTTGGGTCATGGAGATATCCGACAACCCGGGCGACCACGAACGAGGTACTGCTGCTCTTGTGTCTTGTTTTTCCCCATGTCCTTATACTTTGTCATGCCTCAATCTGAAGAGTTTTGATTTACACGGCATTGATTTTGTAATGTTTTGACCGATTATGATCAATACATAGTCATATGCAATGGTTTGGATATCCCTGGACAAATTACAGAGAACACACTTCCTCACATTTTACCGCACAATTTGCTGAATTTAACACATGGCAAAACAATATAAAGTAGCCTGTGCAAAGATTAAGGCGCATTTTATGTTTTTATTTCTAAAGCTTAACTCAGCATGTATGTAGAAATTGTGCAATTAAATTGGCAGAAAAATAGTTTGCTGTCCATAGTCGAAGCAAAACGAAAAAGAAATTGTCATGGCTAGACATCTGGGTCAGAGCATCTCCAAAAAGATGTTTAGTCACAGACCAGTTAAGAGTGTCCACCACTGAAAGCACCTACAGTGGTCACATAGTTTGATGGATAGTTAGAAAGATCGATAGATAGATTGATAGATTGATTCAAATATCCAGTAGCTCATTCATAAATAAAATAATTAAAATAGATACAATACTAAAAATAGATAGAATAAGAAATAGAATAATTAAATAACAATAACAAAAAAGAGCTTTAAAATGTGAGTGTATAGCAGTGAGAAAAGGAGCATAAAGAGTCCTGTCACACTACAATAACTGTTCAGGAATGGTTTGGGAAGCCTAACAGAACGTTCAAGGTATCGACTTGGCTTCCACATTCATCAGTCTGATGCAGCTGTGCTGGACAAACTAGTCTGATCCATAGAGGTCCCACCTCACAACTTGCAGGACTTTTGCTGCTAACACCTTGGTGCCAGACACCACTGCAGTCAGCGGTTCTTCAGAGGTGTTGAGGCGTCCATGCCTCAACAGGTCAGAGCTGTTTTGGTGGCATAATTCACCCAGTCTCATAGATTTAGTAAATATATCATTAAAATAACTCTGAGATCATGATATCTTGAATACTTTCTAATGGTTGTAACCCAATCTAATTTGCTGAGTGGGCAGTATCAACAGGTTCCTCTGACTTTCTTCCTAACGTCTGTCAAGATAGTTTCTATCAAGCTAGGTTTGTGTCTTCAGTGTAATGTGACTGATTGAATGCTGCACTGGTATTAATCGATGATTCCTATTAGGTGAACCAGAGTTTAAATATATTGGTAACATGCATGGAAATGAGGTGGTGGGCCGGGAGCTGCTGCTTAACCTGGTCGAGTATCTCTGCCGTAACTATGGCACCGACCCCGAGGTCACCCAGCTCGTCAACACCACCCGCATCCACATCATGCCTTCCATGAACCCAGACGGCTACGAGTATGCTGTAGAGGGTAAGGATGAACTGAAACCCGTATGTCCTTTTCACTAACACATCAATTCAACCAAAAGTAAGAAAATGGGTCAGCTTTGCAGTTTCAGTTCCCTCTGTGTATGTAATTAATGAGAATTATTTTTTAAAAATCACTTTCTTCTCTACAGGAGATGTAAGCGGCTACATGGGGCGTAACAATAGTAATAACTTCGACCTAAACCGCAACTTTCCTGATCAGTTTAAAACCATCACTGATCCCAGACAGCCAGAGACCACTGCTGTGATGAACTGGGTGAAAAGCTATCCTTTCGTGCTGTCTGCCAACCTGCATGGAGGTGTGTTCTAACTCTGTGCCTCAGTAACTGTGAACACAATGTGTCAACGTTCATATTACAGTGTTTTTATTTATAACTGTCATTTTTTTTAGGGTCTCTGGTGGTAAATTATCCTTTTGATGATAACGCAGAGGGCATCAGTATATACAGCAGGTCTCCGGATGACTCTGTGTTTCAAATGGTCGCCACTGCTTACTCTAAGGTGGGTGTGACCTTTTCTTATTACCCATCCAATTTCTCTGTACACTGACTCATAAATCCCTTTGGCACTCATTCAGTTGGCCCAGGCAAAACAGTCTTTTTGATGTTTTTTCAGGAAAACCCACTCATGCACAAAGGGCACCCATGTAAAGACATTAAAGAATACCAAGACGAGACCTTTAAGGATGGTATTACCAATGGAGCTGCATGGTACAATGTGCCTGGTGAGTGGCAGATTACAGGAACTTCACTGCTAATTCATCTATCAGGAAATACTGTTCTAAAAAGAACAGCCATGCACCATAAGCAGAAATGGATTTGGGATAATTCAGTGTAGTAAATGTTAATTCAGTGTAGTAAATATCAAATAAATGATATTTTGCTCACCAGAGTTCATGCAGCACAATTCATGTCCTCCAATATTATAATAATTCCAATATTATAATAAGAATTTTTTTTTTTTAAACTAGTAAATGCGTAGTGATTAAATATTTTTTCTGTTAGTGTTACTTGCTTTGAGCACAAAGTTAAGTATTTTGATTATCCAGTGCCCAAAATGGTACTGTAAGTTTGTTCAGTGCTAAAATATGTGGGTTTATATTTGGCTATAGCAGTGGTGAGTGAGGTTTTTGGATGTCTCCTGTAGGTGGAATGCAGGATTGGAACTACATGAACACTAACTGCTTTGAGGTGACCATTGAGTTGGGCTGTGTGAAGTATCCTTCAGCAGACCAGCTGCAGCTGTACTGGCAGCAGAACCGCAGATCTTTGCTACAGTTCATCCACCAGGTCAGTGTTTACTCTCTCCGTGTCTCTTCATTCCTGTTGTTCTTCTTAAGTTTTCTTCTTATTATTTTTATTCCACCCATATTTTGGAGCTTCTCCTGTTAGAGCTTTTGAAATATGAGCATTGCTCCAACGTCAAAACATCTGTCAATATCTGGTGTGTTGCGCTTGTACACCGTTAATCAGTCAAATGATCAGGGGCAGAGTATTGATAGTTTGAAAAATCTGTTTTTGTGGTCGAGTCTTGTCTGTAGAGAATGGGAGAGATAGGCGACGGTTGAGCCCTTGTTTAAATGTGCGGTGAAAGAGCCGGGGGCGTATGACAGCTGAAAAAGCAAAAGGGGAACTCGAAGAAACAAACACACAGCACACTCCTGAAACAGACTCTAAAGCTCAGGTCAGTTATATAAAAAAGATATGTCGCTGTTTGTTGTGGTTTAATAAAACATAATCAGCCCGTGAATGCTGCTTCTCTTTCATAAAAGGTTTGGTAAGAGATGCCTGGCAGGAACCTTGAAGCTCGCATTTTAAGGCAGATACTGTTACCTTCTCAAACCAATGATCTAGAAATTTGTATTTCCATCTAAACTTAAAACATGCTGTTAGCTATAACCATGTCATAAATAAAACGATGTGTTATCAGTATACCGTGTAACACTAGCCTCTTTCTGAATCAACACCAAACAAGTACAAAAGTGTCCTCTTTCTCACCTACATCCACACAACTATTGCACTGAAACGGCTTCAGCCAATCACACGCTTGAAAAAAAAAAAAGCCCCAGCAAAGTTAATCTTATAACGTACTGGTTTAGGAAGGCAGGACTCGCACTACAGAAACAGAACTGTTAACCGTTTGTGTTCCAATACTGACAGAAAACGATGCTTTTATTTTTTTGGTTTAAATTATTGCTATGGACAGTTCGGTAGTCAGTGGATATTGGTAGGAATGTGTCTCTATTATCCTTACCCTATTTTGCGTTTTTGAATATTTGTCATCTGTAGGTCCATAGAGGAGTAAAGGGTTTGGTGACTGACAAGAAAGATGGGACTGGCATCCCTAATGCGACCATAACTGTAGAGGGCATTAACCACCCCATCACTACCAACAAAGCTGGGGACTACTGGCGCCTGCTTGTTCCTGGAACTTACCACCTGACTGCTTCTGCACAAGGGTAAAATCTGCTAATCTTTAAAGAGATGCTTTGGCCAAAAGTGAAATTTACACTGTTTATGCCAAACCGCAGATGTAGTCATTGAGCAAAGACATGTTTGGTGTTTGAAGTTTGCTTCTTTAGTTCGGCACTAGAGCTTAATGTACTTAACAAGTGGTAGAAGCTAATAGCCTCTAGTGTAACACTGTGAAAACTGCATGCTTAAATCATTACTGTGTGAAGTTGTTAAGTAATCTCATATAGACTTGCTTATGTGGTTTATGAGACAATGTGATGTACCTTTGTCTATATAAATAGACAAATGTAGAAATCTACATACTTCCGGCTAATGCTTCTGACCCAGCTATTCAAGGAATTTTGAAGACGTTAATTAGCTGGGGCAGGTATGGCAGACTGTGATTGGACCTTGACCTCTGCAGGACCATTGAAAGTAATGGCAGTGATGGGGATAATGTGGTTCATTGTTATTTCCTCTACAGGGGGTCTTCGAGTTATGCCACAGATTCCTTCCTTCAACAGTGATGTAACCCGAATTTTGGTGCAAGTCAAAACACACCCTAGTCATTTAGCGATCCTAACACTGTTGTAAAATCATAAAAACACAACCAAACCACCGAAAAAAGAAAAGGAAAAACTCCCTCCCTCATGCAGTGTTACTGTGTATTCTTCCACCGCACACAACCAAACTAGTTCGCCCACGTGGTCCGTAAGTACGAGGCTAGCGGTGTAAGCCGAGTGGGAGTGAGCGGTTTAAACTCGAAACGTTGTATGTCAAGACTGTTGTAACTCGAGGACCCCCCGTATATGGGTTAAGCTTCATTAAATAATTACCAGTCTCTGTTTACCATTCCCCCCAGATACACTCCTCTGGATACATATGCAACCGTGCCTGAGGATGGAGTGGAGGTGGTGGACTTTAAACTTACCCGTATGCACAGTGACGTGAACGGGCAAGCTGCTAAAGGCCCCAATGCGCAGCCAGACTCCAGCGAAGAGGAGTTCCACAGTTTCATCAAGCAGCTGTCAGTAGGGGACGGGCTGGATCAGCTGATTGAGAACACTGCCACCACCAGCAGTTTCCGCTACCGCCGCTATGAAGAACTGTCCGAGTTCCTGCGTGGTCTCACCTTCAACTTCCCCAACATCACAGTACTCCACAGGTAGTTTTCTCTCACATCTACAGAACTCGGCCTCCTATAAAGTACCTAGTAGCACAAAAGGCCTAAGGTAGTTTACTGGACATTCTAACTTTACCAGTTTTCTTTTTACTCTAAATGTAGTCAACTAGTCAAGGCTTGTTTGATGCCCAGTTTCCTTAATTTTGTACTGGAGTTACCTTTTAAACAAATGTCATTGGATCCAGCCTGTGCTGACAAGCCAGTGCTAAAGTCAGCCTGCTTGATCTTGAAAAAACTCCAGCTGTGGCATCTCACCTTTATCAGGCACACTGGCCACAGAGGATGCATATTATTGCTGTGAGGTTTACGTAATGGAGCTAGAGAATGAGCTTATCTGAGCTCACCTGAGCTAAGAACCAAAAGTACATAGTACTTACATATAAGGTCATCAAGTTTAAGACCAAAAATGAGAAGAAAATTAACCCAGGGACAAGTTTGGTCCTGCACAAACAGATTTTATCACATCTTGGTAGATTGTGTTAAGAAGAGCTATTTTGCAACTTGGCTGAAAATTGGGTTTGTGCCAAAGAAATGGTTAAGCAGATAACAGTGAGATATGTGGTCAGTCTGCTTCTATTTGAACAAGACTCTCCACAGAACATGTTTAAGAGCATGTTTGCAATATGGTTTACTCTTTAGAATACAGGAGCTTTTTTCACATGAAACCATAAAAGCAGAATGACTAATGAGAGAGTATAGAACACTGTACAGTGTGAAATATACATGGCAGGAGGTCCTCCAGGATTTGGAATAACTGGACTAGAAGAATCGGGGAGATATGGGGGCGGGAGCACTTGGGCATTGTTATCATTTTCTTGAGTTTTCTATCAATATTTAACACTCCTTCCTAGGACCCAAGTGACCTTGTTTTGTTCTGTCTAGACTTGGTCAGAGTGTGGAGTTTCGAACCATCTGGGCCTTAGAGATCTCCAACAACCCACAAGTACCGGAGCCATCCAAATCTAAGATCCGCTTCGTGGCTGGTACCCATGGTAACGCCCCAGTGGGCACAGAGCTGCTTCTTGAGTTTGCTGCCTATCTGTGCATCAACTATGGCAAAAATGCTGCTATTACCAGGGTAAGGTTCTCTCAGCTTGACTTGTTATTATTTCCCCCAATTCGTCCCCAATTTAACCCACTAGCCAGGACTCCTTAGTCAACCTATGTTAGAGGGTGAAAGCTAGAACATGCCTCCAAGACACATGAAGTTACACCACATCTTTTCAAACTGCCTCAAATGCAGCTTTATTGGACAGCTCAACACTCTTGGAGGAGGACACTAACTGCTGATTCTATTACTTCAGTGAACAGGCACCAATGTTGGGTAGCGGCATCGTTCATCCCAGCATCATCATTCCCCGTCCCCAGCCCCACCACCACAGAAAGCAGGGCTCCACCTACCCCACAAACATGCCATAATTCAAGCATCTCTGGCTATAACATAGAAAGATAGACTACTAATTTCTTATCTGGCTGTTTCCCTAGGGCCAGTTGAGTGTGATTGCAATCTAGCATTTTCCAATGGGATTGTTTTTGTGCAAATGTCCATGAAGATTCGTTATCTGTTGCATGGACGTTGCACAAATCCTGCACACTACTTCAGAAGTGTCTCTTGGCTCTTCTCTTTTGTAAGGCTAAAAATAAAAATCCTGCCGAATAGATGTATATCCCTTTTATACGTTTGTTGACACCATTTTTACATCACTTTGTCAAATATTTAAAATACGTACCTCATCAGATGATCTGCTTAATGAGTTAGATTAACTATAGGAAAGACTGGGTGAACCAAGTGAGGATGTACTGTGCGGGGGCTCAAATATGCAAAAAATACAAATGGGAATTAATCAATAGTAATCCATTCATTACATAAGTAAGTAAATGAATTGATCATTTATTATTATTATTTAACAATAATAATACAATAAAAAACATAGTACCTTTTTATAGGAGTAGTCCACACGATGATCTTGCCCATCTACCCCTCCATGTAAAACATCACATGACATTACCCAGCACTGCTCCTGGCTATGAATGACTGTGGCCACTAAACCAGTTTGGTCCATTTCTTGTGCTCCACATTAATATCTGACATCATGTAAGAGAGATGACTGGCTGCTGTTCTTCTCACAGATTTTTTCAAGCATTTTAAGGGGTGATATTAGTGTAGTCATGTTTTCCTGTTTATGCAACTATACATTTTCTCCCACAGCTAATCAATGAGACCAGAATCGTCATCCTTCCCTCCATTAACCCAGATGGTCGCGAGCAGGCCCAGGAAAAAGAGTGCAGTTCCACCAAAGGCATGACCAACGCAAAGGGCAAAGACCTCGACACTGACTTCTTTGGTAAGCATTTTTGAATATTACTGATATTTCAGTTACAGATATGTATTTTAAGTTAACATATCTGAAAAAATGAATTGTGCTAATATACTTTTGACAATGGAAAATCTTTGTTTAGCACTTTAATTTATTGTAAATAAACCTTTATATTGTTGGAGATGCTCTGCATGATGCTTGTCTGAATAAACCCTTGTATCTCCAAATCAGTAACTTATCCTTTTAAGAAGGAAAAACTGTTCTTAACTGTTCTTAAGATTTAACATTATTTTGGCCCATTGGTCATGACATTGTCACACTTTGTTTTCAGTGTGTGTGTGCATAGTTTTGTCCCAATAGCACGGAAATGTAACAAACACTGATTTGGTGTTCTGTAGGCAATGCTTCACAGCGCTCTGCAGAACCTCAGCCTGAGACTCGCGCAGTAATGGATCTCATACAGGAAAAGGGCTACACTCTCTCAGTGGCGCTGGATGGAGGTTCTGTTTTGGTTACATACCCATACGATAAGCCGGTGCAGCCAGGTGTGCTTAACGTTACTTAGAATCCTAGAATAAAATTGTCCTTTAACGGCAGTTGCTTATTTGGAAATGTTTTCATTTTTGCTCTTCTGTTTCAGTTGAAAATGAAAGTACCCTGAGATATTTGGCTACCGTGTATGCCAATAACCATCCCACAATGCGTTTGGGAGACACTGGATGTCCCAATAACAGCCAGAGTACGTTGAACACTTCATATTGCTCGCAACTAAAACTTCTAACTTGTTTCCGCTGCAAAATACCGTATTTGCAACAAGTAGCCACTTGTAGAAAGCTCTTATTGTTGCATTTCTTCACTTTTGAGCTTACTTAGCTGCATGCTTGCCGCTCAGGTTGTTAATAATAATGAATACTATTCACAAAATTGACAGTTTATGTTAAAAGGTGAAATATTTGAACAGATACACAAATGTTTACTTGTAGCATACACAGTTTCTCATCGATTTGATTTATTTCAGTGGGGAACATTCCTGATGGAGTACTGCGGGCAGCAGAAAGGCACAGTCACATGGGCAGCATGAAGGTAAACCCAACTGCAGCTCTAACTCTGCTTGGGGAGAGTGACATTTGCACATTACTTTCAACCCTAATCTAACATGCTTGATTCAGATATTACAGGTAATTTACATTCTTTTTATTAGGGTTGAAACTCTGATGGTGGCTCCTGAAGAGTAGGATAGTAATACAGCTGATGCTTATTCTGCTACAACTACTGCTACTCCTAATTTATAAATTAATAATAACAATAATGATAATAATAATAACAATAGTTATAAAAATAACAACAACAACAATAATAATAATAATAATAATAATAATAATAATAACAATAATGATAATAATAATGCATTTTAGACTTGTAATATTTTAAAAACATGTTTACAAAGTTATTTACATGGAGCATGAAGAATGAACAAACCATGCAGTGGAGGACTGATATAAGGGACAGAAAAAGACTGGTAGAAAAAGACAAATGAAATGCAACTGAATGAAGACGCTAAAACATAATATGCTCTCATTTAAATGTCGTATTAAATATTAAAAGTTTGTTGTAAGTTTGGTCTTTCTCTGTTCGTGAAATCTACATTTCTTTCTGTAAATTCGTCTAACATCCACATGCTGTTGGATCACGACCTGGTTATTTTGCAGGACTTCAGCGTGGACTTTGGTCACTGTCCTGAGATTACGGTTTACACCAGCTGCTGTCTGTTCCCCCCAGCTGACCAGCTGCCCATCCTCTGGGCTGAAAACCGGAAATCTCTTCTCAGCATGCTGGTGGAGGTCAGTTAGCCCTCCCTTCTCTCATGTCACATTTCCCTTTCCGCCAATTTAATTCAATAACCGAATTTTAACTGCACTGTCACTTAAAAATTGTGCCCTTGTAGGTGCATAAAGGCGTCCGTGGAATAGTGAAGGACAAGAGTGGCAAGCCCATAGTGGGGGCGATGATCGTGCTGAACGGTGGGGTCCGAGTGTTCACCGGTGAGGGCGGCTACTTTCACGCCCTGCTGTCTCCAGGCTTTCACAATATCGAAGCTGTAGCAGAGGGCTACCAACAACAGCGGCAGGAAGTAAGAGGATGTATATGAACACATAGGAAAACATATTTTTACATCATATTCTTACAGTTTTCATGTTTATCATCTATATTGTTTATTAATACGAAAATATATATTGTATGTGTGTTTATTCGCTCCCTTTCGTTTTGATTCTTCCAGGTAATTGTATCGTCATATGAAGCAGCAAGCTCCATCATAATTGAGTTTGATATGGACGACCGAGTTTTTGGTTTACCGAGGGAGTTGGTGGTGGCAACTGCAGGTAAGGTGCAAGCTAGTAGCTTAAACTCATCCTAAAATGTCTGGCTCGCAATTTATATATCGTGTTTACAAACTGAATGCAGTCTTCAAGGTGTGTGTGTTTATTCTGCTTCAGCGTTTGAGCTCAACTGTACACATGAATAGGAGGTTTAGCACAGGAACAGGTCATTTGCTGGTGTCTCACATCTACAGCTGCTAGTGGAGGGCAGTATTAGTACAATTAGGTTTTGTAATGGTTTCCAACTCTGTCAAGATAAGCTTGTGTTGCTGGTGCTCTTTTCTAAAGGAGTGTCTTATAAACCTGACCTGTGTTTTAATTTGTCTTTGTTTGGTTCTGTGTCTTTCAAAATTAGATCAAAAAGAACCTAAGATAGTAATAAACCAGACCGGTTTTCAGAAAGGGAATATCATAATTTGCTTCAAATGTTAAAAACCTAGCAAATTACATAATTGCAGGTAACAAAGTTTTTGATATTTGTCAAAATATTGGCTATTTGATATTTTGATACATAAAATAAGATCAGTCTTGTATGACGCCAATGCCAGTATACTGGTATAGACTACATAAACTAGAGACCAGAATTTTAGGCCCACACTTTGATTTAAAACAAAATAATGATACAATTCTTTTTCACAACTTTTATTACAAGAAAACAAATGTATAACAAGAAAACCAGTCAGAAATAACACAAATACAACTGACTGGTTAGCAATATTTTAGAGTCTATAGTAACACATTATTTAGCCACAAAGGCTCAAACTATTGGTTTTGAAGAGACACATCAGGTCTGTTTTTAGTGACTGATATACACTTTGTGTTGGAAAAAAGGAAAGTATCACTCAGTTCTTCAACATCACACAATTGCTTCTGGTTTATGGATCATTGGACAAAATTTAATTCTTCCACAGGATAATGATCCCAAGTTGCCAAAATTATATCCAGTCCAAAGGAAAGCAAAAAGTTTTAGAATGATCTCCTCCCCAGTCTCCATTGAGCTGAGTGGTACGAGCTGGACCGACAAGTTTAAAATGAGCGCCCAGCAAATGACACAGAACTGCTTGCTGCTTGAAAAGGTGCGAGGAGGGTTTGGAGACAAGTAATATCCAAAACTTGCTTGAAAGGATGCCGCAAATCTATGCTGTGAGAAAGACAGGAGGTGGTTACTTTGATGATACATAAGCTTTCACATCATTTAAATTGCCCTTACAATGTATGATGTTACACTTTAAAACCAGTCAGTTACATTTGAATCAGAATCAGAAGAAGCAGAAAACGTTATTGATCTTGGAGGAAATTGCTTTGTTTTAGTATTTCTAATGTTTTCTTGTAATAAAATTTTGAAAGAGGAGCATATTGTAGCAAATTCCAAGGGTGGAGCCAACTTTCTGGTCTGCAGTGTATATCTCCAAGCACTACTAGCTGCTGTGTTCTTTCTCCTATAGCTGCAGCGATGACGGCCCTGACCATCACTGCTTGCATCATCTGGTGTGTTTGCTTAGCAAAGTCCAACAGACAGAAGGACGGCTTCCACCGCCTGCGGCAGCACCGGGACGATTATGACGATGAGATCCGCCTCACCTCCATGGGCTCCAAGAAGTCTCTATTGAGCCACGAATTCCAGGATGACAGTGAAAGTGATGAGGACACTCTGTATGCAAACAAACTGTGATACTTCAGCGCGTCCTAATTCTAGTCACCTAATCTGCCCATATCCTACAGCGCCACCCTACAGGAGACTCTGAGAGAGACGGAGGGCCCAACTTTTCTGTCCTTTCCCCTGCAATCCAGAGCTCTCAGGCTTTCTCTCAGGGCCCAGCAGGGGCCACGTAACTAAAAGGCCCTTCCACACAGACTACCCTGAAATCTTTCACAGGATGCACTTTACTGGCCTACTGAAATTTGGTCAATTGTGTCACACCTTAATGTATGCAAGTAACCACGGTACAATCCGCTCTCAACCGACGTGCTGTTTCTTTGAGTTTAGATTATGCTACGTTTCTGCTTGTTAGTGTGGAAATTTCTCAGCAGCTCTTCCAATAGGTCTCCAGTCCGGCCGGCACTAACCGAATTGCCCAAGAGAACCGAAACTCAGCGGGATTACTGAACACAGTGCCTTGTTTGATTAGTTTGAGCCATTGTTACCTGTTGGCTGTTACTGAGGTGTGAAGACGGGTGGTGTAAGTCAGTTGTTCTCTCTGCCATGCATTTGGGTCATAATCCAGTAACAACTTCTTATCATTCTTTCGTCACAATGGTTCTGCACTGTTGGAGTTACTGGGAACAGACCAGGGGTTGTGTACATAAAATGTCTCTGAGCAAAAGTGCTGCTCTGATTTTTAAGTTTATAGAGACTTGAGATCAGTCAAGTAGAATTCTCAACCTGCGTCAGAACATGCCATAATTTTTTTTTTTTTTTGTGGCCAGCTCCTGATCTGATGTGGTGGGTTTGTTGCCTAGCTTTCACAATCTGTTGGCCGATTTATTCATCATAGACAGACTTGTACTGTAGCATAGCATTGATTCACATCGGAGTGAATGGTATTGGGCTTGCCATGAATGTAAAGGACTTTTTTGTTTTATTTTTCATCACATTTTTCTTTTTTTTAATTTGAGTTGTTTTCATTGCACTCATTCAGCACGTGTTTAAAAATAGTTGAAAAATTACCTGGATCAAACGGATCAGTTTACCCAGATACAGTGTATATTGACTATTTTGAAATATCTTCTCTCTCAGAGGATCGTCATGTCACGTTTATTCACATTAGTGCATTGGCATAATGCTCCAGTCTTTATCTTTAGAGGATAAACGTGGATATGACTTTTCCTCATGGTGCGTCAGTTAAATTGGTAGCAGAAACACCTACAAAAGCAATAACATATTTGATTTGTTAATTCTGGAGAGATTTAAGATCAGTTTATTCAGGATTCTTCGTTTTCTCCACATCTTCCTTTTACTGATTAAATATTAATTGAATATTGAATCAATTTACATGTCATGTATATCATGTATAAATATACCCTGATCCTCAATCTGATTTATCTGATAGAGGCTTTGATACAACATTTAGTGCCTAAGTCATCTCAAGTGATGATAAAATGCCATATTGTCCAGATGCTTTTAATGATGGGTGTGGATTACATCCCTATGGAGCACAAGCAAAGTAACACTACCAATGTATGTAATTGTTAACTATTCAGGGTTGTTTTTGTTTGGTTTTTTTTTTTACCTTGAACAGCCCTAAAATTCACATATTAAGGTGTTGGTTTTAAGATATCTTTTGTAGTGGAAATGTTCTGGTAATTATCATTAGTGTCCATAATCATGCTGATTGCTCTTTAAAAAAAAAAAAATCAGACTGTTCAACATTTTTTTTGTTCTTTTTCATTTTGTCATTTGCTCCATCCCCTGTACAGAGGATTCACTATGTTATTATGCCGCTATTAAAAAGTATTGAGTTAATGAGAACATTGGCTCAGAGAAACCAGCAGAGCTGCTTGCGTATGTTGATGAATTCAGGCTGGTGCTCAGTCTTGCTATGTAATGTCTTTTCTGCACATCGTGTCTCAGTCTCTTTATCACCCCAGTTTTGTGAGTGAATGCCAGTAAATGGAGCTTTTTTTTATGGGAGCGCATTAGTATCATGAGGAGTGCGGTGTTGATATATGTAAAGTGTTTAATCGGCAGCCTTTCAAAGCCTCGGTCTGGACGGTGTGACCTCAAGCTTTCAGCATGTAGACCTTAAACCATGTTGGGAATCATCTTTTTTTTTTTTTTGTCACTGCGTAGATTACCGGTGGTCCAAAACTACACCAAAAGTAAGACGCTGTTAAAGTAAATAATGTATGATAGAAATTTATCATTCACTGTTTGCCACATAAATCCGACACGATTGATGGATGCTGACTATCATACCGGAATGCGAGGAGTGGGTGCGTCTGAACGGATGTGTATAGCTTTTGTATGTACTGGTTGTGCTGATGTATATTTTTTTGTCCTTTTATAGAAAAAGGGATTGATTGTAGATAATTAAGTGATGCCAACTGTATGTAAATGACGTAAGTGCAGTTTTGGATTTTGAAAGGCAAAGATTGGAACACAAACTCTGCAAATGAACCTGGCTTTGTATCTGGTGTTCAAGTGACTGGCTGGTGAAATATAACTGAAATAAAAGTGTGAATGAAAATTTTTTCTTTGTTTTTTTTTTTTTGTATCTCAGTGGATTGTTTTTAATTTCTTGACTAAAAAAAATCTTCACAAGTGAAATCTAGTCAATATAATTCATCTTTCTCATTATGTTATTGTCGTAAGGATGTCATAAAATTGCCTGATCAGTTTTCACTCTTAAGTGATGTTGACTGGTGAAACTTCTCATTTCACTGATTAACTTTCCTCCATTAAGCTTTTTGTTCCATGATTAAAATGAAAGTTTAAATTGGACTAAAATGAAATGCATTTAGAGATTTAGAAGGTTAAATGCTTTGATTTATCATAAGGAAAAAAAATGCTGAATTGATTTAGGTTTAAATTACTGTTCACTTACCATTACATGATTTTACAGTGTTGATGAGGAAAGTCCATGTAACTGACAGCTTAATGACAGATGACAGATATTTTCTCAACATTTGCCTGAAAGACTTAAGACTATTGCATTCAAAGACTGATGATCAGATTTTGTAATAAAAAGACATATCTAACACACTGGAGAACTGATGGATCATAATAGCTTTACTTTATTCTTTGACTTCTGTAAAGTGTTTGACACACTGGAACATCAGTTCGTTTTAAGATATTTAAAGGAATTTGGCTCTTGGTAATTATTTCTCTACAGCTATTAAAATGCCTTGCAAGAATAGTTCAGATACAGTAATGGATGCTGCGCCCCCTTCCCTTTCACTCTCTATTAGACCTGCCTGTAACTAAGCACTAGCCCAAAAGAGGGCTATTCCAAACCCTGGAAAACAGGCACGTCTCAATACTTCCATCCCTGCTTTGATCGCTAACCACTAGGACACCAGCTGCCGAACAGTATTTAACTCATGCACCAAGTGCAACAGTGGGCAGTGATTCACCCAGGGAGCAGTGTGTGGGAACAGTACCTTGCTCAAGGGTACCTTAGTTGTGTCATTTGCAGTCCTGATATTCGAACCCACAACCTTCACAACCCACAACAGTGTGAACAGTGTGAAATTCTTTCTCTGCATTTGGCCCCTTTCATTAGTGGAGCAGAGGGCAGCCAGGAAAGCAGACCCAGGGAGCAGTGTGTGGGCATGGTAGCTTGCATGTCCTCCACATGTCATTATTATGTAATCATTATATAATGTAATTATTTTTTATGGTCTTTTGCAGGTTATGTCACCTCGTTTGATTAGTCAGGTATTTCAGGACACAAATGGTTCATTTAAGAACCTTAAGTTTTTGTTGCTCTTCTTGTTGTTCCGCTGAAAAAATTCACGTGGGTGGTAGTAGCCTAGTCGGTAAAATACTTGCGTTTGAACTCACTTCCCACAGAGTTACAGTTTCAACCCTCCACTTTCTACCATTGTGTTCTTAAGCAAGACACTTAACCCTCGGTTGCTCTAGGGGGACTGTCCCTGTAACTAATGATTGTAAGTCGCTTTGAATAATGGCGTCTGCCAAATGGCGTAAATGTATGTGAAAAACAGGTGTGTCCCAATACTTTTGTCCATATAAGCTGCTGCGTCTCCTCTGCCACGAAGACAGGGGGCGCTGTGGAGGACCGCGGGCTGAGCCGAGCCTTTGCCAGCGCGACGCGGATGACGTCGAACAACAAAAATGGCAGGGGGAAACAGTAGCTACTGGGAAGGTGAGGTGGCAAAGAGGCGTTTCAGGCTCCGTAATGCCATTTAATCCAACATTTTATTTTTATCTGGCCATTTACGACGGTTGGGCAAACGTGTGCCTGGCCAGGTCATGTCAAAACACCTCCTTTCTCTAGTTTTTAGTGACGCTAGCTCTGTTAGCTCAGCTGGCTAACCGAACGTCAGTGCTTTAGCTGAACAATGTAAACAAACACGGATTTAACCCCAGTTTATGTTGTCATCTCTTGAAATAGCTTAACCCCCAGACGTTTTTGAGAATACCTGACTGTTGTATGTCACAGTATTTTTTGTTAGTGGGGTTGCTTTTGAAGAAGTAATTTTAAGCTAGCCAGCTGTCTGTAGCTTAGTCAGCCAGGGAAGCTAAACTACGTTACTGAATATTTCTGTTTTTCTTTTTATCTGCAGCTCTTATGTGGTATTTTATACGGTCATCTGAACGTCAGTGGGCATGTTGTTGTCTTCAGTCTTTTCTAAAAGCAAACGTGGGTGCTGCAGTGAAAGAAAACGAAGAGTCGTGTAGCCAGCTTGGTAGAACCTATGTTTTGACCTGTCATTCAAACTTAGAGACACTAACTGGCATCTCCTGTATGAAGTAAAGTGGCCCCTCATAGTCAAGCGTGAATACACCACAGCGCGAAGAGTGTGAAATTCTCTGCATGTAAAGCATTCACCAAGTGAAGCAGAGGTGTAGCAGTGTGTGGGGAAGGTACCCTCAATGCTACCGCTAGCAGTCCTGGGATTCGAACCCACAACCTTCTTATCACAGGGGCAACTCCCTGACCTCCAGACCACCAGCTGCCCCAATATGTGCTTGTAGTATGCAGGTTTTGTTGCATACACTCTTCAAGTTAAAAGAAATAACACTGTTTGAGTAACTGGTCTGATTGCTGCCTTTATGGTGTATCTTCACAGATTTGCGCAGGCAGGCAAGACAGTTGGAGAATGAGCTCGACCTGAAGCTGGTCTCCTTCAGTAAACTGTGCACCAGCTACAGCAGCTCCCGCGATGCCCGGAGAGGAGACAGGTATGTGATGATGAAATTGTAGTGAGGCTTTCAATGCTGTATTTTGTTTCTATAAGAGTAAGTTATCACTCTGTGCTTGTTTCAGTATTGCTCTCTTTTCCCCCCCCAGCAGTTCTGACACAACACCCCTCCTCAACAACTCTACTCAAGACAGAATGTTTGAAACCATGTCGGTCGAGATTGAGCAACTTCTTGCAAAAGTTAGTCCTGTATCATTTGGTTTTGCTGGTCTGTTGGGTGGAGTAACTAGTTAACAGCCACAAGAAGAAAAACATCCCGATATGTTTTTTAAGCAGTATTGACAGGAATCATGTTTGTCAGGATTATAGAAGTTTTTTGTGCCTTCATGAGTTCAGCTTTTTACTTGATCTAGTCACTCACAGGTTTAAGTGTCATTTGATTCTTCTGCTGTTTGTCTCAGCTTACAGGGATAAATGATAAGATGGCGGAGTATGCTAGCACACCAGGCGTGACGTCTCTCAACGCTGCGCTTATGCACACCCTCCAAAGGCATAGAGACATCTTACAGGTGAAAAGCATCCAATGTCTATCCCCTTTTCATCAAATTTTCTCTTCTCTTGCAAAACATCATCATAGCCTCAGCCTGATTGCTTGCTCTCATTATCTGTATCTTTGGATTTTGCACTTGTTGGTAGGGCTGCACAATATGGACAAAATACTGGTATTGCAATTAAACTGCTACATATGGCAATTGCAGTGTCTTTCAGTATATTAAAGGGCCCATTTCCCTTTTTTTAGAAATTAAAAAAGCTGTTTTCATTCACTGCTTCATTCGTATTGACTATAATATGGAAACTAACCCATTTTCAAATGTAACGTCACAAAACTAACTGTGTGTGTTTTAAAGCAGTTTAGCCCCACCTTTTCATTCTAAATATCTACTGAATGCTGATCAGAAAAGAGACCATTTACAAATATGAACACAGAAACAAGAAACATCTTTTTAAATCTTAAGAGATAAAGGTTGAAATTGGTTATGTAAGAATGAATTATGAATTCTCTTTGGTACACAAAGCTACACAAGTGTCATGGAAAAATAAAATAGAAGGGAACTATAGAATATGGACCATTTCAAAGCACCTTGGCAAAACAAGCCAAAATAATTTTACTAGTAACACTCACCTAGACCTGTGATTGGTCACACTGGCAAAATCACTGTGATTGGTTGAAGGCTAATCTTCCAATTGCTATCAGTATTACAGAGACCAATATCATGATAACAATTACCCGATGATATATTGTGCAGCCCTACTTCTTTATCTTATAATCTAATTGTATTTTAATCTTGGATTTAGATTCCTGCCTGCACTACGCTCTTGCTGTGTTACATCTACGTGGTGTGTTAAACATCTCATTTGTAACTCTTCCTATGTTTCCATTCGTCTTTTCCCCACAGGACTACACACATGAGTTTCACAAAACCAAATCCAACTTCTTAGCAGTCAGAGAGAGAGAGGATCTTCTTGGGTCCGTCAGGAAAGACATTGAGTAAGTTTGACTCTAAAATTTTCAGATGTTGCCTAACTACCGACCAGGAAAAGTGCTTCATATCATAACATTTTGTTGGATGTTGGAAATCAGGGTAAAAATCCAGCTAATGGTGGTGGGTGCACACATTAAGGGTTCTCTGTTAGCAGGATAAGATACCTCCTCTCACTGGAAGTCTAGAGCCTGTGTTCAAAAGCTGTAAAAAGCTGATGACTGCTTATAGCCCTTTCTGATCTAAATGTGTCTGTGATCTATTCTGTAATACTGCAATATGTCTGGTGTGTAACCAGTAATTTCAAGAATATTTGCTGCCTGAAAACTTCCCAGGGGCAAATAATTCAGTATATTCTGTACAGGGCAAATAGTTTTAATGGACTTTCTTGTAGTATTTTAATAATTATTTATACACATATATTGCATTTTTGTGAACGTGCATGTGCAAAGCTTTTATTCCCCCATTCAGACGCTGGTTACTTGTACCTCTCAATTGTCATGTAAACTGTGCAAATGATGCAGTTTAGAGATACAATATGTGGACAAAGTATTGGGACGCCTGACCATAACACCACCAGGGACTTAAATTACATTGAATTCAAATCCATAGGCTTTAATGTGGAGTTGGTCCCGCTTTGCAGCAATAAAAGCTTCCATTCTTCTTAGAAGGCTTTCCACAAGATTGTGGAGTTTCTGTGGGAATTTGAGGTCAGGGCTCTGTGCGGGCCAGTCAAGTTTTTCTACGCCGAACTTATCGAACCATGTCTTTATGGAGCTTGCTTTGTGCGCTGGGGGCACAGTCATGTTGGAATTGAAAAGATAATTGGACCCTTATAGTCATGTACACCACAGCACACAATGTGAACAATGTGAAATTCTTTCTCTGCATTTAACCATTCACCAAGTGAAACAGGAGACTGCCACCAACGAGGATGGTACCTTGCTCAAGGGTATTTCAGTGACGACACTAGCAGTGCTGTGATTCGAACCCACAACCTTCTGATTGCAGGGGCAACTCCCTAACCCAGGTGTGTCAAACTCCGGTCCTGGAGGGCTGGTGTGTGAATATGTTTGAGTAGGAGAACTATCAAACTGTACTGGACACTGGCTCTCCAGGACTGGAGTTTGACACCCTTGCCCTAACCACTAGGCCACCAGCTGCCCTAAAAGAGTAATGATGAGGATGAGATTTGAATGCACGCATGCAGAGCACAGTGGATTAGCAGTCCATTGCCTTAACCCCTCGACTCGCCCTCAAAAGGACCTTCCCCAAACTGTCCACAAAGTTGGAAGCGTGGCGTTGTCCGAAATGTCTTGGTCTGCTGCAGCATTAAGATTGCTCTTCACTGGAAGTAAGGGGCCACCCGAATTCAACAATTAAGTGTCCCAATACTTTTGTCCATATGATATAAGTGAACGTCAACTCATGAAAGAATATTCATGATTTTACCTAAGTTGACCACCAGATGTCAACATAGGCTCTACTAATTGCAGTGAAGCTGTGATAACACTCCCCAAGCCATTTTTTCCTGCGAGTGACTGCAGAGTTTCTGGTTTCATTGAGGGCATTATGGATTACACTGAAGTTTCACCTGTCTCTCTGCCTGTGTTCGTAATGCTTCCCGTGTTACTCGGCTTCACCATCGATCCAAGTTGCCCCACAGAGCACCGTGCTCCCACCCCTGGAAATGCCAGTGGCACAAATGACAAAACCTGTGTGTGTGATGTAGGGCCATGCCCTCTCATAGTCTTGTTGGAATGATTAAGTTGCCTGTCAGTCGTCTTCTGCTTTTGCTGGGATATACTGACAGTTGATTAGGCTGTGTGTGGATGCGTTCCCATACCAACCAGACTGATGACCAATCCTCAACATCAGTCTTGTTGTAGCGTAGTCGCAGAGCGCGGTCGTAGCTGCTTTATGACTGTTAGTTTAGTCATTCTGTCAGCCGTACATTGCTGACTCTGCCCATCACGTGTGTCTTCCTCTCCAGATGGAGGGCGATCTTAATTTGTGTAGGCAATAAAGCATAGAATGTGAGGTCTGTGATCCTGTAACAAAGATCCGGAGCACTATAGGAGGATGTGGATAGATTTTTGCCCACCACTGCCCCAATTAACTACTTGAGAGGGGCAGCTCTTCCTAGTACGGCACTCATTCATTATTCACACCAAATGCTTTCTGTGGAAGAGCTGGCTCTGTGCACGATGCAAACAGTGGGGACAAAAAAGCCCCATTGCTATCCCAGCACATCTTTAGCTGGGGCTAAAGGGGTGACATGGATTTTAGTATGTTCTGTCCTTTACCACGTAACGTGTTTTTAGAAAGATTTCGAATAGCTTGATGTGGTCCGAATCAATGTTTTCTAATTATGATATTTTGTGAAGATTTTCATTGGGTTAGTCATTATTTAAAAGAGTTCTGGTTCGTTTATGCTAATTTGGAGCATTTATTTCATAGTGTTAATGCGTCATGCTTTAAAAGAAACTGATGACCGATTATCCCTAACCTTTTGAAGGCATAAAAAATAAATTTGCTGCTTGGAATATTTACATAGAAAATGTGTGTGTTCGCATTTGTGTGTTTACAGTGAATGATCTACTTTTGTGTTTTTTTTTTTTGTTCCCAGGACATACAAGAGTGGCTCAGGGGTGAACAACAGACGAACAGAGCTTTTCCTTAAGGAACATGAGCACCTAAGAAAGTAAGCCCTATTCTGTTCTTTCGCTTTAAATGTAAACCTGCAAAACTAAGCATCAACATCAAAGTGACAGCTGAGGTCATCAAAAATGTGATTCTATAAAGACCCTCTGAAGATGATAAAACAGGCATCACTTAGCTTTTTAACACCCTTAGTGGGATGAATGAGTAATTGCCTTTAATGTGGAAATTGCAATGTTCTGTTGTGTTTTATGTTTTAATTTAGAAATTTAATAACAATGAAATCTAATTGAAATCTAATTGAAGCTTGTGAATATGCAGTCTGACACATTGACTACGTCCAAGCCTTAGGTTAAAAAGAAAAAAAGCAGGAAGTGCTTGTTTTATCAGCGTAAAAAAGGCCTGAAGCTTATAGAAAATAATCTAATCAGCTTCTCCACTTGAAACCCTTTTGGTGAATTAGCACTAAATTAGCATAAAATGCTTCCACAGTCCACCAGTTGAAAATCTCATTTGGAGTTAATCAGCTGTTATTTATGTGGTTTGTTTATTTATTTATTTTTGTCTAGTTTCTTCCCAGTCTAGTCGTGTCCACTCATTATCATACCAATATACTTGGAGGAGAATGCTATTCGCCAATTCATTGTCAGCTAACAGATGCCTGCGTTGGCTTTTAGTCTCCTGGCGATGGGGCCAGTGCTTGGTCGTTTCCACACCTCTGCTCCTCAAAAGTCATCATTAATCTGTTGGAACCTGACTGTAAAGTTCACTGTGATTATTTATTATGATCACAGCATTGTTCCACATGGCTGGTACAGAGTGTGAGCTGTGTGTTCCTAGGTGGGTGTGTACCGTTGTGTTGCCTGTGTCTGTGTGTACCTTTGTGAAGTGGCATATGCATAAAACTGTTTTGCCAAGAGTGACTACATTTGTATAGCAAGTTGGCCTCTAGGAGGAGCACGATCAGCTCTTTGTGACTTATTTGAGGAGTACTGCTACCTTGTGAATGATGTCTGTTGAAAAAAAAATCTAGTTCTTCAGCAAACAGTATCTTATTAATAAATGTTCAAACTTTGCAAATTTTGACACATTGCTTCACTACCATATTCTTTGGAAGCATGACACAATTTTGTACTACAATTTTGACATTTTTCAGATACATATATTTACCCACTATCGAATAAATCATGGCATGGGCATGTGTTTCTCTGGCATGCGTTGGTCTATATTCAAAATTCAGTTTTTTTTAAAACCTTATGTATCATTTACGAATTTCAAGTATACTAGGTAGTGGCCTAGTGGGTAGAACACTTGCCTATGACCCCAATGACCACAAAATCACAGGTTCAAACCCCCCCACCTTCTACCATTGTGTCCTTGAGCAAGACACTTTAACCTCAGTTGCTCCAGGGGGACTGTCTCTGTATCTAATGATTGAAAGTTGCACTGGATAAAAGTGTCAGTCAAATGCCCCTATTTACCATTTTACCTTTACTTCATTCTTTTCATTCATTCTAACATTTTTCTTTCTAAATGTTATGTGAATTATGTTAAGTGTATTATGTTAAGTGTCTCTCTTATTAGTTAGATTTGAAGGATTATGTAGAGTGTGATGCAAGAGATCTCATGTCTGTTAATTAAAGACAGGTTTTCCAAGGCTTTCATGCCACTTGGAGCTAATTTGCACAATAGGCAAAACTGGCCTGGCTGGAGGGGCCATTTCAGTGGGCGCCTCTCTGCCTGCAGTGTAGAGAGGCAGTTCTGGCTTCATGCCGGCTTTGTTTCTCAGCAGAACGCAGCAGTGTGCCCTCCCTCCCCTAATGCCGGCATCTTACAAACCAGCACTTCTGTAGAGAGAAAACAGGATGTGGCACACAATCGCCTCTATGTCGTGCTGGGTGTTAAAGGTATTAATAGATAATGAGCATTACCTCCATGACAACATTCCATTCCATAAGAAAGCATCTTGTTTTCTTTAATTTATTTTCACTCTGTTTTGTGGGCTTGATATTGTATCAGTTACCTGCAGTGGATGTAATTTACTGGGCTCTTCTGATTTGTTTGAAAGAGCAGTAATAGGTACAGTAATACAACAGTAATATTACATTTCTCTTCTGTAAACATTGTCTGCTTAGTGGTTTCAATACTGTGTAAGGTTCCCACTGTAATTTTAAGAGAAAACCAATAAAACTTCAAAACAAAATAGTCCAGCCAAAAAAGGGATATCAGGGTTTTTTTTCTTTCAGCACAGAGTAGCAGTACTTAGGACCTGTAGGGTTATTCATTTTATTAATGCTGACTTTTATTAATATCATCCCATTCAGATATACTGTGAATATGGATGATGTGTTTGATCTGTATATAATATGGAAAATATGATTTTAGAGTTGTATCAGTACAGCTCAGCTCAGCTCTGTCTCTGTGATCACCCTATTGGTGTGTACTTTTAACCAGTATTGGGCAAAACCAATAATAAATATAGTACAAATTTCAAACAGTCAGTGTACATTATGTAGTTGTCCTTAGCAAGTAAACACATCAGTTGTAAACCTTGTATGTAGCCAAACCTGTGCATGGTGGTGTGTTGCTGAATTCAATGATGACTGTTTAGGATCTTCTGCTTTGCTATTATAGCTCTGTCAGAACCTCTAGCATTAGTAACTGAGCCCATGCCAATGTAAACAGTAATTGAACATGATGCCATCAGGAATGCCATTTAAAGACATTAACTGCTTGTTGACAGCAGTGGGCACTCAGCGGGAGAGCAGAAAAAGAGAGAGAAAGATGATGATGAGAGCTTAGCTGGATGGGAAGCCATTACTGATGATTACTCAATTAAATATGGGAAGATACAAGGGGAAAAAAAACTGGAGAAAACTCATTACAAGAGCTTAGACTGCCTGAAAGTACTTAGGCATCCCCTCTCAAGTCCTTCAGTATCATCAAAGCGTCAAAGGGGAGTTTGTAATTCCCATTTTGCTCGCGTCCTCCATCACCTCATTATCATCGTCTCAGTAGTGGGAAGACACTTCTTTGTGTGACTCAGCTCTCTGAGACTTGGTGTGTTGTGAAGAGCTAAAAGTGTGTGTAATAGTATATTCCATTTTAAAAAAACTGCTTTAGTTTGCCTGTAAGGAAGTAACTGTGTATTGTGGCTGCATACTAGTGTCCTTGTGAAGTTCTGGAGGTGTGGGGGTTTCAGTTAACTGTAAATTTTGTGTTCGCCTCTTTTACTCAGTATTTAGGGTTCAACCAAATTAATATCATCTTTTTTTTCACTTTTATGCCAGTCTTTTGTGCTGCCCTGCACCAACTGTATGGTGTTTTCACATGTTTAGTACTTTAGCGTGAGCATTTTTGGAAAGTAAAGCATTTCAGATGCACCTTCTAGATGATTGAAAGTCTTAATGATGGAAATAATTTTCACTGAAGAATTGTTTCAAACAGAAAACCCACAGTTTCTGGCTCTGTTTTATTAATTCAGTCAGATAGGGGAACATTTTTGTTTTTGCAGTTAAAAGTTTCAAACGCTGTTATTCCTCAGGGGTCTTCAGCTCCAGTCCAGGAGGGCTGGAGTTCAGCACAGCTTGGTAGTTCCCCTCCTCAAACACCCGGCAATTAACAGATGTGTTTGAGCAGGGAGGTGGACACTGGCCCTCTAGGACTTACTGGAGGATCTACTTTGCCTGAAAGCAGGCCTGATAATTAATATATTACAGACTCAGAGTCCATTAGACATTTTTCTTCTGCAGTAATGGCTGTGTTTGTGCTGATTACAGCTTTCTGTAAAATAAAATCTGATTTTACTGCTGAGACAGATTTAAAAGAAAGATATATCATAAACCTCTTCTTATAAAAATGGATTTTACTTAAACACCGCCCTGTACGCCTCCTCTTGAGTTCTGAAAGCTGTGTGGTGAGCTGAGAGTTTGCTAGAGGCACGTGTTTCTCCAAACTGGTTCCTTGCCTAACTCAGCCTTAATTGTGCATTTGGTATCACATTGCTTGGGATTTAGTTGTTAATGTGTTCTTCCTGTTCTGGCCCACCCCTCAGCATGACATTATGATGTTCTGCACCTAAACATGCCATTATGTGCTTTGCTTATTGGGGAATCTCTGACATGCTCGGATTTTACGCTGCTCGATTATCACCAGCGCATTCTTTGTGTTGGAGTTCCCTGATATCTGCGTCTTTCTGTAATTTATTCTATAATTTTCTTTTTAACTTTTTAATAGTTGCTGACTGGCACTTCCCCAGGGGTTGTGTTTCTGTTTGCATAGCACTAATTCCAGAGTGCTGACAGCATTGCTTTTGCTCAGTATCATGGCACAGAGTTTAGAGACAAGGGCAGCAGTCAGGCTTGGTTTCTAAGTCCTAGCTGAAGAAGTGGAGAGTTGAACGGACCCTGGCTAGGCAACGGTATGGCTTATCAGACATTCTGGCTATTTTAGACTTTTATGCTTAAAAAACAAAAAAGACATTGTTAATCACGGTTATTTATATTGTCGCTGGATCTCCAAAAATGGTAACTTTACAATAGATGTTGTAAACATTTTTTAATTTAGTTCTAAGTCAGTGTAAACAATTTAAAAAAAGTCACTTTAGAGCATGGGTGCCCAAATCCTGTCCTGGATTGACTATGTTCTCACAGTTCGGTAGTTATCTTACACAAACACACCTGGATCAGCTCTCCTGTCAATCATTAGGTTTAGTGAGTGTGTTTGAGGGGGGTAACTTTGGGCACCCCTGCTTTACAGCTTTTCTATTGGTTTATTTATCCTGAAGGTTTCACACAATATCTAAAGGGCATTAGTCTTCAAATAAAGACTGAAACATTGAAAAGATTGACAGTGCCTGTTAGTTTTTTGTTTGTTTGGTTGTTTGTTTGTTGGACAGTGACAACATGGCAGTTGATTATCTAAAATGAATTGTGGATTTGAAGAGACTAAGTTGTCAGTCACTATTTTAATGCTAAATTGGATGTAAAACTCCGTCATGTGCATCCACACCTAACCTTTATCATTACTGTAATTTATGAAACAAATATATAAAGAGAACTACAAAAGAGTAATAATAATTAAAAAATGATTAACAGAAACTAACAAAACTACTGCTTTTTTGCTAAAAAATTTGACAAACGAAAGCTGATATCACATTTGACAGTTATATTGTAAAACTGATTAACTAGAACTGTTAAACACCAAGGTTTTAGCTAGTATTTTTTTGTTATCAGAATGTTTATTTTAAACTCGATAATATTGAGTGTTTTTTTTAGGTAGGGCCTCAATTTGAAGTCTGTTACTGTGTGTGCTAGAAACCACTGGACTCCACCTACAGCACTGGGCTCAACAGGGAAAGTGATTGCAACTGTTTCTCTCCTTGATTGACACAAAGCTGCTCTGCAGCCAAAAACCAGTCACCCACCCTTAGTAGGAACTGTAGAGGAGAGGACTGGAGAAGATTATAGTGGAGCTGTGCGGCATTAAAGCATCAGAAAGATCTCAGATGCATTTCTCTCCCCTCTTCTTGTCAACTCTCTTGAATTAGGACATAAATCTCTTCCAGCATGTACTACCTTATCACAGATTGGTGGCTTTTCCGATGAGCTAGCAAGGTACTTCTCTTTTTCAAGCCCCTGGAGGAATAAGAGAAATGAAAGAGCAAGAAAGGAATACATGATGACTGAGGATGAGGACACTGTAGAGATCATTTTTGGTGTTTTATAAGGTGTTTTTGGGATAGCAGCCAAAAATGGGCCCAAATTATTCGGGTAAAAGCCTTCATAGGCACTAAAGAAGGCACAGATTAATACGTTTATTTTATTGTCTGTTGAGTAAATGGTACAACCAATAAAGCTGGAGACATACAAAATATATATAATAATTGCATGGAGAACTGAACAGTAGCTTATTCTTAATGGCATATAATTTTTCTATCATTATTTAAATAGCTGTAATGTTGATGATTTACCAAATTTTCATTTTGAATGTTTTTATTGCCTGCTATGTAAAACAGTGGCAAATAACATTTGCTTTCATTAATCATGTGGTTCACAGAGACCTTCACTGAAGGAAGCCTTTCCAGTTATTTCTCAGTATGTCTTATTAAAACACTGTTTGATGGCAGAACCATTCAAGTGGGGTAACTGCCTTTACATTTTCTCACTTTAGTGATGAACCAATTCAAGATGATTTTTCTCTCCTCATCCTAATTTAACAAAACAACAGATGGACAAAGAAAAAGTCTTACTAGTCTGCTCAGCACAGAGTATTGAACTGAATATAATTCAGTTGCTTGTGATTCATCTATGTTCAGCAAAGTCCAGGCCCTCACAGGTCACATCACATATCTGACCTGACCTTTGACTGGAGTCATGATATGAGAGGTTGTTTACGTTTACTTTTATGGCATTTTGCAGACACTTTTATCCAAAGCAACTTCCATTCTCTAACTACAGGGGACAGTCTCCCTGGAGCAACCTGGGGTTAAGAGTCTTGCTCAGTAAGGTTAAGAGTTCTGTCCCAGTTGCTGGGCCCATCGCATAGTACAGGAGATTGTGCCACCAAGATCACATGATCTACTGGTATTGTGTCTATCCCTGATCAGTAGATCTCTGTAATGAAGCAAATATGGGTAACCTTAATGTTAGACCAGTTTTAGACCATGTTGCTGTATAAATGTCCCTGTCTCGATGTGTGTTTCTCTGTTGAATGGCTTCTACTGTGTGTTTTCACTGGTTGGATGAGTTTAGTGAGACAGATGCCATGAGCAGAGCAGCCTAGGGACGGTCGGACAGCTTGGGTCACATTAAATTGCCGATTGGAGAGTCCCTGGCTCCAACTCTGTATTGCTAACTGCTGTCGGCCTTTACAGTGTGTGATTCCCAACCTTTGTCCATACTTCAGTGTAATACTCAAGCTGAGAGGGGACAGCAGCTGTCAAGTTCCACAGGGCGAGCCGACAGCAGGGCACTGCCCTGTATCCCTGCCAGGATTGTGGTGTCATGCTTCATCACCCTTTCCTGTGCTGGTGTGATAGTTAGACTGAGAATAGTCTGTTTTTTGTGTTTGTTTGTCGTTTTATAAATTACAATGCTTATTGTTAAAAACAAAAGCGTTATTCAGTCCTAATGCATATCACGAACACTTAGGTGGTGTGTGTTGTGGAATATAAAAGAATCACTGACCAGCCCTGCTCCTTTATGTGGAACCTAAATGACAGGCTTTTCTGGCCAGAGCTGAGAGGAGGCGAAACTGGAAGGACGAATGACTTTGAGGATTTGAATTGGCTCTGTGCTAATGGCTGTCTTAATGGCTGCAGTAGGTCAGACTGGCAGTTTGAAGGGTGATTTTCACTGCTTGAGAAACCTATTGTCTTTTTGTGCACAAACACTTAAGACCGCCACTGATATTCTGCCTGTCTTCTCTGCTCTGGGCTGATAGAAGAGTCCGGTAAATCTTTCAACCTGTGCTCATCTCTGCTCGTACACACAGTATGTACCAGAGTGCAGTACTCTTCTTCTCCACACTCAGCATTGCATTGCATTACATACCATGCACTTCAGGTAGCTGAAAGCCATTATCAGTGCAGACAGATGTTTAATAGGGTTTCAGTGTTTCTGACTTTTTTTTTTAACAACTGTCCACTGATCTGTACAGGTGAGAAAAAACAGTGAGAACAGATACAGCCTCTGAGTGCCAGCAAGGTGTTGCATCATTTTTTGTTAATCTGGAGATCTTTCATGACTTCTTGTTGAAACTCTAGCGCTTGAATAAAGTTTATTTAATTGGTGAAGCAGTAGCAATTAGTTTGATCACACTCATTTTTAAATTGTTCTACTGATGGGCATACTCCTTCATATGCTTTATTTGTGTGTGTGTGTGTGTGTGTGTGTGTGTGTGTGTGTGTGTGTGTACAGTGGTATGCAAAAGTTTGGGCACCCCTGATAATTTCATGATTTTTCTTTGTTTGGATCAGCAATTTCAGTTCAATATATTATATAGCAGATGAACACGGTGATATTTGAGAAATGAAATGAAGTTTATAGGATTTACAGAAAGTCTGCAATAGTTACTTAAACACAATTGACCTACATACACAGGTGAGTCCAGTCATGAGAAAGGGTGTTTAAGGATATTTAAGGATAATTAAGGATATTTAAGGGTATTTAAGGTGGACAATTGCAAGTTTTTCTCATCTTTGCATCTTCTCTGAAGAGTGGCAACATGGGAGCCTCAAAACAACAACAACTCTCAAATGACCTGAAAACCAAGATTGTTCAACATCATGGTTTAGGTGAAGGATACAAAAAGCTCAGAGATCTCAGAGATTTCAGCTGTCAGGTTCCACTGTGAGGAACATAGTGAGGAAATGGAAGACCACAGTTCTAGTTAAGGCCCGAAGTGGCAGGTCAGGAAAAATCTCAGATAATTAGAGGTGAAGGATGGTGAGAACAGTCGTGGTCAAACCACAGACCAGCTCCAGAGACCTCCAACACCATCTCACTGCAGACGGTGTGACTGTGCATCGTTCAGATATTCAGTCACTCTGCAGAAGGAGAGGCTGTTTGTGAGAGTGATGCAGACGAAGCCTTTTCTGCACACATGACACAAACAGAGTCGCTTCAGGTTTGCTGAAGCACATTTGGACAAACCAGCTTCATTTTGGAATGAGGTGCTGTGGACTGATGAACCTAAAATTGAGTTATTTGGACATTAGAGGCGGAATGCATGGCGGAAAAAGAACAACAGCATTCCAAGACAAACACTTGCTGCCCACAGTAAGATTTGGTGGCGGCTCCATCATGCTGTGGACTGTGTGGCCAGTGCAGGTTCTGGGAATCCTGTTAAAGTTGAG
>JBBJLS010000001.1:22422298-22432691 GCA_037577275.1 Bryconaethiops microstoma
TACATATATTGCCAAGATTGTCAAGACGCTTGAGACCTGAACATGAGTTAATCTGGGATGAATTTTGTGTTTTTCCACAGAGGCCTTTGCAGGTTAGCAGCTAATGATCTTAATTAGCAAAAGATCACAGTTCAGCATCAACAAAACATCTCTACACGCATTGTCATGGTACAAAAATGTTATTTAAATATCAGCATACACTTCAAAGCCCAACATTCTCAGTTCAGTCAGGCTCAGCCAACTGTTTTCATAGCTAAACACTCTTAAATTGTGCTCAGAAATGAGTTTGCCATCTACTCAATGAGTTAAAGCTTCCCTCCTCATTCATCTCGAGGTTCCCCTACCCCTTTCATGCTAGTGGGATTTGAGTAAATAGTTTCTCAGTAAATTTCTGACTTGCAATCATATGTTGGTCTGGGTAATGTCATTAAAATAATGGTTGCTGTTGAGAGGTTGAAAACAGAAACCTCTTAGTGGGCGATTCAGCTGCTACGCTGCTGTCATTACTGCCTAAAGCTTTTATCTAGTGTGCAGTTTAAAGTAGGTGTGCTGACTATTATACTGAATGCAGTCCTCGTGTTTTCCTGACAGTCTCTGCTAGTGCTAATACTTCCTGATGTATGAGTGCTAGCGATGTGTTCTGGAGCAACATGTTGAAAAATGGATTGGTTGTCCTATAAATAGGCAAAATAATTATGCCATTATCATTCCATGGAACTAAGTGACATCAAATGAAGCTGTTTGATTTGCTTATTGGTTTGAAATGAGCACAGTTAGTGGATGTTGTGTGTACTCTCTAAAATTAGCAGGGGTTCCCTTCTAACAGGCAAACCTTTAGTCTAACCGAGAAAAGGGCTTTGTCAGCCGCTCTCGATGGGGCTGTTTATCCATTTTGGACAACGGCGTGCTTCCAACTTTGTGTACACTTGTGCCTTTTTCTATTCCAGCATGACTGTGCCACAGTGCACAAAGCAAGGTCCATAAAAATGTGGCTTTAGGAGTTTCAGTGTGGAAGAACTTGACTGGTCCACACAGAGCCCTGACCTCCACCCCACCCAACACCTTTGGGATGAACTGGAATAGAATCTATGTATTTAAAGTCTGTATCTCAGAACCTGAAAGGAGGGGTGAGGACCATTTAACTCCTCAGCTCCTCTCGCTACATGCCAGCACTCATAACACTGCGCTCTTGGAGAAATAGGGAGCACACAGGCATCAGGGGTAGAATTTGCAGTCTTGTTTTAGTGCATGTAATCAAAATCGGAGACCTTTGGCAAGGCATTTGTCCGAGAATGTGGGATGATTTTCCCTTCCCCTCGGGTCTCGCTGGCCCTGAAAGTTTTGTCGTCTAAAATGACCAAGCACATAATATTGAGCCTGCAGCAGATTTTCATTCCCTGCATTCCCTGAGAAAGAATGACAATGTCAGGGTGAGACACATTGTAAGCAAATGTCTGATATCAGCTCACATGTTTTTCACTGGTGTGATAGTGAGTTGTGCACTTACTGTAAGTTTGGTTTGTAGTAGTGTTGTTCATTTTATGTGGTTTGTGCATTTTATATTTCTTAGATTTTGTTTAACAGTATAGAAACTTTTGTATCATCTAGTGTCACAGTTTTCCTTCCAGAAAGAGTAAACAAGTCTCGTGTGATTTGAATGCTGTAGCATTTGGAACCTCCTCATTGTTGCTGTAAAGGGCATATAGCACCAATCCTGATCCCTCTGTGGAGCCTTATCGTGATTAACAGTGGCTTACTATTGATTGCTGCTGCAGTATCACTAACTCCCTGAGATGAGAGATTCTTTAATCATTCAACCACTGTTTTAATTTTAACTTATTGTAAACACACTTTTTTTTTTTCCTTATTGCAGCTCAGATCGACTTATTGAAGACACAATAAGGTAAGACTTGTTTTACAGACATGATTTTGTAGCCACAGTCGATTCTGTAATAATCTAAATCTGTGTAACTGCCTGTAAATACAAATGTCTATTCTTTAATCTAATGTTTTATCTCACATTCAAATCGCTGCTAAACTGATAGTGTTTCTTGGGCCCATTTCCATTTGAAGAGACCTCAATCAATGCTTAACATGAACCCACTGATCCATTACTTGTCCATTCTGATACCATTAGATTACCCCTCAAGATTGGGCTGAAAGCGGATCTTGTCTCTTAAGGGAAGCTGGCAGACAAGCTTTCTTGGCAGACGTTATAGGTTTCTTTGTGTGAAACCACCAGATTCCTCTTTGTTCAAGAGTATGGATCATATCTACAATATATAACATATCACATAACACATTTAATGGGCACAAATCTAAACATGGCTTAAAGGAACATTGTGCCTCCTCCCAAGAGCCTGAGCCATGGCTGAGTAAATACCAGTTAACACACGAGTGTGTGACTGAAGCCCCTTGAAACAGGATTGCCCTTGAGTTGAGCTTGTATCTGCAGGGCTGGTGGGTGGTCTGGAGGGCTGGGAGGTGGTAGCTGTTCCCCTGTGGTGTGACTGCACTCGTGCATGAGCCCAGCAGTCCACATTCACTAGTCTTGGGGAAGCCCTCAGGAGCCAGCTGGCACAGGTGCTTAATTAAGTCGACTGCAAGGCCTCTTTTAAAAGCCCTTGGCCTTATTCAAGCAGAAAATTGCACAGTCTCAGCTGCCTGAGATCATTGCACTTTCTCCACAAGCCTGGAGCCACCAAAATGAAATTGAGACTCATTGTTTAATGTTTTGTCATGGCTGTGGTCTCTGTGGACCGTGGGTGCTCATAGCAATTAAACAATACCGAGAACACTCTCCCAAACAAGATTCTGTAACATCAGCCAGATATGATAAAATAATCCAATGGATAGTTCCAATTCATTTAATAATCTTGAGCTGCAATAGCTTGTCCTTTTATCAGAATCCCAGTGCAGCGTCTTCATCATTGCATTCTGTGCTGCACTGATGGCTGAGATCGTTCATGCATGTTCGGTGGTGAAAAAGGGCATTTTGAAACTGGAACAGATAAGATAAACCTTTATTAGTCCCACAGTTGGGGAAATTGGCAGCACTTTTAACTTCAATTGTGTTCTTTTACTTTGTAGGTGTAAAATTTTTATCAGCGTTGCAGATATATCCACAGCAATAGCAAAAATATGAAAGTATGAGACTATGAATTTATTCTCGCGCCTATCTTCTTAAAACAACTGAAGAAATGTAGTCATTACTATGAATTGCAAACTTTTTATCGGTGCCAGATTGCGCTCAGATGTTGTAGAGATATTTTAGCTATGCTGCAGTATTTTGATATCAAAACAGTTTGGAATAGATATATACAGTCCTGGGCAAATTCTCACTTCTTCCTATTTTGCTTCCAGAGAGACAGACTGTCTTGCTTTTTTAGTGTTGAGGAACAGTTCTCCTGTCTTCCTGAAGGACTTTTCATTTTCAGTCCAGTCCCTGAGCCTGACCAGTTTTAGAGAAATGTTTTTTGTTTGTTAAGCCACACAGTGACCTACAAATGAATCATTCAAGCAGAACAAAGACATCTAACTTAAGTCCTAACTTAAGACCAGTTAAGAAACAGGTACAGATGATTCCAGGTGATCAGGCGGTGATCAGTATACTGGTGGTGCTGAATGCTGAGTGGTTAGAACTCATTTGTCTAGGCTCCTTGTATCTTTAGACACTTTGGAGCCTGTTTGAATAAAACATTTGTTCCCATTACTTGAATTTAATCTGCTCAGTATGTCAAAGATAAGACAGTTTGTAAGGCATAAATTTTTTATTTATTTTTTTTTACACCAAGATGTAATGCAAAGTAAAATATAAGAAAATGAGGGGTAACCAGACTCAAAACCACAGCGTTACAACAGAGCAGTGCAGTTACTGTATGGATTAACACAGTGAGAGTAGTGATGAAGTGAGCTCCCAGTGCAGGTCTACCAGCTCACAGGGAGGGGCTGGCAGGAGAGCTCTGAAGTGATAAATGTCTCTGGTGTCTGGAGGAGCCTCTGCTAAACTGTACTGAGACAAAGGTCAGGTTGTTTATGTCTGAAGTCACCTGGGGAGAAAGCACAATCAGCTTTCAGGCCCCAAGAGAGAACTGTCATGTCTTATTTTATCATTTTTTTTGCATCAGTGGGGCATGGTATATTTTACCTCACTGGTACATGAGATTTTAGCAGTATTTTTATTAGTTCTAGACTGTATTAACTGTAAAGGAGACCGCTTTATATATTGTGCATTACATCATTTGTATCATTTGTTTATTATAGTGATTTAGACTTTTGTGATTTTGATATTGCAGAGTGTCCAAATGGACCCTTTAACCTTTTTACAGTAAATTAGGTAATCCAAGAAAAGCTATTATGTACGTAACACATCACAGTCTCAGTATTGTAGCAATATGATCAAGACTACTGTTACATAATACATCTCTTATGTATGTGGGCCTGGTTTACAATTATTTTTTTGAAAACACTAGTTTTAGTTTTTTATAAGAAACGTTACATATATTTGTGTAGCACAACTCCTATTGATTGTATGGGGGTGAAAATGTTCCAGGTTATTTGTGTTTTTATTTGTTTTAGATATGATGCCCAGTATACTATAACCTTCTGCAAATTCATGCCCATTGGAAGACAAATATGTCTACATGATGAAATTCCAGCTCCAAAAAATGTATATTGTTCAACAATTTCAAATAAAATAAGTTCAAGTTTGGAAGAAGTTGATACAACTTTCATTAGAAAACAACTGAAAAATGCTGAATGTCTGCAGCCAGGACAGCAGTGGGCTCTGGGCCTGCAGCAGAAGCTTTAGGTGCCAGGTGCCAGATCGTTTACAGTCCCAAAGCTGCTGAGCTTGAGCCTGAGTGAGCTATAGTTTCACTCTGCAATTTAATCCTCTCCACCACCAACAAGAAAGCAAGATTGAGCTGAAGAAGACAAATGCATGTTGGCTCTGGATCTGCCCGGCAGTTTCAGAAAAGTCTCTGTGTGCATAACAGGGGTCATTACATTTAAAGAGGAAAAACAGGGACAATGAAGTCTTTGAGGCATTACACTTGAGCAAGCAAAAGCTGTTTCATGAAATCATAATTTGTCATGTGAGGTATCTGCTTCTACAGTGTCAGAGGAAATGAATGTGTAATGCTGGGTGATGCTTCCCTGGGCTTTTCACTCCTCTCTGAGCTCAAACTCTAGTAGACGTGTGCTCCCTTTAAGGAACTCCATTTTCTAAGCCCGTGACTTTATAGTGAGACCAGTGAAACTATGTTGGCCCTCTACTTTTCAACCAAACTCTTACTTCTTTTCCAGCATTGCCATGGCAACCAAGGAGAACATGACCTCCCAGCGTGGCGTGTTGAAGTCCATACAGAGCAGGGTCAACACTCTGGCCAGTATCTTTTCTGCGTGTCTGCATTTCTATGTCCATAAATATTAAGAGCCTTTAAAGAGAGCATCTCACATCATTCACTATCCAGCTATTGTTTTTTGAGCTGTATATGCGGAATGATCACAATTCTGTAATATGGTGACTTAGATTGGCTCATTAATGTTTTGTTTGGGGAGTTGTTCAGAGGGATGTAAGTGCACTAAAATTTGCGTTTTTGACCAAAGATTTTTATTGTGTTTTAAACTGCACTAAATACTCAAGTCTCTCAACTCAGAGATAATATTGTTCTGGCTACGTTGTTGTGAAGCAGATGATCTCTCCTGAGCTTTGTGTAAGGTAGGTAATGAGAATACAGTGTAGAACAACAAGGACAGTTCCTTAGGTGGAGCATTGAAGCGAAGTCTGAGAATGGGGTCAGCTATGAAATGAACCCACATGACAGCCATGACACAGATGCAGCATTTACCCCCGAGGTTATTATTGGTGGGATCAGAAATAATGCTGACTATTTACTCTATGACTACTAATTTGCGTTTCAGTTGAAATGCTTGTCAAAGTTTTTATTTCAAGGTACGTTTTTCATATTGGAAGAGACATGCTTTTATCTTCCCAAATGTGGCTAAATATTTCCTTGGACATCTAAGGAATTATTTAGTTGTGAGAAACAAGAGGAAATAGCCCAGCACCTGTTCCAGATGTAAGAGCAGTTATTTGAAGGAATTTGAATGCTGCTTTATTTACTAGGACTGGTCTTCTAAATATATTGAAAATACCTTTATTCAAAAACACCTTTTAAACAGAATGAAACTTTTAAATATTTTTATTTTTTTTGTTGACAGCGTATAGATATACAGTTAGGAAAGGGGAAATGCTTGTTTTTGGTTCCTTAACTTGCTCTATCAGATCGGTTTCCAGCCATCAACAGCCTCATCCAGCGCATCAACCTGAGGAAGAGGAGGGATTCGTTAATTCTAGGAGGAGTCATCGGTGTCTGCACCATCCTGCTGCTGCTTTACGCTTTTCACTGATCAACCGAAGATCTGACAGATTGCTTTTTTGGGGTGTACTGCAAGCAGTGGCAGGGCCATGGAGAATAAAGCCTGGTGATGGGACCCTGGGGGCTACTAAGCAGACTCCCACTTGGCCTAATCAGATAACAGGATAGATTGTGGCCAGCATGGACTACCTTATTTGTATTTAGCAATGGAATGGATGTAGCTCTTACAGCATTTTTGTGTTCCTTTTACAAACGTGCTGTGTGACAAGGATAAGGGAATGGAGACCAAATAACTTATAAGACTAAAATGGTTTGGTTTAAAAGAGCAACCTGTAACACTGGCTTTTATAAAAAGTCTCTGATGCAGCACCATGAAACTGTGCTGTCACTGTTGATTAATGGGGTATGGAACATTTTTATGTGATTGTCCTTTTAGTGAAGGGGGTGGTCATCATGTTATGTACCTTGTGATTTAATAAATTATTCATATACAGGATATTTAAAAAGTGTCACAGTAGACGCAACTTCTAAAACTTTTATTTTTCATACGTCTCTGTTTAAGATGATTTTTCACTTGGGAATTATGAACAGTTTGCATACAGCTTTGATGTACTTCAACCCCTATATCTGTCCTATATGCTCTCGCTGACAGTGAAGTCAGAAAAGATGCTGCATCATCTGTGAGGATTCTAAAAGACCTGAGAAAACCGTAATGTATTCCCAATGAGACCTGAGAACAACATGGTGATCGAGTTCTTGAGATTCCACTGGCTGACTGAACAGCCACACCGCCTGAAGAACTGGAGCGTGAGAAATGCAGCCAGTCCTGTGCTTGATATGGAAGCTGAAAAGAATACAGCTGGAAAAAATGGATAGAGACAGCATGTAAAGGTTGGTACCCTTAAAACTAAGCTAGAGAGGCGTGGGTTGTGTCATCTGAAGGGTAAAATGAATTCCTAAAAGCGGTGGGATGCCTGTCTAACTTCTCCATCAAAGAAAATTACAGAGAACAAACGTCGTTTTATCTTCTCTTTTTAAGGTACTGTGTTAAAAATAATCATTAGGACCCATTCTGATAAGCTCATTTAGCACTAATGAAACTATTTTCGATACCAGCTTCTTAAAATGATAACCCAGCTCTCCGAGATGATATTGTGCCTGTCCTTCGAAGCAAAAGTACTCTTAAGAAGTGCTGCCAGCACTACAAGGGGCAGACATTAATCTTGGTCTATGATAGTGCCCACCTTTCTCTTTGGTCCATGTAGCTTGACAAATGATGCCTGTTCCCCAAATAGGCCTGCTGAGTTCTGCTTATTTGCATCATCTATTTTTGATGTGTCTGTCCCAGTTCATGCAAAGTGGCCTGTACTGATGTTCTTCAGGGTTGTTAGGATGAGGGAGTGTTTTGCTTGCAGTTGTGCATAAGTATAGTGAGGGAAGTACTCTGCGAAGTGCTTTATACAGTCAGTAGGACGAAAGCACCAATCATCCAACAGTTAGGAGAACATTCCAGCTCGTTTCTGTGCATTTTGGTTTTGGTCTTACTAGCCTTGCTCCTCTCTTTAATGGCTTGATCTAAAAGTCATAGCAGTCTCTCTCTGTTTCTGCTCAATACACTTGTCATACACCAAAATTCCATTGAAAATTATTAGGGATCCTGGGTGTTGTTGCATGAGGAGAGTTTTCATAGACCCCATATTCTTGCAGAGGTTTTTTTTTTTTTCTTTTTTCCCCTCCTTTCAGCTGATGTGACTTTGTTCTCTGCTGGAAGAGACAGCCTGGGGTGTAGTGACTGCTCTAGCATCCTCTTTACTCCTTCCTTCTGTGTAAATACTGTATATAGTGATGTTATACACTGTTAGAGTTGTACTTTGTATTTCATGCCTCTGTGAGGCTATCCTATTACGTATTCTGAAGAGTACAGGAGATTACAACTGGGCAGATTTAATCAGATTTTCAATCCTCCTACAGACTGCAGCTGTCCTTACACAAATCTCAGCACTGACATGCAGTGGAAAATTCTTCGACCACAAGATGGCTTCGAATTTAATGGCAGTAAATACAATTTCTTTTATTTTTACATTTATTTTGAGAGCCAAGTCATCTGTTAGGGTGATATCATTTGGTGGTTGTCTTTATAGTTCGTTCAGACATTTAGATATGAACAAAACGCTAGTATTGCAATTACATAGCTACATATTGCGGGCAAGAAGCCTTTTAATGTACTTTTCCGGAATGAAAAAGTCAGCCCTACCCATTTAAGCTGAAATACTAGATTGTTTGCAGCCTTTTGAATGATCAGCAATTCAGGGCAACCGATCAGAAAAGAGTTCATTTACATATATCTGTATTAAATGAACGGTAACAAAACTAGCCTGTTTAATTCTAAGGCGTAAAAAGAGGTTGAAAAATGGACCTGTAAGAATTCATTTTAATGAATTATAAAATAAATTGTTAGTACACAAACCCATACAGATGTAATGGAAAAATGAAATAGAAGTCAAATGTCGAGTATGGGACCTTTAAAAAATACTGTGGCAAATCAGTGTCTTTTTTAAAGTTTATAGATGGCCTAAGATGATTTGACTTTTAATAGATTACACGAAAACCTTGCTTCATCAGCTCACCCAGCAACACTCACCTGGAGCTATGACCAGTATTATGATAATTAATAGATGATGTATTGGGCAGACCTACGTCACGGTCTGGACCCATAAACACCGATCAGCCATAACATTAAAACCGACCTGATATTGTGTAGGGGCAACCAAAACAGCTCCAAGGTATGGACTGTACAAGTCCTCTAAAGGCGTGCTGTGGTATCTGGCACCAAGACGTTAGCAGCAGTTGTGAGGTGGAGTCTCGATGGTTCAGACAAGTTTGTCCAGCACATCCCACAGATGCTCAATCTGAGTGAGATCTGGGGAATTTGGAGGCCAGCTCTTTGTCATGTTCCTTAAAGCATTCCTGAAGAATTTTTGCAGTGTGTATCCTGCTGAAAGACAACTTCCATTAGGGAACACCATTGCCATGAAAGGGTGTACTTGGTCTGCAGCAATGTAGCCCTTCTGAAAGTTGCTCATATCTCTACTCCTGCTTATTTTCCTGCTTTCAGCCTATCAGCATTAAGAACTGACTGTTCCCTTGCTGCTTAATATATCCCACCCCTTGACAGGTGCCACTGTGATAAGATAATGTTATTCACTAATATTGTGGGTGATCGGTGTATCGGAGTCTGGTAGCACCATCTGGGCCTTCACACAAAGTGAAGTTACTTTGTGGTCTTCAAGTTATGGGTCAGATTTCCTTTACTAATAAATTCTGCTGTCGTGGTTAAAACAGACCACTTTACAGCCGTATTACAACCCGGGACTGGTAAAACACAGTGTTTTGAGTTTTTCAGCATCCTCTGTTTATGACTGTCCTATTGGTCGCTTCTATTCTGTTGTTTTATTTTCCTCTACATGTGGAAACAGCTGGGAAAAAAGACTTTGCACATGCGCCTGACATTGAGTTTCAGAACCTTGTGCATGGATATTGCAGAATCGGAAAGCTTGTTTACTACCAGCAGGAGATCTAGCACAGAATGAGGTCTAACTACACTAATGCACAGCAGACATGGGCCAAATTCTAAGGAGCTTTTTCAGAAACATGCTGTAATAGAGGTCGTTGTGGGTTGATGGTGAATATTTGGACATGAACGCAATAAATGCTATGTTTCTTTTCTCCCCATGGTGTGTATAGGCTGTTGCCTATTTTCATTAAGCCAAAGATCAACATTTTACACAGTCCCGATGTGGACATAAACACCCCCCCATAGCTATATCAAAGTACAACTATTTCAGTGTGTTGACATGTCATTAATAAAATTGATAAAATAAAAATAAAATATGATTGAAGCCTAAGGTTGTAATTGTCAGAAACCTTTGTAGTTCATTTTGTGTGTGTGTGTGTGTGTGTGTGTGTGTGTGTGTGTGTGTGTGTGTGTGTGTGTGTGTGTGTGTGTGTGT
>JBBJLS010000001.1:22460544-22489694 GCA_037577275.1 Bryconaethiops microstoma
CACACACACACACACACACACACACACACACACACACACACACACACACACACACACACACACACACACACACCTCTCTGTTCCTGCACCAGCTCATCCATCTCAGGTCAGGCAACCAGTTACCAAAAGAAGCCATTAATCACCAGCCAACAAAGCGAAAAAGAACAAAAGAAAAAACACTTACACACTTCACTTTATCCTCCCGGTTTCATTAAGGCATTCTGACTAGTTGCCTTAGTGACACCAAGTGTCCTGTACGTCCCATCCAAGAGGGACAGCTTGCTCACGTCTCAATGAAGCCATTAAAAGTGAATGACAGTTAAAAGTGTGATTCTGATCAAATACTGTAGATCAGGTCATAGATGTGTCCCAGGTAAGAACAGGTGACTGTTTGCAGCTTAGAATTATTAGCTATGGACCCAGATACGTACAAAAACAAAAGGTGCTATGGATTTGTTACAGCACCACCCTGAATCCATCAACCTTAACAACCTCCACCAGCTAGCCCACATTAACGCCATCGGAATGAGCTGCAGATCGATGTGACATTCATTCCCTTCTGCTGCCAGAAGAGCCACAGAGTGGATGTGAGTTTAGAGTGGGCTGGGGACTATTTAATTAAACCTTAAACTGAATTTTGCCTAGAGCTGCCATTATTACTCAACTAAATGAAATTGTACTTTAACTATTTACAAAGGTCATCTTTGAGTTAAAAATGATAAGCTGTCCACTGTGTTTTTATATTACACACACAAATACATAATTATATATGAAGTTTGGATCAGCTTCAGACACTGAAGATGATGTAATGACGCAATGAGCAGATAGCTGACCCTGATTTCTGAGTAAGGTAGACAGCACAGGTGGAGATGGTACATTCCAGCCATAGTTGTTCCGCCAAACATGGGGGGGTGGGGTGAGGGCAGGAGTCTGCTGATAAAAAGGAGGAGAAGAAGCAGGAGGAGGAGGAGAAAGACAAGAAGAAGAAGAGGAGGAGGAGGAAAGACACACCCAGTGGTTAAAAAGCTGGAAATGCTCGTCTTCTCGTGCTCTAACCAATTTGAGGTTGGAGCCTTAGACTGGCATTCACTCCAGAATGCAGCAGAAAACCACCACGGCCCTTAAGGAAAGAGGACTCCATTTTAGCTCCGAAATGCCACTTGATGCAGCACGCAATGGAGAGACAGGAGAATTAGCCAGTTTTTTATATCCAAAGTGAGAACTGCAACAAAAAAGAATGTACTAAAGCATCAAAACTAGGGCTGTCACTACTGGTCATATCAGCGATAGTCTAAAATATTAATTATCATTGTGCAAATTGCCCACTAATTACAAATAATAAGTTATATTTCTTGTTTTAATCAGCAATCCGTTGCAAAGCCAAATGTTTCTGACCAAACAATTCTAGGCCAAAAGACAGTATTCACGAACCTTGTGATTAAAACGAGTGACAGAACGCACTCGCAATTCCATCTGGTCCTGATCACTGACTGTCCAGGCCGTGGTCAGTGCCATGGAGAAGGCATGGCAGCACCAGCCCACGCTGGAGCCCAGCGCTCCCTCACTCTTCCCCTTCTGTTGTGCTGCACACGTGCTGCCGTGTCACACTGCACCATGTATATGTATTATTCATTGTCCATCCATATGCATGGAGTGCCGCGCTCACTAACGTTTCCGCCATCTCCTTAATCATACACAGTTGTGCATGAATCCGACTTTCACTTAGCTGAGACAATCAGGCCGAGCCACTGTTTCTCTAGGCTAACTCCAGCGGCAACGCGACTTCAGTCATTTCTCCATGAATCACAGCACGAAATGGAGCAGCGAGTGGGAGACAAGTGTGAAATAGAGAAACAGATGTCATTCATAGAGGCGCAATGGGGGAAAAGACAGATTTAGGGTAAGAGGCAAGAGACAATTATATAAAACAGAGGAAACATTACGGCACAAATTGCACCTGTTCCATTGAAAAAAAAAACAGTTTTTTGTGAACTGACTTGTGTACAGGGAGGGGGGAGGTAAACAGGAAAACTAATAGGGGCTTATCCGGCAGAAAACGTCACACACACACGCGCATCCTGCCCCTCCTGTCTGGGTAAAGCAACGGCCCCTTGACTCTCAAGCTCAGCCGTGATGCTCATCCTGCCAGCCCTAATCAGCTGTGCTGCAAGTGTCCAACCAGCGTAAGGAATGTGGACTAAAGCTCCTAAAGCAACCCTTAAAGGCAAAACCATACATCTCCATTACAGGGACTTTTCAGGCTCATTCAGGATCGTTTCAACTACAGGCTGCAGCAGAGTCCATTTGGGGTGGGTGACTGACAGCAATCACACTTCTGATTAGGCACGTGCCGAGAGGAGGATTTAGATGCTCAAGCACCTCCCCCTTTCGTCACAGTATCCTTTTGGCTATTATCCCCTGTTTTTGTTTCATTCCCTCCATAAACCCCAATTTCTTTTTCAATCATATCAGCCAGTCCACCCTTCAACCCCACCTTTATTAGACCACCGCCCCTTGAAGGTCTCAGTTCGGCCCTGCTTCTGATCACATAAAATGTATTAGCAACTAGGGCTATTGATCAGTAATTTACACATTATTTAGAGTCATTTATGGATTTTGATGATTGATTTTTAAAAAACAAACAAACAAACAAACAAACAAACAAAAAAAACATGCCTATCCATTATGGTTGATAATATCTTTGTTAGAAAAATCTAAATGTATTACATTCTTTCCCACACTCTTAATATGCAAGACTGCTAGAGTGATGCAGCATTTTGGAATTATACTTCATAAGTATATAAATTCTGAGAGAAAATGCATTAAAATGCGTGCTTTTCACTGTAAGAGGGACCAATAGGAGACTATAAACCGAATATGCTGTCCTGCTTTACACATTGCACAGCTCAGTGGACTTTTTTTTAAAATTTTTTTTTTAAACGACACTTGGTTGAGACCATGAGAACTCATTTAAAAAGTGGAAGCAAGAAGAGCAAATACTGGCGCACTGACACGTTGAAGTAAATTATTGGCGTTCTCCCCCCACCCAGCCATGGCTTCCCCAAACTGGTGAGTGTGCGTGAGAGAGAATAAAGACGTTTATTGTGCAAGGGCCTGGAAGCTGCAGGCTCTCGTTTGACTTGCCAGCCCCTCACACTCGTCCCTCTGTAGCCCACTCTGTGGGAGTGAACTTTGCCCCCAATGCTACACACATTCCTTCAGCTGCTTGCTAAACAGACAAGCAAGCAAACAAAATAGTTTGATATAAAAGAGGAAATTCCATCCGGCTTATACAATGGAAATGACTATGGGGCGATACGGAAGCAGCAACAGCAAAGCCATTTCAGGAATTCTTCTAATCTCCTGCTAATATTGGAGCTGAGAGAAGAGGGGTGGGTCTCTACAAATCACCACAGAGGACTCCAGAGACCCTCGTCCAGCCTTCAATATTGCAATGCACACAAAAGCAAGGAGAAACTCAAACAAATTTAGTGGGCAAAACAAATGAAACAAGCAAGGCACTACTTGGGAAAAAAACATCAATACTCCTGTAATGTCTATATCACCTTCACAAGGAAAGTTTTCACATACAAAAGGTATTAAACTGAGGTCATCACTTATTAAGATAAAGACGACACGTTCTTGTCTTGCTTTGACAGAATGGAATCTGAGAAGGCCATCATCTGTTTGTCTATGAACAGGAGAACACTGAAACTGTCTATGATCTGCACATAATGACACATGCGCACATGCATTTTGTTATTTGTGGGGTGGTTATAAAGATTTAATTACCTATTTGTACTAAAAGTTACAAAAGGGGCTTAAAACATGTCTGAAACATCTTTCGAAATACAAAAATCTGGGCCATCTCGCATTCCTGCATTCATTACGGAACTAGAGTGTTCCGCCAGATGAACAGCCACACTGGTTGACCTTCATGGAGGAAAAACTCTCTCCAATACTGCGTGTCAGCTGTCTCTCCATGTTGCTTCAGCTTCCCTCCCCTATAAGAGGCAAGATTCTTCTAGAAGCCTCTTACCTATAAAGCTACTAAAACATGACCGGTGGCACATAAAAGTTGAATTTATAGTCTATGAGAGACCTCAATTACTCACTTTCGAATAAACCCTTTGCAGACACTTGTATACGCAGTGGAACGGCTTCATTCGATTAGTCAGATTACACCAATAAACTCGGGTCAAATGCTCCAATTCAGATGCTTGATATCATCCCTTTCCTTTATGCATGTGAGGTAAGAAAACTATGCTTTATATCCATCTGATAGGTCTCTGCTCATGATGCTGATAAGTAACAATTCTTTGTCTTTGAAAAAGCCATTTGAAGAGTCATGATTACTCCATTCTAATTGATTACATTATTTGAAGTGTATTTATATGTTGCAATTTCCTTTTGTGTAAATGTTGGTTTATCTACTAATATCTCTCAGTTTATCAAATAAATTGTCAGGCTTGTGAAATTGTTGCTGCTTAGGAAGAGTTTTTAGGTTGAGTGAGAAATCTTAAACTACATTGGCATAACATGGTGAGTTTGTCCATTTTTATGTAGGAAAAAAGAAAACAACAAAAAAAATCCTTTCACTTAAACCAGTGATCAATTAGCCTTTTTGAAAAGTGATGGAAGCCCTGAAGAGGATTACAGAATTCTGTTGGAGTTTAAAAGGTTAAATGAAATTATTAATATTATTATTATTGTATTACACATATCAGCAATGGTGATGGCCCAAAAGGCCATTACAATATTCTTTAATTGAAATTACTAATCCTGAAAGCGTCAATGACATTTTCAAAGTAAACAACTGATACTGATCGGCATGCTGCTTTGTAATAAAGGTTTTTTTTGGCTTTTAGGATGCCCAGTGCATTTCAATTAATTTACTGTATGACCGTGTCACGTATAATTGACCTGTGCCGCAAAGTACTTGTTCATACAAACCTGGCTTGAAACAAATAAATAATTACACGCAGGCATCAGCCGGAGCGTAGACATTCATAGCGTCATCATATCGGGGTAATTAAGCTGTCCTCAGCCTGTTCTTCAGAAATGCATTTACCAGCAACAAGGAATGCAGAACATCTGGCCAGCATTTACCGCCAGGCTTCAGCTCTGAATTTAACACTGCTTTATGTGGCGCAGTCAAAGCCCTGTTCCCATGTATCACAGAAACCACGGAATGGCTATACTGTTGTTAAAGAGTAAGTGAGCTTGGATGAGCACACTGCCTATTGGACACTATATTATTTTTGATGGGCTCTGGTTGATAACTGGTGCACTGCATAGTTTGATGGTATACTTAAGTCTTGACAGTGCAAATTTTGAGTATGAAAATATTCATGCTTTGAGAAACTGCAACTACACCCACCACATGCGTGCCCTACAGCTAGAGAAAATAGGGTCACTACTTCCTCTCTCTATTCGATTTTATAATGCCAGCTGACCTCAGACACAGTGCAATCCAAATGCACGGTCAGAAAAAAGGCTACAAACAATGTACATGTACCCTCAAAGGCACAACACGGTCCTTAAGGGTCTAATTGTGTACCTAATGACCTAATAGCACACTACATTAACTTTCCTAGGGGAAAGGTGCAAGTTTGGACCTTTTTTACAACTTTTAAAAAATGAAAAATGGAGAGAGAGGTCTGGAGTCAATGGAACATGGTACAGTTCTGTTCCTTAACCAATGTACTGAAGATGTACCTTTGAGGGCATCACCATAGTGACAGTCCACTTTTCTCTGTGTGTGTTATTGTTTTGGGGGGGTTTTTTAGTGCACAATTCCTTCTTTAATTGTAGTATATTTATACCGAGTGAACCGAGAATCATAACCCTTTTGTAAACAGTAACCCAGTTTCCGTGTAACAGTAGTAACTGGGTAAATCTTTACCACACCAGATCTCCGGTGATGCTCAGACCTGTAATCCTGACATTTTCAGTCGCTGCTTGCTTCAGGTACTTTCTGCCTTCATTCTTGTCGTCAGTAAGCAAAGCGCAAGTTCTATGGGGTTCACATTGCGTGACTGACCTGAAGTAACATTGGCTTTTATCTCTAGAAATCATTCTGTACTTGCTTTGGTAGCATGTGTCAGGTAATTATCCTGCCATAAGGTGACGCAGCACCCAGTGACAGGTGAGCACAAGATATTTACATCTGCTCTCTTGACAAGAAAATTGTCAGTTACTTATGAGCCCCTAAATGTCACACGTAATTGACACTTAACCAAAAACGGAGAACACAAATACTAATAAAATATGCTATTCATAAACACGGTGCAGCAGCTTGTTTAAGGTTTTAATTACCAATTTAAACCTCCGTGTTTGTGATAAGTGACTCTCCTCTCTCTAATGAATCACACAACAGTGCTCGCTTTGAGAACGAGGTAGTGAAGCAGGTGCTCCCAGCAAAGTAAAGGAGGGAAATGAAAGTGGATGTCTAACAGTTTGTGCCATTATGATGTGGCTCATATAGTACAATAGTATTAATATCACTATATGAGGCGGAGCTCATAAACACCATTTATCCTAAAGGCTATATAGGTCATTGGAAATCAGTCATGGAATTATACACCACAGGTTTGTTCCTGTAGCTTTCCTCCTCTGTGTGTGTGTGTGTGTGTGTGTGTGTGTGTGTGTGTGTGTGTGTGTGTGTGTGTGTGTGTGTGTGTCTGAGGCCTTTCCATTCCTCTTTCAGTTCTTTCCACTGGTCAGGTTCCTGTGCCACACATTCCAGGGATGCCTGGTACATATGGTATAAATTCCAGTCAGTCTGCTGAGGCCCTCCATGCTGTCTGAACTACTCCATGCTGGACTGACTCCACCTTGCCCGAAAGACAGGCCAGCACACTAACTCACTCCGTTTCTCCCTAACTACCGAGCAAGAGAGCACGAGACAGCAAGAAAGCGAGTGAGAGAGTGAGTGAGAGAGAGGGAGAAACAGAGGGGAGAGAGAGAGTCATATGGTCATGCCAATAAAGCTTATTGAATTGAATACGAGATAGTAAGAAAGCACAGAGAGGGAGAGAAAGGAGCAAGAGGGTGTGAGAACAAGAGACTGTTCCGAAAACAGAATGAGAGAAAGAGTCAGAGTGTTAGTGTGACTGTGTGAGAAAGAAAAAAGAGAGAAAGTGCTAGAGAGAGAGAGAGAGAGAGAGAGAGAGATAGAGAGAGAGAGAGAGAGAGATATAGAGAGAGAGACCGCTTATGCTTATAGAGTCAACAGGTTTCTTCAACATGGAGTAATCAGGCTTGGCCTTCCAAGTCACTGCGAAAGCGGTGAAGAATAAGCCCCTATGCATGTGCGCAAGTTAAGTATGTATAGGCAGCTCATGTCAGGGGCTGATACTCAGTGAGGAACAATAGCACAAAACCCTTAACTGGGTCACTTACATGCCTGTGTGAAACACAAAGCCCACAGCCCATTTAATCAAGGGGAGATTAGACAGGTCCCTCGGGGAAGGCAGCATGGGCAAATTCACTCTGAAAGGTCCGCAAGTCACCGACACCGGTGCCAAGTCACTGCTAGACATCACTCAACACCAGTGTTACATGGAGGAAGACAATCGAGACTGCATCCTGTTTAACTTTACCATATGGTAAAAATGTGTCCGAGTGCGGATATATAAGAATGCAGGTTATGATTGAGACCCAACTCTGCGCTGGGCCTGGGCCACGAAGAAGTAAAATGTTCACAGGCCTGCTTCCAAGCACAGGAACTGTCTGAGTGTCCAGCATCGGTCCCACAGGACCACGGGGCTGCACAGACGGGAAGCTCCGCTCCACCAGAGTCAGCAGAGCAGCAGCAGAATGGCCACAAAACCAAACGTCTGCCCTCCCACATGGACAAGGCAGACAACTAAAGCCAACTGCTAAGCGGAGGGGAAAAAACACTATCACAAAGAGCCTCACCCCCACAAAGCCCACTCACAGTCTGTTACAGCTCAGTGCAGTACAAGCCAGCAAGTGAGTGAAGGACTCCATGCAGAAATCCCATTATAATAGCTCTCCAACCCACTCACAGGATAGAGAGCAGCAACTTTAGAGCTGACAGTAGAACAGTGATATAACTCCACGGGCGTGGCCCTCTGGATAAGTCTCCAGAGTAGCACTTTTCTCCTTGGGCCAGCGAAGGCCTAGCCGCGCTTCAACGCTCATTTCCAAGATTCATTCCAGAGGGTATAGTCACGTCCTCTGGCGATCTGCTCACGCAAGCACGATAAGGGCTCCGTGTATTTCGAGTTAGAACATAATCAATACTGGAGAGCAGGAAACTAATGTTCAAGTGTTCAAAACTCTCACTGCCCTCCGAAGGCCTTCGCTCTTAAGAAAACATCTCGGCTATGTTAGAAAGCAGACGGAGTGAGAGCCTGGGCGGGTGTAGACCTTGAATAACGATCATACTGTCTCTTTGCTGATTTCTCCATTCAGCAGGCTGGCCGTCTGGGGAGCAGGCAGAAGCTGCACTGAGACGCAGCCGGTAGATGTGTGTATCAATCTTTCCAGCCATGCTGGGACGACGACTAAAAAGCATCTAGCAGTGAACTCAACTGCATGACCAGACAATGGGATCACCCAGCAAACGTTTACTGAAGGGTGGGGGGTGGTATCCCAGCTCTTTTAGGATTGGAACTTCTGAAGCAGGGCATACTGGAAGGAATTCATGTCTCATTTAGTCCAGTTCACGGCAAATAACGGCTGAATCGACTAGGCATTTCATAAACGAGTCTGAGTGGAGTAGATCTGAGATGACCGACCTGCTGTGATCACCACAGGCCATGGACCAGATGTGCTCTATTTAATTTTCTGGCTGCTTTTTCTTAGTTCTAATGATTTCTTGCTGAAATTCCTCTTGCTCAATTTTTCAAGAACATTCCTTGCCCTGCCCAATTCCATCCATATAAAAAGGCCTATTTGTGACATTTACCTGACAAGCGTACACTTCTCAATCTGTATAATAAAAAAATATTATAATAAAACTGGCCTGACATTTGGAAATATCAACCTGCCTACAGCTTATGTGGGTTTTGTGCTAAACACTTAAAAATGTGATTAAATTCCACAAATTCTAGTTTGTCTGGAGACTATGTGAGGTCTTTAGGAATTAAGAAATCTGACCGGACTATTTTTTTGTTCTCATTAGGGTTACAAAGAGAATTAAGGCCACCTATGGAAGATGGCGTCTACCGAGGCGATGGAAAAATGAACCCCGTTGTTCATACAGCTGCCCTTTAAAAGGCCAAAAGTGCTAATGTGGCTAAAACGAATTAAAGTTAATGGACACCAGTTAGCATGATTAACTTTCACAGTGCTGCTGGTGGTTTCGAGCTTGCATTCCTTATTAGCAGCACTAGCATTTCTGTCGAAACTATTTCTGAACAGGGATGAGGTGTCAGTGTCGTCATACAGACCGAACGAGGCCGTGAACGAGGCTGTGAGGTCCGAGGTCCATGAACGAGGCTGTGACTGCAGAGGCCAGCATTTGAATGAGTGTGATTCAAAGACAGTGGGCTGATCAGCACTGACACGGTCAGGAGCACCTGGACTATAAATAGGCTGCTGTTTCACCATTATAAAAGCTTCTTCACCGGCATAATTCTGGGAAGCGGTCAGGAAAGATCGTGCGACGTCAGAGCTCTAGCAGCCACATTTTAAGCAACGATTTGAGTGGTGAAATCCTTAAAGAACGGTTGCATAAGCATGTGTTGGGCAGCCTGTAAACACTTTATTGCTTAGCCTGCCTGGCTCACGCGCATGCAAAAAAAAAAAAAAAAAAACTATGGAAAGCAGACACTGGTGGCGACAAAGGCTGAAGTGAGGCCGAGGAAATTAAGTGACTGCACAGCAAATGCCATGCCATTTTATGGCAATAAGATTACGCGCACTACACCTGTATCTGAGACTCTTTTCACAGGGTTATAATGAAATTTCCCTTTTTGAGAAGGGCAAGGCGCATTCTGAATGCATTAAAACAGGCCTTGCACGCACGCACGCACGCACACACACACACACACACTGATGACACTTTTCATACCTTTTTTCCAGCTGGGCATCATTTCAGCAGAAATCCACGAAGGCCAAAGTGTTGCACTTGGAACATTTCCTCCATAATGCACACTGCACATGGAAAGAAAAAAAAATAAAAAATACAGGAAAGTAAGACAGCCCAAGTGGACATGAAAAAAGGAAACAAACTTTTTGAAGGGGTGGAAAAACTTCCATATCGCAATGCATAGGGTGGGGCCGTGTGAAATTTTGCCATGCACACGCGCCTCAGCAGAATCAATGCCCATGCGCAATGTGCCAGTCAAATACGACAGATTTCCTCTGTACTTGTTCAATATACCCTTTATATCAGCACAGACCAAATCCACAAACTTTTTACAGGATTCTCTGAACTGACTTTGGTAAAACAGGGGCCAAAAGTGACCCTTTTAACCTCTTAGGGCCTACTGCCCATCCCTGCAGCCTCTTACCTCTGGAAATGATACCATCCGTTATAAGATGCGTAAATAAAAAAGAGGACAGACCCTGTATATGTATTTATGTATATATTTTTAATTTTGAGTGTTATTTTACTAATTATGTCCACCCCTGTTATTTTATTCATTGTGTCCACCCCTTTCAGGAAGCAGTGGCGCAGCTACAAACAGGCGGGTTGGAAGAGCATTTTCAGATGTTTCTGAATGCTAGAAGAGCATTCGAGATGATCCGAGAACATTCGAGTTTCTGGACGAGAACTAAACTTCCACGCCGGGAGCAGAGGAGTGGCCACCTTCTGCTCGCCTGCTTACTCACTCTCTCGAGCCGAGGAGGTCTGGATCTTCAAACTGTGGAGAACCCTGCAGGTCCAACTTCTCCCCTTAATGCAGTTTATTTTATACTCCTTCATTTCTGAAGCGACCACTCCTTTCTCTCCACACATCCGACATGAGCACACTGCTCGACTGCAGGCTCACGCCCTGCGCGCTCGTGTGCGTGCGTGTGCGTGTGCGCGCGCGCGCGTGCGTGCGTCGCCAACTCTGAACTGTGGCGCCCCGTCTATTAAATAATAAAAAAAATGATTTTAAAAAGTCATAAAATAAAAATTAAAAAATAAACAGAACTACAAACCCGTTTTTACAGCCTTCCGTACCACTTCCCAACCCATCCAGCAGCACATTTTTCTCATTTTCACACACACTTTCATTATGTAATTCTGCAATATCTCGCCACAACCAAAGATGACAACCGTGCCACGTCCTTCAAAAGGGAAAAACAAAGAGAGCCCGTGGTTAAAAACTGGGCTGCCATTCACCCGAAAGGCTCTATTTTGCAGAAAAGCCACACCTTACACCTTAACCCTAAACCCCGAACCAGCTTTCACGGTCCTCGGGCTGGAAAATAGCACCCAAATTCGGCCAAAAGAGAGCAAAACCTCGCCAGCACGGTGAGGACAGATATCTACCTCGCCGTTAAGCAGGGTAAACGCCCAAACGTCTCAGTTTTTCAGTCTTTTCCCCCGTGGAGTCTCTCCTCTCCTCCCCGGGTCTCTCCTCCGACTCCCCTCGTACCGGCTTCTCCTCTCGATCAGCTGGCACGACCCTGACGTCACACGCGCCGTTGAACCAATCATGCGCCGAGTAGAGTGAGGCGCCTCCTCTTATTGGCTGTTAAAGGCCTTGTCTCAAATACACACCTAGTCTAAGTGAATTGAACACACCCCTCTCCAGTAGACATTTTTAAAAAGTCCTCAAGTTTTAGAATTGTTTTATTTTTTGTTTATACATTTCAACGATCAAACTAGTTCACTTAAGATTGCCCTTCACTGGAAGGGGCCACCCTAATTCAGTGATTAAGAGGTGTGTCCCAATACTTTTGTCCATATATACATATATGTCCATATATATATATATATATATATAGTTTTATTAGTACTGTACATTTTAACAATCTACTTCACTACTTTGCAATGGTAGCTGTATAAAGAAGACATTGGTTGATTGGTTGTCATGCTTGGTTAAGCTACACTATATGGATAAAAGTACTGGGACGCTTGACCATTACACAACAGGAACTTTAATGACATTGCTTTCAAACACATACATTTTAATATGGAGTTGGTCCCCCCTTTGCAGCTATAAAAGCTTCGACTCTTCTTAAAAGGCTTTTTACAGGTTTTTGGAGTTTCTATGAGAATCTGGGACAATTGATTCTGTAGAGCATTTATGAGGTCAGACTCTGATGCTGGACAAGAAGGTCTGGCTCGCAATCTCCCTTCCAGTTAATCCCTAAGGTGTTGGATGGGGTTGAGGTCAGGGCTCTTCCACACACAATTCATCCAGCCATGTCTTTAAGGAGCTCGCTTTGTGCACTGGGGCACAGTCATGCTGGAATGTTGTCCACAAAGTTGGAAGCATGGCATTGTCCAAAATGTCTTGAAAACACAAACCCTGAAAAACAGGTGTGTCCCAATACTTTTGTCCATACAGTGTACCTAGTGTTCACAAGATACTATCTGGTGGCCACATGATAAAATACTGATAAAATCCTATAAGCACATGATAGTGTGTGGTGCATCCTAGACTGTTACCTAAAAATGTACACCATGTCCTTCCAGTGTCTACATATCTTAGGTACTGCTGGCAGTGGCTAATTTTATTGTTGCAGACTGACCACACCTTTCCTTGTATTGCTCCTACTTTGCTCCTTCTGAGTCAAATTTGTGAATGCTATTGTTTTATAAAAGTAAGAAAATGTAAACATATCCTCACATACTGAAGGATATAAATATGTAAATGGTTATCTCACACAGCAGTGATCTAATTTTGTAGCTAATGTCATTATATTAGCCAGCACTGCTACCTTAATTATGTGCACTGTTACACTTAAGGCAACTGCTACTGCTAGCTGATATATTAATACAAAAATTCTAAAATTGTTTGCAAGTGAACCATGATAGTTATATTTTTGTTACTGCCTGGTACAAATTGGCAAGGCATTCAGGTTACATTATATTGATAATATATTTCCATTATATTTTGAGGTGCGCTGTAGGACAGTATTAAGAGAACAACCTTAACAAATGGTCAGTTTGAGACACAACAAATGTCACCCCCATGCATCACTGTGACTGAGGCCTGTATAGAACAATCTATTCAGTTCACTGTGTAAGGAACCGAACAGTGATATCACTGTACGGTTATAATTTCAGACATTATATTGCACACTCTATCAGTGACCAACCAACCAAATCGGCTAATTGAAACTAAACTGCAGAATTAGCCAAACAAAACAAATTTATTTACCAAATCCAGTCCTATAGATTCACCTGCACTGTCCTGCATGCCTCTGTTTTTTCCCTATATGCTAAAACACCTGCTTCATATCAAGAAGGACTCCTTAAATAATAGATAAATAGAGAAATAGTAACATAAAATAAATAATAAATCATTTCAATAATATGTTAGGAAACCTTTTTTATCTTTTTACCCAAATTTTGTATTCTAATTGAAACATTAATATCTGTGAGCTGTGAGGAAAACTTTTTATCTTAGTTTTGTTCTCTTATCTGAGAACAAAACTCAGATAAAAATACATAAGAACTTAAGAAGCCTGAGTGAACATGCTGCATCATCTTCTGTTAAAATGACTTCTGAGGTTTTTGGTGAGAAATGAATTCAACTCTACTATCATTTACACTATTGCTCATTTTGCGGAGGGAAACCTTAATTGGTGGCCCGTTGAAATTACAGGGATTTCTGTGCATGAAAGTGAAAAAAAGAGAAAAACTAATGTCTATCACTAAAAATTGAAGATATGTTGAATAGGGATTATGGACACGGCATGTCTGTTCCCATATTAACTAAAACACCAAAAGGAGATCAGTAAGTAGCATAGTAAAGGCGTCACAATCAGAACTGGACAGAATTCTTTGAAAAAATATCCTAAACGTATTCAGTCGCACTTTCCATTAAATCAGCAATATATTCAAAATATATTCAGCAAGTTATTCTAATATATATAAAAGAAATCTGCTGTATTTGGTCTTAATTCACACACTTTCTGTTACTGGTGGCCTGTTTTCTTTATGTTATTCTTCTTCCGGTTTTGTTGAATGCAGCAATGGACATAAAAGCTAGATAGTATTTTTTTGTGTTTTGTGAATTGTCTGAATATATATTGTTTAAATACAGATCTCATATGAGTAGTATAGGCCTTGAACATGGGTAGGCATGTTTTTCACTTAACCACATTGATTTATCAGTATTTAGCAGGAACTCTTTCAAAGAAACTGCTTGTTCCTCTTTAGAGTCTGTGAAAGAAGTGTGTTAGCTTGTTCCTCTTACAAATATGACTTTTTATAATGTATTATATTTTTTATTTTGTCTTTACATTTAGTGCAATAAGGTTATTCCAAAATATCTTTCTGTAAAATAAACAACTGTATCTGTCATTTCTACATATATCTGAATACAGATGCTCCAGCTCTGTTTTCTGAAAACATATTCCCAAATACTGCTACATCCCAAATCTATATTCTCTTTTTTTTCAGTGCAGGTTTTGCAAGACTATACAGTATACTGTGAATGGAGTAAAGATATAAATGAACATAAAATGTGCTTCATGAAAATCTACTGTGTAGCAAAAAGACATTAGCATAATGAAAATGCTCTTTTGATTCTTAACATATTGCCAAGTCAGGCCAAAGCAATGCTGTGGGCTTCAGGCCATAAATCTCACCACTAGCTCTGGAATGCACAACAACTGCAGACTTTGGATGTTTGGTCTCATGTACGGTTTGAGGAGAGAGCACGGAAAGCTTCTATTTGGTTCCTGCTGGTAGGCCAGAGTGTTCTGTTTCATTCCCCGCCATATTGCATTCTTGCACCTAGATATGTACAGCAGAGCCCAGTCTTACTGTGGATCACACTCTAGGAACACACCGGCTGTTAACCTGTCTTCATACCGCCTCAACACTCTTCACAGTTTGCTGAAACTTACTTGCTTCTTCTTCAGTAATACTGCCACTGCCATTACTTCAGGAATGCAAAATATTTGCCGCTGTGAGGGTTCTTAATTGAACACAGGAGGCTATAATTCTAGAGCCTCAGTGGAGGCCCGGGCCCGGCCGAGAGGAGGCAAGGAGGATGTTGGCTTTAGTTCATGTCCAAAATCCAACTGGGAAAAACCAAAGTTATAGGTGGGGTGATAGGTGGAGTATTGCCGTTGTGACAACGCCTACATTTTTCCCGCATTCTGTTGCCTGTACCAGGCCGTGAAGTATCAAAATGTTCTGGGTGTGAGATTCAGTCAGCCCCAGGCAAGATGAGCCAAATATTTGACAACTGCGCAAACCCAGTTCAGCTCCAGAATTAGTTTCTCTGAGAGAGTGGCATAAATTACCAGTACAAAGTCACTGTTTTGGCTGTTTTGCTGCATTCTCTTCAGTGATCGGCCCTGATTTAAGGTCTACTTCAGCAAAACTAAAACTGTATAAACTCTGGTTATTCTGTTTTGGTTACTGTTGAACAGTACCACGATTAATGCCAGTTTTTCAGAATCCTCTGATTTCATTTGAATTATGAGCCCATGCTGTCAAAAATAATACGACAGGGAGGCAAAGTACAAATAAAAACGTCACGAGAAACGTCTCAGTGACTGATAAATACTCTCGCTTTGTCAGCCAAGAATTTGGTCCAAGAAATATTTAAAGTTGTACGCACTGATCCTAGATAGATCCTACCTACCAGCTGCTCAAGACAACAGGCAGGGTCACACGCTTCTAACTAGGCAGATCGTTTATGAGGAAACCTTGCTGTCTGCATGAAAGGATTTTTGCAGGACTCCGTCCAGCACTTTCCATCCTATTACTTAAGATAGAGACTGTATACAGGAGTTGAATCTGGCCTAAATCTGCAAAGGCACTCTCTCTCACTGACTGAGCCTGATTAGGTTAAATGCACTAATGCCACACATTCTGGCTGTTTCTCTGCTGTGGGAACCCTAACACGCCGACAGAGTCACTTTAATTTATATATATACATTTTTTTTACATTTAAGTCTGAGATGTAAAATCTTTTTGTGTTTTGAGGCTTTAACATTGCCTTTCCAAATAACATAACATCTCGTACACAGAAGTGAGGACGCATTAATCCAGCTCTTAAATGGATTCCAGGAATCTATCTCTCTTCTCCAGGCAAGTGCCATCCTGCATGAGCCCAGCAGGTAACCTCTGCTGGGTGAGCATGTCATGTAAATGACTGTGCTGGGGGAGATCTACTGTCATAATTTTGTTTTTTCTTTCACTAAACCTTTTGCCTGATCAAGGTAAACCCGTTGCGATAATGAATAAATAAATAAGGGAGTGAACATTTATGTTTTCCCCAAAACCAATGTATAAACAGAACTCTAATGTAGTATAGCGAAGTTTTTTTGTCCTTGATGAGCAAAAAGGCAAATGCAACACAGATGCATCTCAAAAAGACTTACTATCTATAAAAATGAAGAAAAGTAAGTAGTATCCTAATTAGTAGTACAGTAGGAGCAGCCATACATTTGTCCACTTGCTTCTATTTAGAAGTCAGAAAGGGGAAAGAAATAGTCTCTATCGTTAAATCACCAATTTCTTATACAGCATTACTTCAAAGTTGTCACATGCTGACAGGTTTAATCAAAGTTTATTAGTCTCATTTCCCAGGTACTCCTCATGCAACGTGCTATCACACCGATGACTGCTCAAAATGCTCTGCATTAATGTGCTGTGAGAAGCAACTGTGCTGCGTTGGCTCTAAAGGATCGATCCCTGGTGATGCCACAGCCATCCTCGAGAGCATGAGAAAGCATTAATTCTTTTTTATTGGCTTCCTTGCTTTCTCTGGGAGGGTAGAAGGCATCAGTTACCAGAAGTCTTCTCCTCCAAGCCGTCCAGTGATGTTAGTAGCAGTGCAAAAAAGACATGGTGGCTTCTCACATGACTCAGTGGAAGCACATGCTAGCCTTCTCCACCTCCCAGTTTTGGTAGCAACATGCGAAGGAGGAGACCTTACTGGTGGGTGGAATTTGCCTTGACTAAATTGAGAAGACAAAAACTGCTGGACAAAAAGCTCTGTTTGTATATTTACATATATCTTGTAGGTCGATAGGCCGTCTTTGTGCCCAAAAAACCCCCAGCAAATAAGAGATGCTGTTTGTGCTTGAAGTCAATAGCTTACCTTAACTGTAAACCAGCCGTATGTCTTCAGGTGGCTACTTTGGTCATAGCTTATTCATCTCTTCTCTTATGCATCCAGAATCACAACATATTAATTGCTTATAATATTAATGTTCAGTGATTCTCCAGGCTGCTAGTCCAGCAGTCAGGAGACGAAAGGCAAAGACACACCCTGGACACATTACACAGAAACACACCTTCAAATTTAAGGGTAATTTAGCATCACCAATTTAACTGATATGCATGTTCTTGGACTTTCTTGCATTGGTGGAATGGTATATTTTAGCACATAAACTAAACGCTGTGCTGACTGAAATAGATCCTGTAAATGTAAGCTATATAAATTAGTTTCGTGTAGCAAAAACTATGCTTGGAATTCTAGACTTGTTTATTCATCTTCCTGAATGATCTTAGGGTGAGGTGTCACCTTGTTCATTGCTTGTCATATTAAGTTTGTACTATTGTTATGGCATGACTTCTGGCAGCAGAGAGACAATAAATAAGGAATATACCCGTCGACCTCATTCGTGCTCTCTCATCTCATATATCTTCCTTTAGCTTCTCTTTTTTTTTCTCTTTTCTTGAAGCATTCCAGCAGCTTAACTTGGGCTGCTCTCGCCTCGCCCTGTTTACTGTGCGGCAGGAGCCTCCAGCAGAGCGAGAGCAGGGAGAGAGCTGTAACTTTAAGAGCTGCCTTTTTTCTAGAAGAGAACTGATTAGTGGTCCTGGCAGCCAACCACGCAAGCTGCTGTGTGAAGGCTCAAACCAATGAGAGGTCCTGCTGGGTGGAGGTTACAAAACCAGCCTGAACCCAATGACTCAGCACAGGCAAGTGCGTGCGAGATGACACTTAACAGTGATTTAAAGAGCCAGTGCTCACTGTCCGAAAAGTAGGTAAGAGGAGAAAAAAAAATCTCAGTAGCTGTTTGGCTCTGAATGTGGTCGAAGTGACACTGCAGAACTTCAAGGAGGTTTGGGGTTTTTGGAACATTTTCAAAAAGGACCACACCTTTGCAGCTATAGCCATGGTATGACTCAACACTGACCACTCTGACAAAGGCCCACATGACGGAAGCTGTTTCTATTAAAGAGAACTGACCTGCGGCCTTGATGTCTTTGATTTCATAACAGATAAATGACATATTAATCTGATGAATGTAACCTGTAAGTAGGCCCATACTTCAATTTCTCTCTCTATAAGCAGAGCTGTGCAGAAAAGTGCTGCAACTCAAAGGTTGGAAATGACCAACTGCCAATGACTAACAGCAGCTGGCATCAAAAGTGATTACGTTAAAAGTGATGATATTAAACAGAAAAAAAAAAAATTCGTAACTAAATGTTAATAACTCAAATGTAACTTGGTAAAAAAACACAAAATTGATTGCCCCCTTCACAAGTATACATAAGAAGTTAAAGTATTATCTTTTACTCATAACTGAATGAGTGTAACTAGTTAATGCTCATATATATCACATACAGTAGTTACTGTATAAGCAAGTTTCATAGTAGTTACTGTATAATTCATACTAACTGAACAATACACAATTATTCATAGTTTTAAAATAGTTATAAGGTTAATCACAGATTAATAAGCCTAAATTTCAAACGGTTAACATATAACAAAAGTAGTCAGTTTTCACTTGTATTAGTGGCTTATGTAAGTTGCTTAAATAAGACACAAGTTTAAGGTCCCTTATCATGGATGAAAAAAAATTCAAAGTCATTTGTTGTCACCACCATCAGCAAGGCAACACCTCAGTGACGAGGCACCAAACCATAAAGTACATGGTAGCCAAACTGATGGGAGGGTTTTAAGAAATGCCTCTTTGTTTGAGCACTGAGCCTGGATCAGCCCGCTTCCTTCTCCAGTGCGGGATGTGAGAATCACATGTTCCTACAGAAGTTCCTCTATACGAGTGAAAGGAGGTTACTGTGTCAAGAGATCTCACTCACCAGAACGTTTCAGATGTTTTTTTAAAGCAGCATTTAAATGCCCTACATGTTGTTTTAAAATTTGACATAGAGCATAATATCGAACGAATGCAAACCTTCAGCTGTACACACCCAGTTATGCTGTCTATGATTCAGTATCACCAATCAGGTTTTGTTTCATAAAGGTTTCGAGAGCAGGGAGAAGCTGGAGCTGGAGCTGGAACTGGAGCATTGATCATTCTGCAGTCGTGTAACAGTCAGGCCTCGCTGCTTTGACTCATGAAACAATACGATCTGACAACGTTTCACACTCACAACGTGTGAAGGTCAGGTGACCCAGACATTTCTAACCATGTCACCATAGAATCTCCGACCAAGAACAAGACGCTGACATGGCTGAACCATCAAAATCCACGTACATCAGCAATCTACATAGATGGTTTGAACATATTCAAGTCGGAGTTTGGCAGAAAAACAAATGTGATCAAATGCAGGTGAAACACCAAGACCTGGTTTGTGTCTGGAGTTTGCATTAATTTTGAATGGGAGCTACGACATTAGCATAGCTAACATGGGTGCTTGTCTACAACAATTAGCAACGTGTAAACGCTTAAATTTTCACTCACTCGCATTAAACCAAGTTGAATAATAGACTTGCTTATGTGGTTTATGACATTGTATGACACTGTACTGTTATCTGTAAAAATGAGGGCCAAGTATATGATGATTTAGGGATGCAGTGGGCATGATGCTAATTCATTGGGTATCGTATCTCGACAGATGGATCACATTTGTGGAAAGGAGAAAAAAGGTTAACATGTTTATCATGCCAGACTGTCACTTCAACAGTATTACTTCATACTTCTGTATGTGCATTCCAGAGGCAATGTGGAGTGTTAAGTAACACCGATAATGTTGATGAGTGCACAGGTAGGTCACCAACACAGGCAATGCCTTTGCTCTAAGATGCACACACAAGTGGACACTGAGTCGGGGAATGAGGAGGCAAAACATTATCCAGTGTTGGGCAAGTTACTGAAAAATGCAGGAAGGTAAGCGAAAAAACAAAAGCCAATTTACCGGAAAGCTTCCCTTCAGAGGAATGCGGACAGCTACACTGCTAGCTCAAAGGCTTGCTATAGGATGGCTGGTATGGATGAGTTTGTAGGGCTAAGTCCTCACTGTCTTTCCAAGAATGATGTGGGCACCAAAATAAGATTACATTTCTGCTTAAACATTTTATTTGCCATTCACAAATGTGTAAATGCAGATTATTGTGGCTCTTCTGTGGAAGAAACTCACCACCACAAAAAGTTGTAAGAAAAAAGTGATTAGGCAAAGACGGGGCTAATTTATTACTAGCCCAACCAGTAGATTAATCCTACTGGTGATTCTGCGACAGAGGTATTGCCATATATTGCATGGATCAAAACACCCCTGGATTCGGTACACATTTAGGCTTATTTTTTAAAGACCACAATGTCCTGCAGTCTGTAGTTAGCATTAATCGGGGTGGGTAGACACGATCTTAAAATGTGATATACAATCAAAGCCACAGTAAATACTTACACACAACATACAAATGAAAATGAGAGCATGTAATTGAGCATGTAATTACATTACAATATTTAATACAGAGATGTTTTAATTTGCTTCACCACTGCAATAATGACTATGTATTTATTTGTTGTGACCCTCCATCCATTATTATGACCAGCCATCAGTGAGCTTCCCACAGTGCGAGAACTTCAAAACCGATGTTAAAATTACCTGCCAGGTGAACAGTTGTGGTAAATGTCATACATAAAATGCATATAAGTATTCATTTGACTCCACTGGGGTCCAGGAGCTACATTTATTTTTATCTTATGCTTCTCACTTTCTGTAAATATGTAGGGTCTGCTCCTTAGAAAGCTTTCCGCTGTTGCCATTGAAAACTGCAGACTGAAGGGTTATTAGATTTTATTAACATACTTCTGCTCTAAGATACACATACAAGTGTGCCCCCTTAAAATGATTAACCTTACTTCCAATGAAGGGGAATCTTAATGCTTCAGCAGACCAAGACATTCTGGACAACACCATGCTTCCATCTTTGTGGACCCAGTTTGTGGAAGAAGCTTTTCTATTCCAGCATGACTGTGTCTCAGTGCACAAAGCAGCTCCATAAAAACGTGCTGGATAAGTTCAGTGTGGAAGAACTTGACTGGTCCGCACAACAACCTCCTGACCTCAACCCCATCCAGCACCTTTGGGATGAACTGGAACGGAGATTATGAGCCAGGACTTCTCGCCCAGCATCAGTGCCTGACCTCATAAATGCTCATAATGAATAGGCACAGAAACACCAAAATCTTGTGGAAAGATTGGATGCTGTTATAGCTGTAAAGGGGGACCAACTCCATTTTAAACTCTATGTATGTTGAATGCAATGTCATTAAAGATCCTGTTGGTGTAATGGACAGGCGTCCCAATACTTTTGTCCACATAGTGTCGTTATGTATAGTGCGGGAACTGAAACAAACAGCTAAACTAATAGATTCACCTCTGTGCGGCATCACATTCAGCCACATCACTCAAAGAGGATCTGCTGAGTCAAATCCAATCTTCCTTTTGAATGGTTCGAGCTACAGTTTTCGGTAGTACATCTTTTATATTTTACATCTCGATCTGTTGTTGCACGCACAATCAGCGTATTATACTCATTAGCATATTGTACATGTACTCACTGGACGTATTGACTTGTAATAATTGTTGGGTTCTGTGCTGCGGGGTCTACTGATGTATTTGCAGTGCCCTTGAACTCCAGTGTGCTGCCTGCTAATGGCAAATAAACCCCATGGAAGCTGAATCTTCATCTTTTTTCCAATCACTCTAATTTTGTTTTGCAGGTATTCCAAAGACACATAATGAAGTACATTAAGACACAAAAGCACATGCATGCACCCACGCAGAGTTACATAATTGATTACAAGGTGGCTCAATAACACACTGTGCAGCATGTAATATGTGCTTGCTTTTAAAAATTTCTAAACATTTCTAAAATGTTTATCACATTAGTAATTCCATTTTATTGCTTGCAAAATGGCCAACACATTTGTGCCAAAATTGTAATATACAACGAAGAACTGTAATAATGAGTAAATGTTTTTTTTTCATTGCAATTCCACCAATTTTTAAAAGAAAATAGCTTTATGTCAGTGAAATGATATCGTAAATCTAACATTTTGTTTAACTGCACTAGGATGCCATTTAAAAAAAAGTTTTTCTGCTATTTAATGTTTGGCAAAGTAAATATTCTTGGATCTTTAAACAAAATGTAACATTAATGAAAGGAAACCTTAGAAAAAACATGTTTTAAAATATTATTTACAATACTGAATACTTATTTAAGGAGCAAAACTGTCCAACACTGAATTGCTGAACTGTAGAGAATTGCTTGTGTGAAAAAGTAAATGCCCCCTTAAAATGTTTAACAAATGTATTGTATGACCTTCAACAGATCTAATTGTAACCAACATTTCCTACAAGGAAGGAGAAATCAGATCCTACTCTTCTTTGCAGAACTGCTTTCATTTATGTATATATTTGTAGGTTTTTCGATTGCAAGCTGCATTTTTGAGGCACTAACACAGCATCTCTGTCAGGTTTGACCAGGCCACTCCTTTTTCAGCCAGTTAGATGTGGATTTTCTGTTGTGAATCATTGTCTTGCTGCATAACCCGATTATGTTTCAGCTGCAGCTCATGGACAAATAAACAGACAGACTCTCTTAAGAATTCTCTGACACAGAACGGAACTCATGGGTCCATCAATAACAGCAAGATCTCCTCAGGCAGCAAATCACAGCCACAGTTTCCCACTGAACCACCATGTTTGAACATTATGATGTTTCTGCTGTAATTCTGGTTTGGACTGGTCTGTCTGTAGAACAGGACTGTCCAGGTGTTTTTTGTTTGTTTTTTTGCAAATGTAAATCAGTCATTTATGTTTGTTTTACCTAACAGTGTTTTCTGCCTTGCTGCTCTCCCACAAATGTTATTTTTGAACGATCCCATTGTAACTGAGGTGTCGTGAACACAGGGCTTAGCTAAAGCTGGAGAAATCTGCTGTTGCTTGTATGTTCTCCTTGAGTCTTCAGCGATTTCCTGGATGATCTGGCCACTCCTGGGAAGATTTGCTAATGTTTACTAAGGTTCTTTTTCCTCACATGTTCTGGATTTTCTTTGTGCTTGTTAAAAACTTCATGGCTCTGGTTGTAAAGTTCAGTGTGAGTGAGGTTTAGCTGCATTAATTAGTTATTTTACAGTTTTTACTGTTTTGATTTAGCAATAGTATTTTATTGTTCAATTTATTTGAGTATTTTTATGTTTTATCAGTGTTGTTTTATAATTTTACTTACTTAATTCAGATGTTTATTTGATTGTATTATTTATCTTCTAAATGGTAATTATACAAATTTAACTGCTTACATTTTATGTATGTTTTATTTTAATGCATATTACTCTTTTTAATTTGTTAATTGTTGGTCTTATAGTCCACATTATAAGTGATGGTCCCCTTTATGTAATCTGAGTTTTAAAAAAAGTTGATTGATTAAAGCCTGGTTGTGTTTAAACAGCTGAATCTCATTACTGTACATATTTGATTACGGGGCTGTTTGAGTAACTTGACGGGCAATTACTTTTTCACAGGTGATTCACTTGTTGGATACTTTTGTTCTTTAAATAAATTAAATTATAAATGTGTTTTGTGTTAACTAATGGTCAGTTTGTATAATATTACTATTTGTCTGAGAACATTCCCTGAATAGACAATTCTAGAGCAAGCCAGGAAGGGAGCAAATACATTTTTTCATGGCACTGTTGCTCTGCTTTTAAAGCACTTGCTCTTTAGACTCTCTTGTTCGTGGATAGCATGTCATCACATTTGTCCCAGTTTAGGCTGCAGTGCCTGGCTGGTGGACTCTTGTCCTGTGCGTGTGAACGGAGCTGCCCTGGAGGCAGCAAAGATGAAATTTTGAGAAGAATTTATCTGCTTTCCAACGCGCAAGGCCAAGGCCTAGTTACAGATATGGTTAGCCTTGCTCATGGAATGGAACACGTTCTCCTTGGACAAACAGAGAGAGTCTCAAAACAGGCTCCTCTCAAATGCGTCTCGAACCAGCGTTGCTTTCTGGTCCCTGTAACTTCCCTCCCCCTTGATTTCATTATCAGAGTGTTGGCTTGATGTTAATTGAGGCGGACAACCTGAAAGAAATGTAGCTAGCGCATGCTATGACAATACATAGGCCTAATCATAAACTAGAGTACACAGCAGGGAGTGTGCAGGGAGTGCGTGAACATGATCTGTCCTGACAGCTTATTTCCCCTCTGTTAGGGTCACACCGATGCAATGCGTTATTACTTCCATCCAGTTCACAGCAAAAGAGTATTGATTAATCTTCCATGAGTGATTCCACTGTCTGCATGAATGCGCAGACGCTGCAGAGAAGAAGGGAAAGCGTTAATCAAACACCAGACACTAAAGGCTCAGTTCCAGCCCCTGAGATGCACCAAGGCCACTGTGTAACCTGGACCTGGCGTGGTTACATCACTGCAGGCCAGGGCCGGTACTAGGTGAACTGTGCTTTCTGGCTGCGTGGAGAAATCACTAACAGGTTATATAATGGCTCTGGTGGCTAGAGGTGTGATAAGAGCTGGCAGGGCATGTGATGGTGCTTTCGGTGTGCATGACCCACATTCCCCTTGCAGCACACACCACTGGGTCGCAGCACCCTGTCGGGCAAGCCTGTGCTTATCTCTCTCTCTCTCTCTCTCTCTCTCTCTCTCTCTCTCTCTCCATATCTCACCTTACAGTCTTAAAATAAAAGTCATGAAAGAGTTCTTTTGAATGATGTCATAGAAGAATCACCTTTAGTTCCCTGAAGAACCTTTCAGTGAATGGATCTTCGCCGCGGTATGTTTTAGCATAAACAGAGGTCCACTTACCACAGACAATAATTTCAATACTTTTTCAACACTTTGCTAACTTTGTTTCAAGGTGTGGGTTTTCCACCCTTTTTATGAACTACAGGGAAATTGCACAGGACAGCTTGATACCGATGTGTCTGGAGTACCGAGACTGCTGGAGTAGATCCAGTGGTTCTTCAAAGAACCGAATGTGGTTCTTGTGTGTTTCCAAACCTTAAATGGCCTTTTGGCACCTTTATTTTACGTGTAGCTGCTCTTCTCCTGAAACTATGACAATTGTGTGTGCTTTATCTGTGCATTTTCATACTTCAAGATGCGCCAAAAGTGCTGCGTCAGCCAACAACAATGCCTTTGTGTTCGTCTGAGCTTGTGTTGATGAGGTCACAGCATGCATTCCTGCAGGCTTTCCTGTCCTGTCACTGTTCTGTTCCTGTCTCAGTGGAGAAACTTCCCCTGCCCTTCTCACACCTGACTAAACCACCCCGCCCCCCCCCGACCCCTACCCCCAAACACACACACACATACACAGCTGACAATCTTACAGTCTGACACAGATCCAGCAGCACAGCCCAGCTGATTTTCCACAAATAGATTCCGCTGCTCCAACTATAGCACAGCGCTCTGCTCCATGCTGCACATTTATATAACCTGGCAAAGCAGGCATGCAGGGGGGAAGCAACGCATTGCCCAACAGTGACACTGCACCACCCCACCAGCCCTGCGGCGGCCAGTCCTCCTCTGCCCTGCTCAAAGAGAACAGCCGCAGCACCTGGACGGCCATGTGTGCCAGTAGAACTGCTCCTCTCTGCTATGCCGTCCCTTTCATCTAGTTTCCACTCATCAGTCAGCCTGCACTTTATGGACATCACGCCTGCATTCAGTGATGTTTGTTTGAAGTTAGACATAAAGTAACTGAAAAATCAAATGTATACAATTTCTCACTTACCCCAAATGCAATTAATCAGCCAAGACATTTTTAGTTTTGCACTGGAGCCACAAATTCATGGAAATTTATTCATTAGCATCAAGCAAACTGCAACACTACTGCATTAATCCATGTCAGATTGTAAGGAGACATTCTTTTATGGTTTCTGACCCTGTATGACGTTCTGTTATCTATAAAACTAGACAAATGTACTGAGGAACGTCAGGCAGGAGCTAGAGTTTACTTATGCAATGTACTTTTGTCCTTTTTTTGTAGATAACAGTGTGTTACACAGGGTCAGAAACCACAGCAAGACTATTTAAGGTTACTCAACAACATCGTGTGGTTTGTGTGTGCTGATTTCCGCATGAAGTTTGCACATTGTTAAATGGTGAGGTATGAGTTTCCATTACATGTTAGCTATACTAGCCTCTTAGCTCCAGTGCAAAACTAAAGAAGCAATGTTTGGACACCAAACTTGTTTTTGCCAATCGACTACATTTGGTCTAAGGGGAAAAAGTGAGTTAAATTTTTCATAGGTTGGAACAAACATCTGGTCATTCCACGTTCAGCCACAAGACAGACATGTCTTCTCGTGCTGCTCACATGGCCGACGCCGCAACGTGATCTGCTTGGCCTGTGCAGCTTCTGACGGTATAAGTAGCGGGATGCAAATGTCCTTTTCTCCCCAAGGTGAAACTCAATCCATGAGGAATGTGAGCAATTCCTCATAGAGGCGCAGACTAGCCGGCTCAGGCTGCACTGGGGCCTAATGAGAAGAAGGCTGAGGCGACTTCCTTTCCTCTTTTGGTTAAGCAATCATGACATAACTGCTGTGCCCTGTCATGTGAGGAGCAGTGAGTGGAGTCCAGGCTTGGAGGAACTATGGGGTAAAATATTACCAGACAAGTGCATTAATGCAATGCAAGTGAGTTGAAATGGTTGTGGAATTGGCAGCAGACTGCACGTTCTGCTTTTTGGTGCTGCACCAACAGGGGATTTCTAAGCCACAACTCTGAAATGTGTAATGTGCGACATTTGTTAGCTGTTTTGTCTGTCAGTGAACACAGACAAAACATTTGGGGGGGGGGGGGGGGGGTTCACACTTATTGATGGAAACTTTAAGCTTCAGGGTTCTATTTCTGCATGTATGTAATGGAAAGCAATAAATAAAAGTAAGCAATGAGAGTAATTATTTTATCCACTGCTGCTTTCGGTGGTTGACGGAAAAATCACTCCTGGAAATGAATGATGATATCAGATTGAGGACAGACATGCAGGGCTTGGTTCAATCACTTTGTGGATTTAATGGTTTCTGGCTTCTAAAAGGATTTGTTACCTGTTGATTTGGAATTAAAATCATTTATGTGGAGTGCATTAGTTGAATGATTTCACCCTGCATTAGAGATCTGAGCTTAAGACTGCAGCCAGCAGAGCAAATTTGGTTACACTTGACCACCTAGAAGGCAAAGTTCTGTGTTAAATATCGATCCTACATAGAGAGGCTTGGTTAACGAATGTCACGAGAATTCTATGACATGTCTGGAAAGTCTGTTTTTATTTCTGTAGCAATTTTTGGATCTTTTTATAGGGTACCTCTGGAAAAGAGGCCCAGTCTCAGCAGGCTATCCTCTAATAAGGTAAATTACAATCATATGTTTGTTTTTGGGCTTACAACAAGTCGTACAAGATTACAGCCATCCACACAGAAGGCTTCTATATCCGTAATGTATCAGATTCACTGTGATAGCAAGTGTTGTGTTACGTTCAGACAAATCATGCCTTTTAAAAGATTTCCGTCACTTTTGATCTGAATGGGTTGGCTGCTTGGAAATGGATTAAAACCAGCTTTGTACCAAGCAGCCATTCCAATGTTGTTTCATCAGTAGCCTCTTTCTGCAGCCCCCTAAAGATCATTCTGCCAGTGAAATGAAAATCGATATAATAAAAGAAAACTCATCAGATTAAGCAGAACACTGTTGTCAAATATTCTGACTCTGTGTTGAGCTGCTAATGAGCAATGAGGGGTGAAAGAGGAGAAACCCCCCTGCTGTTAAAACAGTTCAAGCCTCACCACAAAAACAGCCATGCTGAGATAAAAAAGATCAACCCTGCAGCTTTCTTCATTTGAAAATATAATGTAAAATTGCCACAAAAAATCACATTTGAAACATTTGCTACATTTCACATCTGGGTTTGTGAATCATATACATTTTAATCATAGAAATGTATTCCACCAACTTGACTGAAGAAAAAAATGGTTTCAAATGGAACATCCAACAGAGCTTAAAAGCAGATGAAAATTGTAATTCATGGCAACTGTGAAAAGTGGTTGAAATACCTAATATTCTAGATTTAGGCTTAGTCTGGCCATAAATGGACCTTCATTCATACTTATCAGTATTTGAAATGAGGTCATCCATACTCACTGATACGCACTGTTTACTCTTGTACTGTGAACTTTTAATGTGTAAGGGTACCTCTAGTACGCTCACTTGCCAAACAGATTCTCTGGCAGACCCGATCTTCAGTAAAAGGCTGGCAATATAATATAATATAACAATTATGTTTATTAGCAAATAAATGTGTAGCAGCGTTAGTGCTTTTTTCCCACTGCCTTCCACTTCTCATAAACACAGACTGTTTTGGGGGATGTACAGTCTGAACTGTCACCTCAGTAGTGGACTTGACACCATTAGTGTTAATACCATCAGTGTTTAGGGGGCAACAGTGGACTCAAGCAAGCAATGAGAGTGATTTCTAAACATCTGTCTGACAGTAAGAAACTTTTTCATGATCCATAATGACTGAACAAATGACATGAACTGCCAGTTTCTAACCAGTAACAGTGAGGAACAAGGTGAATGAAGTAAAAATGACAGTGTTTCCCATGTATCTTATCAGACATTACTTTTCCATTTACTGTAACAGAATGTGCTGCTGAATATGTTTAGGGTGATGCGTTTCAAAGTATTTTGCCCAACTCTGCTGAACAGTCACTACTAACACTAAGGCAAGTGTCCTAGCCTAGTGGGTAGGACACTTGCCTCTTGACCAAGAGGTCATGGGTTCGAATCCTACCTTCAGCACCACCACTGGGTTCCTGAGCAAGACCCTT
>JBBJLS010000001.1:22492018-22511969 GCA_037577275.1 Bryconaethiops microstoma
ACCTCAACCCCATCCAGCACCTTTGGGATGAACTGGAACGGAGATTGTGATCCAGACCTTCTCGTCCAACATCAGTCAGTGTCTGACCTCATTAATGCTCTACAGAATGAATGAATGGACACAAAATCCCACAGAAACTCCAAAATCTTGTGGAAATCCTTCCAAGAAGAATGGAAGCTGTTATAGCTGCAAAAGAGGACCAACACCATATTAAAGTCTATGTATCTGAATACAATGTCATTAAAGTCCCTGGTCACGTGTCCCAATAGTTTTGTCCATATAGTGTTCATAGAATGTACATTCTTCACACTTTTTGTTTGTTAGCAGTCAGCCCGGCTGTAAAGAAAACCTTTAACTTCATATACACAATTTATTACTGCAAAGCTTTCCTTTTACTTGAATTAATATCTACAAATAGTGTTCATTTGGGAGATCTTTTGGTGTGGCTTTGTCCTTTTTCAGTGCGAAGAAAACGTGACGAGTGCTTAAAGCGTCCCCTTGTGGAGAATCTACTAAACACTTTTTTAATGACATGCAGACACCCTGACTAACCTTCAGATTGCAAAAGAATTACTGAAGATTTACGTGATCGTGAATTTAAATCCATTCCTTTTATAAAAACGAGTATTTGACTCAGGTAATCATTATAGCCCTAATAAACAGCATCAATAAAGGCCATGAAGAAATATTTAAATAAAAAAAAAAAATTTCATACAAATACATACAAAGCTTAATATTTTGTCACATTATTTTACATACAAATAAGTATTTAAGTCATTTGTTATCATTATACAATGTTAAAGTACTCACCTATATAAAATCATAATCTGGAGCGCGTTATATTCACATTAAAATGGTCTTTTTAGCAGTATGTATGGAATCAGTACATGACCTTCACAATACGGCTCGGAAATGATTGAATAATCATTTCTGAGCCGTATTGCTTATGCTTAGGAGGAAAAAATAAAAGCTTACAAAATAAATACATTTTTTAAAAAAACAAGTACTTAATGATCTGAAAAATACTTAGAACGTAAAAAATAGAATTAATAGCTGGTCACAGACAGAACCTAGATGCATTAGCGCAGTTATTAAACAGCTGTATGTCAGGTTATTTGATTCTCTTGTTGGTGTGAATGGTCTCAGGGGGTTGTGAGCTGTTTTTTCTCCAGTCACAAATCTCCTCATACACACACATCGTGCATTTCCACGCCTCCTCTATATCCACCCCTCTGGGCTCCCTCTGGCCGGTCCAGTAGGTCATGTTGTTCTGAAGCTCTGCTCGTAGCTGGGCCTCGTCGTACGGGACCACACTGATACCAATGAGGCTGCTGGAGTCCTGGTGGCGATACTCGATCTGCAGGACGTCGATACACGGCACATCAGAGCAGGACAGCATCATGAGGAAAGCGTCCACCACTTCACCAAAGGTCACCACCTCCATCCCGATTCTTACAGCATACATCTGCACTTCAGTCCCCAGTGCCACGGACGCTCGCAGTTTCAGATGGTCCACAATGTGCTCTCTCCTCACTTCCCCTCTGACCAGTCCATCAAACAGAAGCTTATACAAGCCCACCTAACACACACAAGGAGCAAGCATGTTCAACCTAGTGAAAACGTGCAAATTTAGAAATACAAGCAGGCAGGGGTATTGTTTTCTTCAAGGAACATTTAAAAATCCATCACAGGCTCAAGAAAAATGACAAAGATCTAAATGACAAAGATCTTCTTAAGAAAAACAAAGCAATGGTTTGGTCCAACCACTAGATTTTAAATCTGCCTTCAGTGCAAAACTCGTCTAACTACTTATGAACTACTTATGCAGCATATAACTAGCAAAAAGCAGAACCTAACATAGCATAAGCCATTTTTATGTTATATGAATGTATAGAAAAGACATCTGAGAAATGTGACTTCTATCTTAAAAGACATTTCTCAAGATTTAAGCTTCGTTTTGTTTTTTTTTTTAAACTGAAAAAGTAGTATTTTCCATGACGTTATTTTTGATTACTGAATTGAAGAGCAAATTTCCAAAACTCAGTCCAAAAGCTTTTTTTTTTTTCCTCGGAAAATCGCGTTTTACTTGTTTTACCTATTGGAAAGCAATTCTTACAGGAAATAATTTTTTTAATCGAAATTTTACAGGTACTTGTCATTTTTCAATACCTGCTTTTAAAGTGCAACTCCTGCACATTTTAGTTTGGGAAAATTTGTTTAAAAAGTATAATAAAATATTTTTAAGTAAATTGATATTCAAGGTTACACAATTATGCACAAGTTTAATATTTAATATCCTCCTACACAACACAGTATAGAGTCAATGACAGCTAACTGCATAAAAATTGTAAACATATATCTAGGCACCCTGATAGATAATCAACTTAAATTTGACACAAACACTGAGTCTGTGTGTAAGAGAGGACGACGACGACTTCCAGGTGGACAAAACATTGATGATTTTGTTTTACAGAGCTTTTATAGAGTGTTGTGTTATTCTCTATTCTCTCCTGGTACGGTAGAAAAAAATCTTCCTGTTAGAGGAAAGAAATGCATTTTTGAAAATTGTGAAGGGGGCTAGTAAAGTTTAGTGGTCTCTCCGAAATTTTTAACAAGAAGTTGCTCAGTAAAGCTAGGTTTATTAGCCAAGACACCACTCACCCTCTTAATGCTGAATATATGCTGTTAACATCTACCTTTCGTTTTAGAACACCCATGGCTTTTAAACATTAAAAATTATTTTATCCCTCTTTCCATTCATGTTCTTAACCTGGTGAAAAAGAGAGGTAGCCCTTGTCCACTTAGTGAGTTTTATTCTAGTTAGCTACATATTTACCGATTTCATTTATTTTTTGCTTTCTTTATCTCTTCTTGTGGTTTGTGGTGGTCCCCCTTGGGGGACAAAGAATAAAGTGAACTTGAACTTGAACATACTTCTGTCTACCAGTAAGTAAGTTCCACGCACGACTGTGCGAGTGGACTGAGTGAGTTTTGGAAATTCACCTAATCTTGTACCGTGTATTATGCAAGGACTGACTGAGTTTTGGTCGGTTATACTATTGCACAACTGTAAAATGGACAGAAGTCACTTTACTGCATAACACCCTGTATCTACATTCAATTGTTCATTTTTTTAGCTCCACTTGCCATATACAGTACCAGTTATAGTTTGGACACACCTTCTCATTCAATGTTTTTTCTTTGTTTTCATTATTTTCTACACTGTAGATTAATATTGAAAACAAACAAAATGATGAAGGAACACATGGAATTATGCAGTAAAAAAAAAAAAAAAGTTAAACAAACCAGAATATGTTTTGTAATAAGGTAATGATGGACTGTTGTTTTTGTTTTTTTTAAACTTAGTTAAGTGGTTCTTGCCATAATGTGCAGTAGAACCGTAGTGGAATAAGATCACTAACTGTGTACCGACCCGACCGTCTCAACTGATGATCCCAAACACATTGAGAAGGCGAGAAATTCCACTAATGAACTCCTGAAGAAGAAACACCTGTTAATTAAACACCATTCCAGGTCGATTCCTCAAGAATCTGATTGAAAAAATGCCAAGAGTGTGCAAATCTGTCATCGGAGCAATAGGTGATGTTTGCAATATGAATCTACAATGTAGCCAATAATAAAAACAAAGGAAGTCGTTGAATGAGAAGGTGTGTCCAAACTTTTGACTGGTACTGTAGGTACATGTTATCATCATTTATTAACAACACACTGGTCCATCCTGCAAATGTTGTTCATGATAGATTATTTGATGCTGCGTAATTGTGTTGGTCATCCTTTAGTCCTTCATCAGAAGTCCTTTTCCAGCTACAGGTGGACTATTTGGTTTAGTTGTCAGGGCGTTCACCCTGCAATCAGGAAGTTGTGGGTTCGAGTCCCAAGACTGCTAAGTACCTCTGAGGTACCCTGAGTAAGATACCGTCCCCATGCACTGCTCCCCGGGCTGTGTTCCTGGCAGCCTGCTGCTTTACTTGGTGAATGGGTTTAAATACAGAGGAAGAATTTCATGCTGTGGTGTGTTCACATAACAGAATGGTCACTTTCACTATTTTCAGTACAGCAGTGTCTCTGAGGGGTTTAAAACTCCGACAGCACTGCTGCGTGTGATGGGGAGAAACAGATGGACTTCAGTCTAGAATCGCAAACTGCACCTTTATGGTATGTGGAACTGATAACAGCACATTTAAATACATGGTAGATGTACCTAAAAAAAGTGGTTAATTACTGTCTATTATTTTGGCACTAACATAATACGGTGTTGAAACACAACGCACAGAGCTAGCCAGCCTAAAAAACTGATACTAGTACATTTAAATTAAGAAATTGAATAAATTTCAGTTTTATCACGCTTATGTTCTACTCTGCATTCAAAAATAAACTTGGCAGTGTCAGACACTGTCTCAGTTCATTCATCATATATATTTTACATAATTCATTGTATTTGTGTAAACTTACTAGACTCTTTATTTAATATTAACACGAACGCCTCAGCTTGTAAGCTCTGGAGTAATATGCTGCGTATAATCAATACATTCTTTGCCTGCTAAAATCTAAAAGTTTTTATCCCAGACTCAGAAACCACAGAAACGAGTCTACGGCAGCATTTTATGTTTGATTTTGAGGTGTGTGATGAGTTGGAATTTTAACCGCAGAAACTACAGCGTTCTCATTAAATCACATACCTGAAAGCAGTGGCTGAGGGTCTGCGCCGCCCCAGGCAGAGAATCCTTCCTGCGAGTTTTCAGCTCATTCAACACCAGCTCCCCCTTCTGGTTATAACTCAGCTCATCAATGACTCCCATAATACACACACCCTCTAATATACCAAACACTGGAAACTCGCGCACACACTGGCCTGAAACCACACACAAACGCAAAAACGACATGGATACACAAGCTGCACTCACGAGATAATTCATATTATATAAATGTGAACAAATTGCAAATGAGAATCAGTGTCTTATTATATTCATCTTTACTTTGTATCCTTAAGCATCTGTGCTTTATGTGCAACCTTGGTATATCTGTGGGACTTTTAGAGATACGGAGAGAGAAATGTTTCTGGAAATGTGTATCTCTAAGGTCATAATTTCACTTTTGAGTGCCTTCTCTGAACCACAACTAATCTGTTTATTTGGGCCATATCAGCCAGGCCACATTTACAGCATTTGGCAGACGCTCTTATCCAGAGTGACGTACATCTGTGCTTTATAGTGCACGAGAAAACTCAACCCTCGCACTAGTAAACATAGACTTCAAATTAAGAGCTGCTAGAAGACTTAGATTCTACCAGAGGTGAGGTAAATACCCCACCAGGGTCCTTTCAGATCACAAGCAGAGGACTTTTTTTGGAATAAAGTTTATGTTAAATCAGTTTATGACATGGACATGTCGTTTTTATTCTAAGTGCTCAGTAAAGAGGAGGGTCTTCAGACTCTGTTTGAAGACTGTGAGGGTCTCAGCAGTTCTGACGGACAGGGAAAGTTTGTTCCACCAATTGAAGAGAAAAGAAAAAGAGAAAAGTCTTGATTTATTTCTTCAGCCTTTAAGAAGAACTGGGTCAGGTCTGGCTGTCGTGATTGACATCCTCTCTTGTTAACTGGTAGAATATTTAAAGTCATATTGATCCTCTGTATAATTAGAGACAGTACTAAGCATTTTCAGAGTATTTCAGGAGAGTTTTACAGTGTATTTTATACTGTTCTTGTCTTTGTGTCTCGGTGTGTGTGTGTGTGTGTGTGTGTGTGCAGTCGTAGCATAAGCAATTTCCTCTGGGATCAATCAAGTTTTCTGATTCTGAGTTGCAGAGATGCTTTGCAAACTTGGTTCTGAAAGGCTGAATAAACTTGTTTCCTGATTGAACAACGTCTCCCTGACCAGGTCTCCTAGTCTGGGGTACAAAATTACTGTCAACTGGATAGTTTCCATTCAAAAACCACTACATTTGATCACCATCAACGTACCCGCTTCTAATATGGGAATCATGTGCAGCATATTAAGAAGTCTGGTGGCGAAAGAATCCTCTCTGGACTGGATACTGACAGGAACCACTTCTTGGACCTCCAGCTCTGTGTAGACAGAGATATGGCGCACATGACACAGTCACACAGGCAGCAAACTAAAAAAAAACACCAAAAGAATGAAGAATTTCCTCATTTGGCACCTCTTGCCAGATGAATATTTGCGCCAGTCTGCACCTCCGTCCGCCGCTTGTCTTTTTTCCTGATTTGAGGATTCCGGAAGCCATGATCAACCTTCAACTCACACCAGGCCTGCTCACACAGCAGCGTTACACTCAGCTGACGCTTCAGGAAGCGTAGCAGTGGGCTGCGGCCCTCCTCAACGTTCCTCTTCCTTTTGCTTCTCTGCTCCAAGTCCCCTTCAGTCCTGAAAGCCAGGATACATCAGACACAATTTACCATCCCTCGCCAGAAACTATCTACAGGTCAACACTGTCCAATACGAGCTGATTTGAGAATATTCTAGATTCCAGCTTACAGTCCAAACATGAAAAGGCCGTTCTTTATTTTCCTTATCTACAGAGCATATTCACCTGTGAAGTGATGGTGAGGAATTTATGGGGCTTTCATTCACAGGCTCTTTCTTTGTACCAGCTTGACTAGTGGATGGCTGAGGAGGTTCTTCTGAGACATAAATTCATAAACAGTCATTTAACAGTCATTGTTTATCTCATGTTATTCTGACAACAATAATAATTCATATATTACTTATATGAGATATGCTGTATTTTATTGTAGTGCCAGGCCTCAGGTATCTAGGAGTCCCTCCTTGTAAGACATTAGCTAGTCTTCAAAATGTCTTTTCTTACTGTTTTCCCTTTGAGCGGTTTTACACTAATGTCTACAGGACTGCTAGAAAAATCTATAAAATTACAGTAAAATTTAAACAGTTTGCTCCAGTTCAACAACAAACATTAAACGATAATTGCTGGCACCTCTGGTAAATATGGGGAAAAGTGAATAAAAAAAACAAGACTTTGTAGTTTAATAGCTTCACCCTGAAAATATGAGGAAAAATTAACCTATAGACGCAGTACATTTAGTCTAAGAAATCAGAAAATATGAAATGTGTGATAAATATTGGCACCCCTGCATTTAGTATATATACAGCCTGCGTTTGCTAAAATAATAGCAATGAGCCTTCTGCTAAAATATCTGAGGAGATTAGAATACATAGCAAGCTACATTATATGGACAAAAGTATTGGGACGCCTGACCATTACACCAACAAGGACTTTAATTAGATTGCACTCAAATCCATAGATTTTAATATGGGGTCGATCCCCTTTGCAGCTCTAACAGCTTCCACTGTTCTTGGAAGGATTTCCACAAGATTTTGGAGTTTCTGTGGGAATTTGTGTCCATTCATTCATTCTGTAGAGTATTTAACAGGTACTGGTGTTGGACAAGAAGTCCTGGCTCACAATCGCTGTTCCAGTTCATCCCAAAGGTGCTGGATGGGGTTGAGGTCAGGACTCTGTGTGGGACTTTCAAGTTCTTCCACTCTGAACTCATCCAGCACGTCTTTATGGAGCTGCTTTGTGCACTGAGACACAGTCATGCTGGAATAGAAAAGGTTCTTCCACAAACTGGGTCCACAAATGCATGTTTTCTTGCATGCCTTCCAGACAGGTGCAGTTATGTAGACTCAGTGACTCTTTCTTCATGTTTTCAGTATGTGGCTGAGCTTATATATAGTATCTACGGTAACATTATAGATATTAACATTAGAGATCTTTTTTTTCTTTTTATGAGGTGTCAGTTCACTGTTTTTATAGCAAATATATTGAAGTCAGTCTCTTTTATGCAACTCTGGTATTTTAACATCAAAGAAAATGATTCTTGTAATGTGTTTATCAGACCAAAACAGGAGAACCCTTATTCTGGAGATGTGGTTTGTGTCCTCACAGCACTCGTGATTAAAGGCTGTCCCATTACAGGCCGCCACCTAGTGAGCATCAGCAAGAACTGCAATGTATTTACTACACATCATTGAAAACGACCAATGATTTAAGCCACGGTGCACATTGTGTATGGGAAATCCTTAAAGTGAAAGCAAATTTGGATTCTAAGACATGGTTCCCTTTACGAAGACTTTAAATACACTATATGGACAAAAGTATTGGGACGCCAGTAACCAAACTCCCCCAAACTGTGTCCACAAAGTTGGAAGCATGGCGATGTCCAAAATGTCTTGGTCTGCTGAAGCATCAAGATTGCTCTTCACTGGAAGTAAGGGATCACCTAAGTTCAGCAATTAAGAGGTGAGTCCCAATACCTTTGTATATATAGTGTAGTTACTAAATGGACCACTTCAGGTGTCCATTGGTGAGAAAAGGCTTTATCTACCTGAGCAGAGCGGGTCCACGGGAATCTCCAGGAGCTCAGCATCACTGATACCGTCCCACTCCTCTTCCTGAGACTCCATCAAAGACAGACCGAGACGGGCTTTATACTCTCTCAGACGAGTATCAGTATTATATAATATCGCCTCTCCACGACCTGAACCAGTTACTTATCAAGAATTCATCCTTCCCACGTATTTACCGTCCTCTAGTGTTTACACTGTTACTAGTCTGGACTTGCCCCAACTCTGGACACGCCCCTCCACGCCATTGGCTCAGATATGTGTCACTCTGCCAAACCACAGTCATTCACGCAGTTATATATGTGATGTATTGTCTTTTATTATATAGTATATGTATAACACAAATGACACGTATGTCTGTGTTTATATATACAACAACTGTACTTTGACATTTATAGTGAGAGGGACGGTAGCAGTGTGTGAGGCCAGTACTCTGCTTAAGTGTACCTCAGTGGCGCCATTGGCAGGCCTGAGATTCGAACCCGCAGCCTTCCGATCGCAAGGCTCCCTGACCCGAAGGGGACCAGCCGTCTGCGCAGACGCGTGTCTACACAGCATTGGTGGTTCAGTGGTAGAATTCTCGCCTGCCACGCGGGAGGCCCGGGTTCGATTCCCGGCCAATGCAACGTTTTCTTTACAAGAGAAAACTATATATATCACTATAACACATACATATATATATATATATATATACATACATACATACACACACATATATATATATTTTTAAATTATGTATTATATCTATTTATTTATATCACATGATATATATAATACAATATAATATATAAATATAATATAAATAACGTGTGTGTGTGTTCATATGTATTTATATATTTTGTATATAATTTCTCTCTCTATGTACACAATAATGTTTTAGCTTGCACTTTCAACAAGGTAAACAATTCCCTCTACTTTGAGTTCTATTTAAAATTGTGGCCATTCAATTTTTATGATTGTTATATTGTTCAAACTGAAATTACTTCATTTTCAAACTGAAATGATACAAGTTAACTGAACTGTTACAGTACACAAATAGAAAGTTTTGTTATTGCATGTACTAATTTGCCCAAAAGTTTTCACTGGTTATGTACCAGATTTTAGATTTTTACAAGTACTAACCTTTTTTTTTTGTCAAATTGAACACCTGCCATCAAATATTGTGGCGAAAGGTTCAACGGCTCTTAAATCTATAATTTATAGTTATAGCTATAATTAGCATCTAGACCACCAGTTAAAACCTTTGGTTGTCATATTTTGAGTTATGTGGTCTGTATTATGTTGGCTCTTACTGTTATTCTGCCACATGTTTGTCTGATGATGATGATGATGATTTGTACACACAGTGAAGTATATATCTTCCAGCAGATGAATGTGAGTAATCTGACCTACATTTTATGGACAAAAATACTGGGACACACCTCTCATGATTGAATTAAGGCGGCCCATTACTTCCAGTGAAGGGGAATCGTAATGCTTCAGCAGACTAAGACGTTCTGGACAACGCCATGCTTCCAACTTTGTGGACACAGTTTGTGGAAGAACCTTTTCTGTTCCAGCATAACTGTGTCTCAGTGCACAAAGCAGCTCCATAAAGACGTGACTGGATGAGTTCAGTGTGGAAGATCTTGACTGACCACACAGAGCCCTGACCTTCACTTCCCCACAGAACCTATACTACCACCGAAGGTCCCAGGCAGAAAGACCACTGACCCACTCAGACTAGCATCCAAGAAAAAAACAGCCACCACTCATTCTGGACAGACTCCAAGATGAAGTGACCCCCGAGGCCCAGGAGAGTCTGAGGTCTGTCCCAGTGGACGAGGTAAATAGGACAGAGATTTATAAAGCTAACAGGAGGATGCCAGAGAAGATCTTATCATTCGCACCATGGGCTCTTCTGGAGCAAACCTGAGCACTTTAACAGCAACACTGCAAGTGAACATGGTACCAGGCAGCCCTTACTGTCAATGTCCATGGATTTTTAAAAGCCTTGTCACTGTAAAAGTGATGGTATCAAATTGAGACATCTTTTTCCTCACTCTCCGGGTCGAGCAGAGGAGGAGGAGGAGTTCCCCTCAAGATTTCTTCCTCCAGCTTTAGGGAGTCTCTCCTCGCCTCTTCCATCCTTGGTTTGCTCACTAAGGGCTTGAACCTGGATTCTGTAAAGCTGAATCCATTGTTAGTGAAAAGCATCATCTAAATAAAAGTGAACTGAATTGAAATGAAGGAGAAACTGCAGCTTTTCATTAAGACTGTAACTGGTGTTAAATGACCATAGCAATAGTTATAATCTGAAATAAACAACTATAGGTGGACCATAAAGATATAGGTAATTTTTTTTTTTTTTAGAAGTATGCGGCCTGGTGGCTGGGCAGCTGCCCCTGCGTTCAGAAGGTTGTGGGTTTGAACCCCAGGACTGCCAGTGGCACCCAGGTACCATTCCCACACACTGGTCCCCAGGCGCTGTGTTCCTGGCTGCCCCCGGTTCGCTTGGTGAATGGGTAAAAATACAGAGGAAGGATTTCACTGTTCACACTGTGCTGTGTTCACACATGACAATAAGGGGCCACTTTACCTTACTTTATATATATTTTTCTACAGCCCTTCATTTCTACCACCTCTAGGGGGCCTTTGAGTACCAAGAATAAGTTCCCAGTTTCTAAACTTGTGTGCCGACCTACTCGTTGACAACCTCTAATCTGTCTTTTATGTGGTGATTATGTGAAGCTTAGCAGAAAACTTCAAAACATATTTTCGGAAGCACGCTTTAAGTCCTCTTGAAAACACTAACTGTAAAAAAAAAAAAAACTGAAAAGAAAAATGAATCTTTCGTGGAAAAAAGACAGTCCGTTTATTTCAGTCTGCAATCGAAATAACAGCTGCGTGATTTCAGATTAATCAAAAGCAGTTGGGTGTAGTTGTTTTTTGCCTAAATCCATTTTTTGTTCATTTGAACAAAGAAAAAAGGCTGAAATAAATATACAGCAACAGTAACTTTTATAACGACATGAAGTGCCTTTGAACAGGTCAATTTATAACTAAAACCATTAGAGCTGCAATTCAAACACACACACACACACACACAAACACACACACTTCAGTTCCCATTGTCAGGACCACCTTTCCATTTTTCCACATTTTGTCTGCAGCAAAAAAAAAAAAAGTCACATGAGAAAAAAAAAAAACTACAAGTTGAAAGCGGCTTACGCCCAAATGTGGATTTACAGTAGTACACATAGTTAACTAAGAGAATGGATCTTGGGGTTCAGGCGTGCATCTCTATGTGATCTTTTCCTGTTAGCACTGTGCAAATATCCAACGCTACCCTGTTCATTAATAAAAAGGTTTCTGGTTTCACACTAAGCACGTAGAATCTTGAGGCCTGTGATACATGAATGTGAAGTTAGAAGTGAAATGTGCACATACAAAACCAACCACAAGGTGTCGAGCTAAAATAATCACCAAGAAAAGCAAGCAAAACGTGTGTGTGGGGGGTGGAAGGACAGGGGGTCTCAACCTTGAAGGGGAGGGGGAGGGGGAGGGGGAGGACGGGTTGGTGGTGTCGCTTCAGAAAGTAGTTGGGCTGAAATTTACCTTTCAAAAAGTGTCCTCAGCGTCCTTGGCATAAATGTTGCTTAAATATATATATCTCTCAAGAAAAAAAAACTTTACAGGAGAAAGTGGAAAAAAATGCTCCTAAATGTAAATTAGGTCAATACATTATAAAATTTGATACAGTTTAAAGAGCAACCTGCAATTTCAAACTATGAAAAAATAGGGATGACACAAGCATGATATATACACACACACACACACACACCAATACACACAGAGTCCTATCCAAAAGTTGACACCATTGGTCAGATTACATTCTGTTGATTTTCTAGGTGAAATTAAATATATATCTCCTCTACAGAAAACACTGACTCGCACTTAACATATCAGAAAAATATAGGTTGTGCAAAAGTTATGGCACACTTTATATTTGATCTTTTCTAACAGTCAATTACATTGAAATTGTGCACTAACATTTACAGAAAAGAAGTGTCAGCTATTGAAGGTGGCCAAACGTGTTCCAGCCCTATAACTGTACAGTATGTTAGAAGTCACCGTGCTCGTTTTAAAAACTGCTACGGAAACCCTTCGATGAACTCTCCTATTTACTCTTTAAACCTTTTGCTTTAATTTCACTTTTCAGCATGAAAAGTAAAATCAGTTCACCCTCACCAGTCCCTCCTCTGTGCCTTGACTGGGACAACTCTGGCAATAAAGCCTCCAGTCAGCAATGAACCCACATCACTGAGCATCATCATAAACTCCCTAAAACCAACCAAACATCTGCAGCTGCATTAAAGAGCCCGGAGTAACAGAATCTCACAGGGAGCTCCGGGCCAAGCAGGGAGGCTGCAGATGTTACTTAGAAAACGTGATCCATTTGTACACCAGTAACATTACAAACCATCCAAACCTCCAGACACTTGCCAAAGCTTAAATCTCTAAACCAGAGCGACCAAAACCAATCATGCTACAAAAATGGGGTTAACATGGACAGTCCTAGGAATTCCATTCATATGCATTGATCCAGATTTGAAGTTTCACGGTGGCCAAGGGTCCTTAAAGGGGTAAGGATAGGCATGCGTCTCTGTTTTTAGGGAATCTCTGGAAAGCCCATCTTCTCTCAGCACTGAGAGGCCCTACAGTCAGACGCCTCGAGCTCCACACTGGACAGGAAGCGCCTGGCCAGCTTCCGTCCGTCATAAGTGAGCTGGGTGGTGTAGAGGGTCCTGGCGTGTTTGGGGTACACAATAGTGGTGCTCTGGTAGCGCTGCACCCGCTGACGAGGCTGGAACTCCAGCTGCGTTTTGTATCGCCTCCAGGTGCTCTGAGACAGGGCCAGCACGGTCTGGCTGCACAGCTCCAGCCCCAAACCCCGGGGCTGCAGAGACACGTCCTGGATGAAGTGGCGCTCCGAGTCGTAGCGCACTGATGAGGTGTATCTGAAAGAACAGGCAACGGTTTAACACACAACCGAGCACAACTGAACACAAGCAAGCAGCACCAGAGATCAGCTCTATCACCTCATTTCTTTCGGGGGCAGAGGGTCAAGTTCGATTCCCTCTCCATAGGAGAACGGGTGAAGGCCTTTAACCTGCCTAGGAGGAGCCTGGAATAAAAAGGCAAAAGGTTACATTTACAATTACAGCATTTGGCAGACGCTCGCATCCAGAACAACTCACATCTGTGCTTTGTAGTCCACAAGTGAACATCACTCATACTAGTAAGCCCAGGCTTAAAATAAAAATGAAGACAACGGTAAGGGAAAGGTAAAAGTTAAGCATTTGATGACCATCCTGGTTTAACTTAGACTGTTATTCGAATCGTTATCTTTTTATTATTGATAGGGGACATCTGGACCTATATTGGATGAACTCAGGTATTATGTGCCATCACATAATCTGGGAAAGATATTACATGTCCTAAATGATAAATACTCTCCTGCTTGATCAGAAAACTTTATTGATCCCAGAGGAAATTGCATTTGCCACAACTGCTCAAAGACAACAATATAAAATATAACATCTAAATAAAATCAGATAGAAACTGCAGAAAATACTCTGTGCTATATACACAAATGCTGGGGTAGTAATACTATGATTACATAAATATCAGGCTGAACTGAATACTTCTGAGTTTCATTCACCTTATTTATAAAATTGACTTTGGTTCATTCAGAAATACACATCTACCCATCTAATTATCTACCTATATATCTATATGTATACACATATAACCAAATACACACACACACACACACACACACACACACACACACACACACACACAACACGTAAGTCCACTGGATATTAACACAGCTATGCAGGCATCAGTCAGAAGTCAAATATTAAGGATCGTATTGAGATGTTTTGAGACTCGGTGCAGTGTTACTCACTCTGGCTTCGTCCTCCGAGCCCCCGCTACTCCTCTCACTGCCCGGTGCCAGGAGCCAGGTGCAGGGGCTGGGACTGGGACTGGGACTGGGTGGCAAGCCAGAGTCCGGACTGTCCAGAGCACGCTCAGCTTTAAAACTCATATCCAGCAGGTCATCATCAGGCACACTGCGGAGATTCAGTCTTCCCACCATCGCCCCGCAGCTCCAGCTCCAGCAGAGAGCCACACCAGGAGGAACTGATTGGTCTTACAGACACCTTCAGAAGGTCTCCAGTGATCCCCCAAAGCTCTGCCTGCAGCCCGAGGACCTTCAGCATGCAGAGGAATGCCTCACTGTCTCCTGCTGTCCTTTTACCCACCCAGAGTGCAAAAACACCCCAAATCAAGACCTTCCAGCAGCTTCAAGGTGATGGAAACTCCCTTCTGCTTTGCCCTTCCTCACATTAAGTGGGACGGCAGAGCCCTCTCACTATGAAGCACTGGAACACTTGCTGAATTCAAAACTGTCCTCCCTCAAAGCTCCTCACTGTTACATGCAGGCAGCTCGATAGAAGGACCCGCCTCTACCAGCCTCCCCACTGCTGATTGGAGTGAGATTTCCAAAAAGAAGGGGGTCTGGGCCATGAGAACTGACACCCTCCCCCTCAGGAGAATAAGGACTCCTTTAAAGCCGGATTACCATTTCTTTTTTTTTCTTTTTAACCCCAACACTGCACTACTCACTCAGCCTTTCAATGACAGAGCTCCAGTTATGTTAGGAGCAACAGGTATGGTATAAAAGTTGCAGTAATATTAACAGCACATGAATCAGCACTTAAGTAATCATAACTTTGTGATGAACAAACCTCCCAACATCAGCCCATACAACATTTACAGAACATTACGCATGAACAGTAAAGCATATAAGGACCCAAAAAAATAAACTCACACAACCCATAAACATCTATAAAACTTTATGCATCAACAGCAAAGCATGTATGGACAAGTTCAAGAAATAATAAACGAGCCTTTCACCCATATCTTTTTCTTGGTCAAACATGATATATGGTATCAGTTATTTCTCCATAACTAGACCTCCCCTTCGCCCTTGAGCCCCTAAAAAGGCCATTTAAGACATTACAGGAAAGACAGTGTTCTCAGAGTCTGCACACATAATGATTAATACCTCAAAACATTTAAAATAGACCTTTCTATTTTCATCCATTCTAACATTACATTAAAGAGAAAAAAAACAAGGCAACTGCTTTGTGTCTGGTTTGGAGACAGGAAAGCTTACGTTCGTCTCTTGAACAGAGGGCCTGGGGCTCCACTCCTGAACCTGGAGACTGGAGTTTTACAGCCCAACCCCATTTTCTCACAGCGTCCTACTCACAAACACTCGTTACAGAGCTCTTGCAGCCATTTACTGTAATAGCGAGGGGACAGAAAAAAGGCTGGTTCTTAAATCATTTTCATGTTCAGACTCCCAGGCCGGAAGAATTTGTGCCAAAGTAGCAGCAGGCTGCTTCTCTGGATCATTTTGCCATCCATTTTGCTTTAAGTGCAAACATATTTCAGGAAAACGTGCAAAGTAATGGACATGCGTTCATCCACCACGCAGAGCTGTGGGGTATTAGTGTTAAAAAAAAAAAAAAATTTAAAAAAACATACACGGGCACATGACTCATTCATGCCAGTGATGTGTTACAGTTGCAGAAATGTCATTACAATCAAACAACTTTCAAATCATGAGGTTCACATTAATCCATGAAAAGGAGAACTTCATTATTTTCAACATGAGAGGACTGATCTGTATTAGTGTGGGCATGTTCTCGTTTACCAATTTTACATACACATGTATAATACCACTTTGATCTCGATCGCGTTACGAGCGGAGACACTACAGGAGAGCCAAAGCACAAGTTCCGTATAACGTGTTGAAGACGGAAAAAGTCCACGTTGAGGTCACTGAATTCTTTTTTTGATGAGCTTCTCCAGCTTGCGAATGCGTGAGGACTCCTGCTCAGGGGTGGGGGCACTGAAGGACAAAGTGTGTCCTCCTTCTGGCCCGGAGGGAGGGGTGGGTAACCTCTGTCTGAAGAGCTCCAGCATACTGTTCTGTTCACTGCGCTTCAGTCCCTGAGGATGCACACAAGCACACACACAAATGAGTGAAATGTGAGGACCTACAAAGGCTAATACAGACCCTACCCGGACAAAACCAAGAGAACTGAACAAGTGAGGTATTCTCAGTGGGATTGCTCCTCAGATCCTGATTCAGAATTCAATTATCCCCGAAAAAAAAGCTCACTGGTTGCATTCAAGATGGTTTTTCAGGATACACCAGTGGACATGCGACAGGCTCTATGAATTACACAGTACAGTATGACCAGCTTAAAGATGATTTATTATCCTTTATGCCTTAAGCAACTTGAAAACAAAATGGATCCCTTTACCAATAACAGACTGAGCTTAAGCCTACACTAAAAAAAAAGCTTTTTAATGGAGAATAACCATTGTGTGTTGCAATGTAGTTCAAGATTAGGCTAAATCCGCATAAAGGAATCAGAAATCAGAATTGGAGAACTTTATTGATCCTGGAGAAAATTGCTTAATCCAGGAGGAAACCAAAAAGAATGGCAGCATCGGTCATTTTGTCCTCTGCAGGGGCTTACCTTCATGTCTAGAATCTTTTGGAACGTTTCTGGGTTTCCATCAGCAAGGAGCTTAATGTAGTTATCCACAAAGACCACTGGTGGCTCATGAGGGGCCATGACCACCTGAGGGTTACAGAGAATTAGGTCAAGCAGACTGCAGCACAAACCTTAGTCCTGTCCCAAAAGGCTAAATGCTCCCACATGAGCCTACTTTAGCAAGCAGAGGAGCATTAGACAGTCACCAAATGACTAAAGTTGCAAACAAAGAGCAACACTCACAGCCTATATTTAGGCCCCTTTTTAAACAGAGCAATTACTCCATGCTTGAACGAATCTGAATTAGCCTCACCGGTAATTATTTTTGCTATAATGAGAGAGTCTGGGCAAAACAGCAGTTAAAGAGGTTAAATGCGGCACGAGCCCATGGTTCTTTTTTCCTCTCTCTCTCTGTCGGGAGAAATAGGGAAAAAAAAGCTGGATAGCTTGTGACTATTCATATTTCTAACAGAGCAGGGAAACACATGGCTGACAGACACTGCTGAAAAAAGGAGTGGGGGGAGTGGGGGGAGTGGGGGGTGGAGATATGGAACAGTACCCCCAACAGTAGTTCTTTCCCCAACCCCCCATTACTACTCTCGTCCTTACCTCGAGGGACGAGCTTCCGAGATATGCATGAGTCAAAGATGGAAAAGCGACATGCAATTCTGTGGATTGTCTGGAATTTTAATGACAATCCCTCCCTTCAACAAAGCAATTTACTTAGCGACTGTCTGGAGATTGGCCAATGAAAAGCCTTGAGGGGGTTTACTGCAGTTATGGTGTGGCATGTAAAGCAGAAAGAGAGAGAGAGACAGAGACAGACAGAACAGACAGATTGACAGACATCAGAGCTACCTTTCCATTTAGTTTCCACAGAGGGCCACAACAGAAGGGAGTGAAAAAGTCCGTGGAAAAAAGCCACGTCTCACAGGCCGCACGCTTGGCCTGCTCTACCTCTTTTAACTTGGGTCAAAAGTAGGTCCGTCCCAAGCAAAGAATATGTGGACCTCCATCTTTTACACATTATTCTCCACGTTAGCACTCTAATGAACATCACATGAACAGCCAAACTGTAGCTCCCAACCGCAACGGAGGTCACATTTCACCCTTAAACCAGTAAAGGAGTCCCAGAAGTAGCAATGTTTCACAGAAGAAACTCACTGATGAGCTGGAAGGACTGACACTGTTTTTGAAATAAAGGAAGGAAATGGCCATGACATGTCCCGAAAGCACATGAAGCTCAGTAAACATGTTGGTCTTCTGAAAGGCATGACTGTGAGCTAAAATGCACAGAAACAAATGTACAGTGTTTAATGTACAGTCGGTTTACCCCTTTTGAGGCGCTCTCTGAAAATCTGCACATGTAAAGATGTAAGCAATTACCTGAGAGGCACTTGGGGCAGTACAAAGTCAATCATTAAATGCTAACCAGATCTAAAGGCCCACTGTATGAATTCATTCAGCTCAAGGCCAGGATTATGCAGTGCCTCAAAGCCCTGAGCAAAAAGGGAATGCATGTAAACAGATTTAAAGCATTCTGGCAGGGGCCAAAGGGCGGAGACTTCTCTCCCATGCTCATCAGCACACGTGGCGACAGGTTCAGCTGCTGACACTCTCAGGGTAGATCAACAAAGGCTTATTTGCAGTGATAAGAGACAAACATATTTTAATCAACATTAGCTTTCATTATGCAAGGGAAAATGATATGGAACAAATGTAACTTGAAAACAATCTCTGCTCTGAATGCATTAACACAGACTTCAAGTTATCACAAGACATTTATATTGTCAAGAACACTTTTCTAAACCCTTTAGCCCACCAGTTAGGAAATGCCCTTTTCCAGAATGGGCTTGCATGATTAGATCTGGTCCCTGTTTAGAGAAATCAAGGCTGAATTCCAGGTTAAGGAGTACAGGAAGGCCATGGGGAGCCTAGCAAGCAGCCACAGATCACAGGGCTGAGGCTAGAGTCAAAGGTCAGGGAGAAAAAGAGGGACCAACACTGGAGTCTACTATCCATGTACATCTTCAGTTTAATTTAAAGAGGTGTGTCAAGCTCAGGCCTTTTGGGGTCAGTTTCCCAGACAGGGATTATGACTAGTCTTGGACTGCCTTTTACTTTTCAATGGAAAATCTCTATTCACAGCACTATATAATCCAGGACTAGGCTTAATCCCTGTACGGGAAACTGAACCTTAGTGTTACAGGCCTGCAAAGATCAGAAATTAGTGTTGCCCTTACTCTATGGTCAAAATTCAACACATGAAGATCTTTGTAATGAGCTGATGAGCTCAGGCAGAATGCCCAATTCTACACTGCTGCGGACAACCATAGAGGAACAACCAAACCTGGATCAGTTGTGTTATGAGTGCAAGTGTTAAGATGACAAAGCAAGGAATTGTGTGAGAGGCTGCTCCTCTCTAAGCAGAGCCCTGCTGGGCACAAGCACTTCCTGCCTTAACCCGAAAGCGCATTAATACAGAAGAGTAGACCTCAGTGAGGGGCTTCTAACCAACACAAAGCCATTTGGACCTTTATGGGCTGCTCACAATAAAATACTTTCCTGCCTGGGGTCACAGGCAGCCTGCAGGGCAAGCTTGTTAAAAGGGAAGTCTTGGAAAAATCAGATTATCAGATGATGACTCTCACGGTCATGGGTGGATGTTTGGATGGACAGATGGGTAGAGTTACCCACCTTCAGAATCATCTCTGCTCGAGTCATCCCTTTGACTACTATTTTAGTGTAGCTTGCTGGAGCTTTACGAAGCACCTGAGAGCCGATGGAAGGCAAGTCTAGCAGAACAGTCTTCAGAGAGTGTGTGTCCAGTAGAAGCTAGACACCCACACATATACACACACACACACACACACACACACACACACACACACACACACACACACACACACACACACACACAC
>JBBJLS010000001.1:22512069-22536504 GCA_037577275.1 Bryconaethiops microstoma
ACACACACACACACACACACACACACACACACACACACACACACACACACACACACACACACACACACGGAATTAACATTAACACTATTAAGGCAGCCTTAACAGTCATTTGTCAAAATGATTACAGACACCCTCCTAAAAATAAAGGTACCAAAAAGCGTTTTTGCAGAAATATCACTTTTGCTTAACTGAGAAGCTTGGAACTGAACGGTTCCAACGATTTCTTTAAAGCAGTGGTTCTCAAACCACCCTTTAGGAACCCCCAGGTCTTATTCTATGAGCTAGAAGTTGGGATGGAGTGAAAATGTGGACCGTCTGGGAGCCCTTGAAGACTGGACTGAGAAATGCTGCTTTAAAGATTACTTCAATTAAAGGATCTTGAGACAACCAAAACTGGTCATAATAAAACTCTTGTTCCACATGTGCAATAGCCATATGACAAAAACAGCTCAACTAAACAGTGTCTGCATCACTGTGGCTTTTCTGCTTACCTGCTCAGCTCCAACCATGCTGATAGGTTTACATCTGAACAAATGGTTGATAAACTTCGGGATAAAGGAGCTGGAAACGTAAAAGTAAACAGCAGTATAGTAAGACAAAGTGTTGTTTATGTAAAAAAAAAGAAAAAAAAGAAATGATAATAATAAACAGTGGCCAAAGGTGTGTTTGGGAGGGTCTGCAGTACGAACTTGGTGAACTTGATGCAGAACTGGGTGAAGTATTTTCGAGTGGCGGCGAGGTTGTCTCTGATGATAGGTACATTCTGTTTGATGTGCATGATGACAGATGTGACATAGGGGCTCTGGTCCCCCACATGTTCCACACTCTGCCATGGCATCTGCACTTGCATGCACACGCACACGCACAAAATAAACAGCTTTAGTCTGAAGTATTTTCCTCAATCGTTTCTTTCAAAGCAGTTGCAGTATAAGTCGTCTCTTTCACAGACTACTGTTAAGCTACTTAAGCCACTTGTGGGTCTGTACATTGATTATTTGGAAGTCACATTTAACTCACCTTGCTCATGGCTGTGAGTGCTGGATCACATGCAGCATCCAGATCCTGAACCAAAAGCTGGATGCTGTTTGAGATCACACTGCCGACAACAGTTAAAAGATGGAGACATCAAAAACGGGAATATACAAAAAAAAAAAGATTAATGGAGTATAAAAGATCTACAGGGAACAAACATACCCCTGATTAAACTAATTTATTTAAAATTACCACTGTATACATATTTAGGAGGTTAGCAATTACGTGCTAAAGGTGTCCATCTCTCCTGTCAAGTTGATCCTCTCTATAAGTGATTTGTCCACTTTCTCCTTTAGCTTCTCCTCGAGCTGTAGAGACAAAGGCAGCAGGACACTTAGAATAAAAAAAAAAAAGGTATTTCTATGTATGTATGTATGTGTGTGTATAATGACCTGCTGTGTGGTAGCAAGACAGTATTCGGCTGTGCTGAGGATACTGCAAATGAGACAGAGCTCCTCTGTGGTGAACTTGGCCACCTCCGAACCCTCTTTTTCCTTCAACAGACTGCTGATGGTCAGACCTCCACTGTTACTGCTTGTTCTGCAACACATATACACAGACACACACACACACTGACCAGAGTGCTCCCTAAACCCAACAGCCCTCTAAAAGTTTTCCCTGTTGTTCAAATGTTGAAGAAACCAGAGAAACCACAAAAGCTTCTCCGGAAAAAAAGGCTCTCTTTAGTCTGCTCTCCCAAAGACAATAGAGGGCAAGCCACCCAAGGTGGCGGGTGGTGCTTGTTCTTCCTCAGCAGAACACCACAGGAGAACTTTTCAAAATGGGGCCACACAGAAATGGCTTTGCTTGCTGGGCAATAACAACAGCATAAACAGCTCCACTGCTGGGTCTAATAATCAAAAGCCAGGCATGGTGGGGGATGAGAGGAGAGAAAAGCCCCTGAAAGTCAAACCATATGGGTACATACGTTCCTGGGTGCACTGCTGTGATTCACTTACTTGGGCAGATTTCCAGAGAGGATCTTCCAGGCGTACTCGCGTAGGTACTTCTGGAAGATAGTGGTGAGGGCGATCATGGGCTCGCCTGTACTCAACTGTGAGCACTGCACCATACATTTCTTATAGTACACAAAGAGATCAGCACAGCTGGGTAGCACAGCACCCCCTTCTTCCGTGCCCGACTTTGGTGGACCCTGTGCTCGGAAATCGGTCACGAAGCGGTCGATCAGCTCTCCTAAATTCCTGCAACAGGGACACAAAAGTCATTTGTTAGCCATAGTCAGAGCTCAAACACCAGTAGGAATGAGATTGGCAATGCACAGAGGTGTGAGAACAATTTGGAACAGGGGGTGCATTGTATGTGCCATCGCAGAGGGTCATCCCCTTCAGAAGTCAGAAACCAGATACCAAACGCCCAAGTGAAGAATGTGGGCAATTTCATGCCAGACAGGTCAGTCTGGATTGGAAATAAAGGAGGCCATTGTCAAGAAAAGGTCAGTCTACTTTAGCCAATGGTCCATTACAAGACCAGAGGAGTCCCCTCTTCAGTGCCCCAGATTTGGAAGTCCTTCTGTGGGTAGAAACGATGGCTATAAAGCAACAACAAAAAAAAAAAAGAGAAGCAAAACAGAGAATGAGATCTGCTGCTCTAGCACTTTTTAAACAGTCTGCAGCGACTGTGGTTAACGCAGCTAATGGGAAACATTTCTGCTTCAGTGGAGAGATAAAAAAAAAAGGAAGACTTGGAGTCAGACAGGGGAACGATGGATGAGGGAACACTGAAGGGGACACCCACAAACCATGTGATTGAATACAAACACACGTTTGTCACTGGAAACAAAGCTTGTTTTAACTTCTAATGGCAGTCCCATATACACTGTGACACAAAAGTCCGTTGTGGCGGGTGTTTTGGAACACTTTTATAATTCCTTGCATATTCCACTCACTTGTCCTGTGATTCGATGTAGACGTAGAGATGAGGCTCAAAGCATTTAGAAATAATGCCATGGAACGGATTCTCTGGGGTCTTCGGCTTCTTAGGCTGAAACAGGAAAACATTAGTCAACTAACAGTTTCTTAACACGCTTTTCTCCGAGCTCTGCGGCCGATCTGATAACACAGAGAAAGTGGAAGGAAATTTCACTGCTTAAACACATTTGCAACATTTCGACATTTTGAAATGCCAAAGTGACATTTTAAAACATGAAACTACAAAGTCAAACTAATAAATAATTAACATATACTGATTTTAGGTAAGAATATTTTTGGTGTGGGCAGATTAGGCACAGCCCATGCGTGATATAAAATGTAAAGTGAGACTGATGTGCTTAAAGTAATTGTTCAGACCAACTGAACCACTCCTCATTCTACCCAATGTTGTGAAATTAAACAGCACTGTGAGAACATGTTGATCGAACAATGCAACGGTAAGAAAAACAGGATCAACTTCTATCAGACTTTGGGTGGGGTAAATGTGAAAAACACATGGGGTCATTGGCTCTGGCAGTGTTTTTCTATACATTCCTTAGCCCCATCTGTCCTTCACATAAATGTTTTAACAACTATTGTGTAACCATTTTAACCCACAAACAGAATGTAAGGACAGGCTACAAATCAGTCAGGACATATGAATATCCTTACCCTCTCCAGATCTTCATCTTTCTCAGAAACATTGTCTTCTGACTCGTCCTCTAGAAAAGGGTTAGTGGGCTCCAGGGGCGTCTCAGGTCTCTTCTGTAGACAAACACACACACACACACACACACACACACACACACGAATCTCACAACCTCATTCCCATCAGTTTCATGCTCCAGAAAATCCCTTTGTGTGCAACCACATAACACTATGACCTGGGAAGTAGAGCCAGGAACAAGCCATGCTGGCCTTACCCCAGGGCCGTCGCTCAAGGTGCTGCCTGAGAAACGCTTAGCCAGCAGCCCCTCGAAATTGGTGGTCCGCTGAATAGCAAAGAGCAGGAGCTTGACCTCAATCTCCCTGGCTCGGGCTCGCATCAACTTTGCCAGCTCTGTCCTGATGAGCACACAAAACACACACACATGCGCACACTGTGGTCAGCAAGATCTCACATGCTAGGCAAAAGTGATGTTTAGGGTCAGTGATTTTATAGGCCAGTGGGTGCATGTTAAACTGACCATAGCGGATTACGTCTGCCTTCAAATAGTGCAAATATTGTCAGGTTAATATTATTGCTGTTTGCTTTGTGTCTTGAAAAGAAGACCTAATTGTAAAGAAAATGATACGGTTTATGTTTATTTGACAAACACTTATCAAAAGAGAGAATGTAGACTATGAAATCTACAATGGAACCACATCAAACATTTTTTCCCATCCACTGAAACTCTAGTGACACTCTGAATACTAATATCTAGAACTTTGGCTGGTGTATTGCCAACTTTGTTAACCGTTTCTTTTCCATACTGGCCAGAAGATTTGTTCTCTTACACATTCTTGAAGTATAATTTGCAACTCAATTTCACTACTTTATCACAGTTTATTGTTTGATACTGAAGAATCTATGGAAGGAAGTTTCATACAGTCAGTGTGCTGATACCTTGTGATATGGCAGAACTCTACAGCGATGCGTTCTGTCATGCACCACTCTTCAGGAAACATGCGCCCATATTTTTCTTCATAGTCCACCAGCTGACGCTTAATCCATGCATAGCGCCGATCGATCTTATCCAACCATGCCACCTGCATTTAAGTCGGAAATGATTTTCAGAGAGCAGATTCATCATGCTTTCACAATGAGTAACTATTAAATATTACGGGGCATTTTATGTGACATAATCTGAGCCATACTCACATCCTGGTTCTCTTGGAAGAGCACAAGGTATTCAGAGAGGTGCTGTCTGATGAACTTCTTGATTATTTCTTGCTTAATGCGAGGATCCAGGACATTGGCCACCAGACAGGCATCTCTGAGCACAATGCTGGGGCCTCCAGGCCTCTATTAAAAACCATACAGCCATACAGTCTATGATGACTTTTGTCTAGCACACTTTTCATGCATGCAGTGCAGCCCAAATCCTTTACAAGATTAATAAAACAGACCATAAATCTTTAATAATAAAAACGCTGCTGTTTTTGTTTTTATTTGCTGTTTTCTTTGACTTAGTGCAGTACCTTTGACCCCTGTGAAGGGAAAGCCTCCTCAAAGTCAGCCAGAATCTGCGTGCCTAGTTCACTCTGTGCTGCTTTCACCCTGTGGGGAAAAGTCAGATTGATGAGTTTTAACACAAGAACACCCTGGTCTGAGTATAGGATGTGCCTGTAGGGGAGGTGGAGGGATTTCCCTCATTATCCTAAATGGAGGAACATCAAACAGAGCGCGTCTGCCCCAGGCTACTGAACCTCTCAATTTCCAGAGCGCAAAAAATGTAACACAGACAGAATGAGAGCATAAACCAGTCAACCATGGCACGAAACCACTGACCGATGAAGTGAATAATATTGATTACAATCTCCTTACAATGCCACCTGTCAAGGGGTGGAATATATTAGACAGCAAGTGAACAATAAGTTCTTTAAGTCAATGTGGTGGAAACAGGAAAAATAGGCAATTGTGAGTTTTTGAGCAACTTTGACAACGGCCAGCTTGTGAAGGCTAGATGATTAAATGAGAGCAACCCCAAAATGACTGGTCTTGAGGGGTTTTCCTGGTATGCAGTGGTTAGTATCTACCAAAAGGAAGGATATCTGGTAAACCAGCAACAGTGACACAGGTGAGCAAGACTCAAAGTTTTGAGGAGTCCCCATGATTATCCCTGTCCACCGTCAAAAGTGCCTAATTGATATGTGAGCATGAGATCTGGACCACAGAGCAACAAAAGAAGGTTGACTGGTCTGATGAATCACATTTACTTTAACATCATGTTGTTGTCTAGGTCCATGCAAATTGCAGAGATTGCACCAAGATGTGTTATGGGAAGAATGCAAGCTGTTGGAGGCATTATGATGTATTTTCTAATGACAGTGGCCTCTTTCAGCAAGATAATGAACCCTGCCACAGTCCAAACATTGTTCAGGGATGGCTTAAGGAACATGACAAAGAATTCAAATTGTTGATTTAACTCCTATGTTCCCCAAGTCTCAAAGTAATTGAGCATTTGTGGGATGTCCTGAACAAACTAGTCTGATCCATGGAGGCCTCACCTCCCAACCTACAAGACTTGAAGGATCTGCTGCAGAAATCTTGGTGCAGATACCACAGCACACCTTCAGAGGTCTTGAAGAAGCCATGCTTCGACAGGTCAGAGCCATTTAGGATGGGATGAGGGAGACCTACACAGTATTAAGCAGTTAGCTGTGCGGTACTTAAACCGATGTAGAAATAAGATATTTAGGAATATTTGAGGATGATGCAGCAACCACATGTGAATAAATTTGCTTACAAATATATCAGGAAAATCAAAAAGAGTACACGACATGAATGTACATGAGTTACATAAATCTTCGCCCAATGCTTATTGGCACTGATCAATAACCTACTAACTTAATCTGGTTTTCCAAAAGCATTATAGCACAAAGGTGGTTCTTAACAGTAGAGCATCACTCATGTCTTCTAGTTAAAACTGGACTCTGACTATTATGTCCATACACAAAAAACTGCAGTGCACTGCTATGAAATGAATGTGATATTAATGGTTTTCTGACTAGGGACTGTTTGTCTCACAGTCAGATTTTAGGCCCACAGGTCTACTTATGTGTTATGGATTGACTGTTTATTTATATCCTGCAAAAGACTTTGCTGCACTTTAGCAGCAAACACACTGATAGATGGGCATAGTCGTCAGTAAACATTTTCCAAATAAAAATATCAATAGAAAACATAATAATCAAGATTTCCTTAATAGCAGCAAAATCAGGCAGGTCCGAACTCAGCAAATCCTCTCTCTAAAATATGTCTTTCACTATTATACTGGAACTCTGGAGAAATCATTGATGTCATTAAGCATTTAATATTTTCTCAGCAAAAGACAGAGAGGGGTAAACAGAACCATGAACGTTTGGTTTTTACATGAATTACCCAAAGGTTTAAGTGAAGTTCATAAGGCGGCCACGGCTCGGAAGATTCACTACCATTTATATACTAGACAATATAACTGACTTGTTAGGTAGAGAACCAAAGGCTTGGAAAGGCCTGTGCTCTTTTCAGGATAATACATATATTTCTATTATCACTACATAACTTTTATACTCACATGATAATTAGTCAAATGATTTGACCTACACTATATCTAAATATACTTTAAGAACCTCACATTATGTATAAAAATGATTAATTCTGATAATGCTGATGCTCAGCAATTTCCAAGACTTAATTGAAATAGTCTTGGAACTATACCGTTATGCTGTGTAGCGTTAATGACCAAAAAAGAGCTTAATCTCTGCCAAAATGCTTGACATAAATCACACTGCGAAGGATAATATTTGTTCAACAAATCGCTCGGTTCTGCTAATGCATATTTATTTATTTGGCACATCAGGCTAATGGCTGAATGATGTCTTTTCCCCCTCAAACTCCCCCTACTTTCCATTACAACCCACAAGAAAATGAACAAATATGAATAATGTGCAAAAACAAAAAAACAGATGGGGGCAGAACCTTTTACATGACTAATGTTTACATATCTGTGTATTAACATTTGAAGTGTTTGTCAAGTTTCAGCACTCGCAGTGGTGAGCAGGTTCATGGCAAGTTGAGGATGAGATTAAAGATGTTTGGGAGCATCACAGCACAGTGGAAATGGGATTCCAATTTCATTTCTAAATTCACTGTTGGTGCTGGATGTAGCTAGATCCCATCACTGGAACAACAAGTGCCTTCCAGGATAAACAAGGACAGCCAGAGAAAGAGAGGAGCCCACATGTTCCTGCCAGATGGACATCAGGCTACAACTGGGTATACTACATCTGCTTATCTGTGTCTTTCTCAACTGCTCTGAAGACCCGGAAAGTCTAAACTGTGGCTGCACTCTCAGCTGCTGTCCCTGATCAAACATCTTCGCCACACCTTTCACCCAAACAGACATTTCTATTTAGGGTGGGTGGGTCACGCCTCAAAATGAAAACATTCAGCCTCTTCTGTTTTTGGCCTTGGCTAAAACAGTGCACTGCAGCGGGCCAATCAGATAGGCTCAACATAGCATTTCTGCGAGCCTCTCTCTCAACAATTCATGCTCAGCAAGTTATGTCCAAAACAAGGAAGCTCTTATTGTGCTCTGAAAAACATCCCATCCAGGCACTAAAGGGGGCTAATATGTTTACACTGTAAATTCCATGGTCTCTAAGACCACCTCCACCCACTGAAATAATTTTTCCACACTCCCTGACCTGAAGCAGAGGTTCAGAGCAAGGTCAGAAAGTGATGATTCACTGCAAGCTGTAGCTGAGAAATGCTTGATCGATATGCATAATTGGTTCGCTTTGCACAAGCACATAGGCATAACAGCTGTCAGCATTCTGTGACTTTGATCCAACTTTAAGTCGTGTCTGCGCAAAGGCATGTATTCTGCTCAGCTGAAGATTGCTGGGGGCGGAAAAGGCAAACTGTGGGAGCAGGCAAAGGCAACTGCAGCCACTGGCCTTTCCAGATAAACATAAAGGCACTGGAACAATCTGGGAAACAGTTTTCCACATCAAACACACCCTTCCTCGCCATTTGCTTATGAACCAACAGCTTTATCAGAGAATCCAACATAAATAAGCAGTGGGAAGGAGCGAGTCAGAGTTGCATGGAACAAAACGGAGGGCCTCTCTCGGTCTTCACAAAGACTTCAGTCTCAGAGCCTGCAGGGACAAGGGCTCCACTGCTGGGGATACACAAGGACAAAGAGCTTCTCTGCACTGGACAAATAGGCCTGAAAAGCACTTGAATAAAGAAGAATACAGATTTCCTTCCTGTGTTGCATCTGTGGTAAACATAAACAGGATCTTCTTATCCTCATCACCATTCAATTTACAGAAATACAGCAGAGTATGTCAGACAAACACTGACTGCAATTTCAGTTCATTCGGACAACAGGCAGACAGCCTGAGTATACAGTTAGGCCATGGCTCACTGCACACGGGGCAGCGTAATGAACCGTCTGGACATTTATGATTCAAGTCAGATTTGTGTGTCTGTGTGCTCAACAGGGCTGAAAAGAAGGATGAAAAGAATGAGAAAATGGAATGTCAGTATGTGCTTACCTCTCAGAGAGCTGGCGTATTTGAGGGATACCCATATACCTTTGAAAATGCTCCAGCACGTTGACCACCCCCTGGAGCAGGTTGGCCACCTCCCCATACTGTCTCTTGCGTGTCATGGCTCTGAAAGAGAACTTCATCTATTAACCAGAGAAACAAATTATATATTGTCGCTCTTGGAACAAAACCCTCTCTCTCTATTTTTTATGTTTTCTGTTTTTTGGGGGAATCTTTTAAAAGTATCAACTGCCTTTAACACAGTATCAAATTTCATGAGGAACAGACCAATAAAAAAAAGGGGTCAAAGACATGAAAATCAGGTTATATTAACATACACTGAAAAATGCAGAATGTTTTTTTCATTCTGTAAAGATACAAGGCTTTGTTCCAACAACGATGATATACAGTGCATTGCCAAAGTATTTAACCCCCATTTAAGTCATCAGTGATTTTGTTACACAGCAAATCACTCTTAAAATACATATACATATATACACGTCAGCAGAACTTAAAATAAATAATCAAAAAATTCTGAGAGTGATTTTCCCCTGTTCTCAACTGTTGCGATGTTGTTTGTTGAGGAATGGTGAACAGCATTTGAATTCTGGTTAAAAGTACTTTTCCGTCACCTGACCACAAAACCTTAGCCCACACTTTAGCTGAGACAATCTAACACGAACCTCAGACGTGTTTTGATAAGGTTTTTCTTCAGTAATGGCTTCTTTCTAGCCACCCTTGGACACAGGCTAGTTGTATGTGGAGATCTTGGCATCATTGACTGGTGCACCTTCACCCTAGTCTCAGACACTGAACTCTATAGCTCTTTTAAAGTGATTGTTAGCCTCTGAGGCTTTCCTCACAAGTCCTTTTCTTGCACTGATGCAGAGTATTGAGTGACTGCCTTGTCTAGGCAGTGTCTGGGTAGTAGGATGCCGCTTTCATTTCCTTGTAATTGATCCAACAGCGTTCACTAGGATATCCAAACACTTGAATATTATTTTATATCATTCTCCCATCTTGTGCATGTCTACAACTTTATCTTTAGTTTCCCTATAACGCTCTTGGCTTTTTAGTATCATAGCTTTCCTACAGATGCACAGTTCAACCAATGGTACCAGAATGAGGCACGGTTCTTAGCGTACTGAACCAATGGCATTACATTTACAGTGAAACTTTCAGAATTGAGTTGGTAGATATTAAAATTCAGGTTTTTAGAGTTAACAGTAATGAATTATAGATAAAAGTATGATTACATGACATGACATACATTAAGGCAAGCATGTAATAAATCATGTAGTTTGCATAACGCTATTTGGTGGACTATAAGCATTTACTACTTAATGGCCACTTTAGTCTTATAGATAAAGTGCAAAACTAAAGAAAAAAGCTCCAGACAATCAGTAATATCTAGGCTGATCAACTACATCTGGTGTAAAGGGAGAGCTGGTTCAGTTTGACTGGTCACTGAACTATTGCGTAAATGCTGTATCTCTGGCGTGTGGGCTAGTGAAGGGTGAGGCCACTTACTCCAGAGAGTCTACACCGCCGGCCAACATGTGCAGGTGATTTAGTGTGGTGATGGAGGTGGTCAGGTGACGCTTGGCATGGTCCAGCTGTTTGATGTCCCGGGTGATCTCTTTTACCTGAGGAGGGGAACAAACATCTCAGAGCTGATTGCTCCAACATATCCAGGGCTGAGAGTCTCCCCATTGTTCTCCTGTCCCACTACTTGAGCTAGCCAGACCCTGCCCTTCCGCTGACCTGCTCTGCTCTGCTAACTCGCAGATGGCCAGTGCATTACCCAGGGCTTAGAGGGTTGCAGTGTACAAAAACCGCAGGATGTCACAATTTCCTCCCACATACTCAGCCAGCACTGAGAAGTGAGTTTGGGGGAGGTGAAAGACCTATTTACACTGGGTCGACTTTCAGGCCCTAAATGACCAGGTTCCTGTCTGCAAAGCTTATTTTTACTCACCATTTGCTCCGATTTCTCTGCTTTGTCCTTGATGTCCTTGATCTTGCCAAACAATTGTTGGATGGCTTTCTGTGCCTCTTCCAGAGCCTGGAATAGAGGCAAAAGTTCAGAGACACAGCATCCATGATCACCCTCACAGACCTCATATAGCATTTCTATACTGTTGCTGTCGAGGAGATCGCTCAACTGAAAATTCATCCAGCTAACAAGAATCGCAAATGTTTTTTTCTTTCATATAAATTATAGTTCTGTTATATGACATTTAAAAACCTTCAAGATGTAGTTTTGGCCAAAAAGCTTGTAAAATGACTCTTAAAACCACATCAAAGTTTATAAACAGTAGCAACTCCAAGTGATCTTGAAGATAGAAGATGAGTTAAAGGGCTGGAGCAGAAAGAGGAGATGATGATGTTTCTGGCTCGTTCTCTTCCTCCTCCTCACTCATTATTATTTTTAGTGAACATCCCTCTCTCTCTCTCTCATACTCAGGCAGAGAAATGAGAACCAAATGGGACTGCTTGATGAAAAACCCTCACCCACAGTTTGCCCTCACATTCCAGCAGGGTAAGTATGCGGCAGCTGCGCTGAAGCATCCCAGCCCTACCACATGTTTCCCACCTGACCCCAGCACATCGCCAGGGCACCCACCCTGGCCCTGAGGTGGCCTGGCCACAGCAATAAGTTAACTGGAGGGTCATTGGTGGCGCCGAATTTCACACTGCTATGAAAGAGCCTGAAAAAAAGGGCTGCTGATTCTTGATGATGCGTAACTGCCATACAGTGTCTGAGCATGGTGGTGGTGGACAGTAAGCTGTGGCAGTTGTTGCCAGTGTATTTTGCAGGGCCCTGGGCTGAACTGACCAAGGTTGGCTCGCTCTCTCTTTCACAGCCAGATGGAATGCTAACAGCCGGCACCAGCTGCCCGGTGGAATTTACCACTTTTACAAGCCTCCTCAAAACACAGGAGGACGCTCCCTTGCGCTCTCTCTCTCTCTCTCTCTCTCTGACACACACACACACACACACACACACACACACACACACACAACAACATTTTCAAAGGAATAGCACTGCAAAACAAGTTCATACGCTGCCCAAATTCTAAACATGTTCACCTGAAGATGTTCTCCAGCCTTAAGTTTCTGTGCTCCCATGGAAAGAGAACACATAGCAAAAATGGCTGGGAAAGCACCCGATAAGGCTTAGCAATGCAGATATGCAGATAGTGGGATGAGGAGTGGTTAGGCATTCCAAATAGTTCATTTCCGGAGTTCAGAGTAAACGCTGAATGGACTTGCTCCGTTCCTTATCTCTCTCGCCTCCTCATCTGACAGGGAGAGAGGGGCCCAATTTGACTCCGCCAAAGAACTGTATGGCTGCCACACATGTGGACTCCATTTGCAGTTCCGCTCAGACCGTAATAGCCGGCCACAGACAGCAGGATGACGCTGAATGAGATGCTGACAAGGCTGCAGTCCTGCTATATTTCTTTGTCTTTTGTTAAAACAAGATATAAGGTATATTACCATACAAGGATAAGGACTTCAGTTAGAAATTCAGTTAGCAAACTACGGCTGACAGACTATAGAAGAAAAACTGTTCTAATGCACGTTGTGATGAATGGACCATTTTTTTCTAATGGTCCATTCATCACAAAATGGTCACATAAGGCAAAGCAGTTGATGGCAAATGGCGTAAGGCAAGGCAATTATCATATACAAAGGTCATTTAATATCCTTTACAGTATAAAAATATAAAGTACTAAAGCAAAAATAGTAAGCACTAAATGTAATGACAACATTAATCTAGAACAAGGTATGAATCTTACTGGAAACTGAAATCAGTGGAAAACAGCTCAGTTTAAAGTTTCTTTTTAAAGCTGGCAATACTCAGGGCAGATCTGATCTTCATGGCGAGTTGGTTCCAGCAGTGGGCAAAACAATAAATAAATGCCATTTCATTTTCAACTCTTATCTGTGCACCACTGACCAGCTCCGTGTGATCTAAAAGACCTTCCAGGCTGATCCTCATCAAACATCTCAGAGATATATTTCAGGCCTAAACCACTGAGTTTGGCCTCAAACCATAAACTATTAGCGACACTTTGACCTCAATTCTGTGTCTGATTGGAAGGCAGTGTGAGGACCTGAGGATCAGAGTAATGTGCTCTCTTTCTTACTTTTATTAGAACTCGAGCAGAAGCATTTTGAATAAGCTGATGGGGTCCAAGGGTGTACTCAACCCTGAAGGATATGAAGGTCTGGAGTTGCTCCAAATCTTTCGACAATGTTTTTGAAATACCAGATATGTCTTCCTTCTTTGCTCCCAAACAGAACAATATATTTTATTTAACTGAAGGAAAATTTGGTACATCTATACATTTACCTTGTCAAGGCACAAATAACGAGTCTATAGGACTGAAATCTTAGCTATGCTAGGTAAGCTAGGTCAGCATACCTTTGATAAGCCATCTTGCACTAGAACATGTTCAGGCTGAACAAAAGGGACCACAGAACAAATCCTTGTCAGACTCTATACAGCATAGTAGTACCCTCTGCTATAAAAGTGTTTATATAGATATTAATAGCCCTTGCAATGTAAAGAAAAATAAATTAAATTTTTTTTTTTTAGTTTTTACATACAGGGGGTCCTCGAGTTACAACAGTCTCGACATACAACTTTGAGTTTACGACACTCACTCCCACTTTCACTCGATTTACGTTATTCTAGTACTTATGCACTACGTGGGCAAACTAGTCTGGTTGTGTGCGGTGGAAGAATACGCAGTAACGTGGCGTGTGAGTGAGGGAGTCTTCCTTTTCCTTTGGCTTAGTTGTGTTTTTATGATTTTACAGCTGTGTTCGGATCAGTAAGAGACTCAGGCTAGGGTGTGTTTCGACTTACACCAAAATTCGGGTTACATCACTGTCGAAGGAACGAATCTGTGGCGTAACTTGAGGACGCCCTGTTACAGTACAATGTACAGTGTGCACAGCTTGCAATGCATTTTGTACTGTGTAATGTTTTAAAAGACTTTCAAACGCAGCTTAAACCATTCTGCAGCTTAAAATGCCACTGTCCTTGGCTGACGTTTATACAGCTATAGCTTAAAACGATGTTTCAAAATCATATGCTCTGCCTAATTTTGACCATTTTTTGCAGGAAAACATATGCTGGCATGTCATCGATGTTCAGAAGAACACAAAAAGAGAACAGCTGGGATCAGTGTGTAAAGACAGACTGACAAAATACATAAGCAGTAAACTTTGCTTCCTGTGTGTAGATTAAATATTTATGCTACATTCTTGGGGAGGTTCCTTTTCAGCATTCCTAATAAGCAGCTCCAGATGCCAAAGACTACGAGACATTCTGATCCCAACTGGCTCCCTAACAGCCATAAAACTCACATCTGAGCCCCTGCCCCATCTGGGAATACAATATGCCAGGCTTTTAATACAGATTTTTTGGCTGCATCAAAGAAAATAATACACATTACAGTAATGATTGGGCCAGACAAAGGAAAGCCAATGAGACTGCCCCGACATTTATAATTGGCACCAAATGTGTTGGTCTTTCTGCTCAATTCAAGGCTAGATAAGCATATTCTTAAACAATTTTGTACTTCAGCAAATATTCAGCAAAGGCTTTCATCAATGCAGTCTTAAATGGAACTGATAATGACCAGAAAGTGTCAACAACGATACACTGTCATTCTTATAAAGCATTAAAAGTTGGGTTGACATTTTTCCGCCCTGCAAAATTCCTGGACAATTAGTGGCTTGATTTCTTTATTTTCTTTGCTGAATTCAGTGGATCTGTATCTGTGCTCACTGTGCAGTCTAATGGAGAGACACGTAAGTTCAGTAATAAAACTGATTCTTCTCAGTTATTTTGTTAAGCCTCTATATGATGCCTGAAACATATTCACTGCATAATCACTGGTGAATGAGGCTGGCCACGATCATATTTCACAGTTAGATTTCACAATCATATTATGTCAACAGACAATGTGAAATTATTGCTTTTTCATTAGCTGGGTTGAAGCAAATACAATTGAAATGAAGAAAGCAGAAAATGCATGAAACTCATTATGGATTTTTACCAAAAGAAAAGTGTGCTTTCCCCCTCCCGGACAACAGCAAAGACGTAGAGCCCTGCGTCCCCCCACATTGAAAGTGCTTCTGGTGCCCATGGCTATAACACATTTAAAGAAATGTGTGTTAAAATGTTCGCCAAGTAGATAAAACTGTTAGTGTATACTTACAGAATTAGTGTTTTGGGGTTATAATTTCACACTCTCAAGAGAACCAGATCAGCTTTGCTTTGCTTTACTCTACAAATGATTGAGTAAATGTAAATCGTTTCATGTCAGTACAACCTAATATTAGCTACAAAATAAGGACTGCTACGAAGTAAAACAGTCAATACAACTGTTTACGCTTGTACTTAGTTACATAAAATGAATTAAACAAATCATTAATTGCAATTATTTATTGACAATCACTGGTCAGAGCAAAAATGGCATGACTGTGACATGCCTACCAGCAGCACACCTTTTCAAAACAACTGTCCCTCTGTTGAGGGTTGTCTGAACCCATCAAACCAATTTTGCAAACACATTTTTGACTGGATTAAAAAAGAAGCACCTTAAACTTAAAAAGAAACGCTAACATAAAGAGGATGAATTTCAGGATGTCATCTGTATTTGCCCCCTAGAGAGACACCTGAAATTCAGGACAATCCCAGAAAGTACTAGGCAGATCCTAATCAAAAGCTACTTCCTCTACTAATATATGTAGAATTTCTAATCAGTTTTAGAAAGGGAGTTTGAAGTGGGGCGCAGAATCAGATGAGAGCATCTATGTATATATGTAACAATTTTCTTAAATAAATAGGAACAAATTCACACACTTTACCAATAAAATCATTTAACCATTCTATGTGCATGACAGTGTCTAAATGTTTTCAGTTAAGACACGTGTTATCTACTTTCCTGAAAATGCCAGTGGTTAGAAGCCTTTAAAAGGGTGAAATAGGGCCATTACTGGATACTCTTAAGAATCATTTGAGATTTGGCAATTCTCAACCACTCACAATTCCCAAACCATTCCTAAAATGTTTATACTATTTGCAATACCTATTTTTTAAACCATCAACACATTTTAAAAAGTATTTTCTATTTAAAAAGTGAGTTACAAACCCATGTAACATGCTCAAGGTGCTTTGAACCTGAAAATGTGTGCTGGAAAAGATTATTTAAAAAAAAAAAAAATTTTAAAAACAAGAAATCTGATATACATTTTTTAATAGAAAAACTACTTCAAGTGCAGTAGACCTTAAAAACCAACACATAAAACATGAGACTTTTCCAAAACAAGGCATTCAGAGTTTTCCTGGGTTGCACAGCTGCCCATCCCTGCCAGAGAGTGAATCTGCTCACCAGGCAGACAATAACAGTTTTTTTTTTTTTTTCTTTCCAAGGTGGATTTTTGTCCACAGGGCATTTAAACAGGGCTTACATCTGTGGCGTGACTGCTGTACAATGCAGAAGACACAACTTATCTGCTCTTTAGCTCCAACATCAAAGCACACTTACTGACTCACACTTGGCCGAACTAGACAATTTATTCCCCTCATGCCAAATCCCAACTTTTGTTCTTTAGAAAGATAAGAGGGAGTCTGACAACACTCTAGAAACACACGTTGTCCACCACTTCCACACAGGTAGAATTATCATCACCCCTCAATCAGTGCTCCAGAAGCAGATGTCTCCACTCTAATGATAAATACTACTCAGACTAAACAAAAGGACAAAGGGTGTGTTTTCCAGTTTATGCTCTCTCCTCCATCAGCCCCCAGCCCCTACATCTGCGGCCCACACCTCATAGTATTTCCATCTGCTGAAAGGATTTTCCTTCCCTTGGTGGAAACATCTCAGAAGGTTATGGTTAATGAAACTCCCCAGTCTTGACCCAGAGAAGCAGAACAGCCAACAAATGCTTTCCACATCCTGGAGTAAACTGGTTAAGCGAGAACCACCGGACCCTTCTAAACGCTCACTAGCCGCAACTCATACCTTCACAATCAGGTGTCACATTTCACCTCTGCCTGCCGCCATGATTGAGCATGGATCTGTGTTGAATCAAGGTTTTACACCAGCTCCAAGAAGCAGCAGGACACCAAACCACAATGCGGAATGGAACCATAGCGGAGAACAGGGAAATCCAGGGGAATGTGCCTTCCCATCCAGAGCAAGAGGGAGGCCGTCTGGAGCTGGAAACAGGATGGCTATGACTAAACTTAGCCTGTTCCACAGAAGAACAGATTAACACAACAGAAAAGACAGACAGTTATTAAATGTCACTGAACGGCTCATGAAGAAATGACCGAGACTCGGTTTGTTAATGATTAGTATGACCTAACAGGTTAAAGTAGAGAGGCGGTAAGAGATTTGGGCCTGAACAGGGAAGCCCTACAGGATCTGGTGCTACATAAATGAGCACAGCATCAACTAAAGCAGCTCTTCCCACTCACATGTTGGAGCCCTAAAGGTCCAATCCTAATCCAATTACTGCCTCCTGTCCCAACCACAGTGTTTCAGAACAAACTCTTCCACAAACTTAAAAGTACACAAAACACTAACATTTCATATTCATAATCTACAATAATTATTGCCATACTAACGCAGAGGGTTTATAACAGTAAGAGCTCAAAGAAAGGACAACAGACACAAAGAACTCTGCTCTATAATCAAAATAAACTGGCTGATGCAGTATAAAGGATTAAACCCTCTTAAAAGTAACCAGATTTGTCTGGATTACAAATGACACAGATTGTTCAAGGCGGTATTTTTTATTGCAAACCTGCTAGTACTTGGCAGAACCACTGTTTGCTGCAAATAGTGTGTCAAGTGTCTGCCAGCTTTGCACACTGTGTGGAAGTGAGAGTCGCACTTCTTTTTGCAAGATTTACTCCAGTTCAGGTTTGTTGTGAAGTATCTTCCTGTATTTTGCACCACTTATCCAACCTTCAGTCTTAGCAATATTCCCAGCCACTGCTGGAAAAAAAAAAAACCCCATCTCTACAACACGATGCTGCCACCCCATACTTCACTGCTGGCTTTTGTTAAGGAACAAACAGTGTTAGGTTTGAAATACAGACAAACAAAAAACAAAAAACGTTTTAATACAGGCCAAAAAGCTCCTCTGGTCCCGCTTTATCTTTTTCAAAGTGATTGTTGGCCTCTCTGTGGCTTCCTTTACAAGTTCTGTTCTTGTTCAGATGTTGAATTTTGAGGGAAGTTCTCATTTAGGTATTGTCTCATAACTGATCCGACTGTGCTCACCAGAATATCCAAACACTTGGATATTATTTTCTACATTTTATGTCTTGTGCAACTCTTTCTAATTTCCTTTAAATGCTCGTTGGTTTTCATTTTCACAGCCTCCTATAGATTCACGATATGACCGCAGGTTCTCGAGTTAAAAGAATGGAGTTTGTTCTCCATAAACGGTAAAATTTCTAAATGATTCACAGGAAAAGGCCAAAAGTAAGTCAACTGTGTCCTTGCTAGGGCTACATCTTTCATTTGGGTAAACTTGGAGTTCCGAGAGCACATTTCAAGCTTCTCATGCAATAAAAACAATTGCAGATTACAGTTGTTTGAACTGACCGTGATTATTTTATCTGACCAGTTATTCCCCCTCAGTTTTTAGTTCTCACATCATTTGTTTACATTGCAACAAACTGATTGTGAACGATGATCTGAAAGCTCTAAGCTCTTACTAGTGCATGACTAGAGGGCAGCAGATAGCAATGTTTGTTTATTTGAGCCGTAGCTGTTTCTGTCACCGGTTTGGAGTTACAAAATATCAACAGCTAGCAAGAAAGACATCTAATCAGACACTCTCCTCAATTTAGCCACCATAAACTTGAACGGAATTAGTTATAAAACAAATCAATTAAATTATTAAAAATGCACTCATCTCAAGATGACCCCCTCTCCTACAAAAGCTACTAAAACTTTTGTAGAAGAGGGATGGAGGGGCCCATGAATTCACAGAGATGTAGCAGGGGTGGGGGGGAGCTAATTACAATTATTAATATGGCACTTAATAATTGTATAAAATTTTTCACAATTTTAACAGGACTAAAAAAACGATAAATATTATACTTAAAAAAAACAATCAAAGGAAGTGAACTTTGGACTGAAGTTGTGGAGACTAACCTGCCTTCCATCCTGTCCCACGTTAGTTTGTCCCCTCACCACCGTCCTGATGTTATCATCCAGTCGTCTGGTGCAATAAAGACGCAAGAAAAAAGTTTGAGGACTCCAGTGTGAGAATTATTAGTGAATAGTGTGTCTGAACATTTGAAATTTTATGTACCGGATGAAAAGCTCACCTGATTTTCAGCCGAATCCTGTTCACAACTTCATCTATGTTTGCCAGTGACTGTTAAAAGCAAGATGTAATTTATATTCCAAATTGCAGAATAATAATAATGCAGCCACAGTTTTCTCCGAATGTTCACATTGTACCCTCTATAAGCATTGTTCATGAAAACTGAGCTCTAAAACTGCAGTTGAACAGCGCTACCTAGTGGCCAAAAAAGAGGGGGACCATAAGATGTCACACCAAAAAATACATATGACTGTGTGTAATATTAACTTACACATTTTACTTCAATAAATCACTAGCGTTTTTTGGAAAATCTGATGAATAGTTCAAGGCTTTATGACCAAGGCTTAGTGACCTTGGTGTTTCTCATTTTAATAAAACTTTTGATATTTTATGTTAAAAGGAATGAACACTTGAGTTAAGCCAGTTCTACTAAGTGGTCAGTACGGCTGCAGATAATATTAATAAACAATACTAGCATATAAAATAAAATACAGACACATCTATAATATTAAAAGTTGTGTATTATTTAAAAATGTAATGTGCAGAAATCACCACAGTCAATCAAACTTTGGTTTCTGAAATTCATTAGCAATATTTTCCATTTTTTATTTTACATGCTATTTTGATAATGTCTAAATCCTAAACCATCACTGGACATACCTGCTCAGTAGGAAACAAAGTGTTAATGTATTCAACAGCATTGAAGTCCGGTCGATCAAGAGGATCTTGACTGGGGAAAACCTAAAATGAGGAGATAATAAGGGAAAAAAGAAAATACTACTGTCACTACTCAAATACTGTGCATATACAAAGATACACTACGTGGACAAACGTATTGGGACATGCCTCTTAATGATCGAATTCAAGTGGCTCCTTACTTTCAGTGAATGACAAACAAAGACATTTTGGACAACGCCATGCTTCCAACTTTGTGGACACAGTTTGGGGAAGAACCTTTTCTGTTCCAGCATGACTGTGCCTCAGTGCACAAAGCAAGGTTCATAAAGACGTGGCTGGATGAGTTTGTTGTGGGAGAACTTGACAGAGTCCTGACCTCAACCCCATCCAACTGGAACGAAGATTGTGAGACAGGCCTTCTGGTCCAACATCAGTGTCTCGACCTCATAAATGCTCTACAGAATGATTGGACTCAAATTCCCACAGAAACACAAATCTTGTGGAAAGCCTTCCAATAAGAGTGTAAGCCATTATTTCTGCAAAGGTTGACCGACTCTAAAAGTCTGTGTGTTTGAATGCAATGTCATTAAAGTCCCTGTTGGTGTAATGGTCACTAATACTTGTGTCCCAATACTTGTCTCCATGTAGTGTATATTTCTATGGGTGTGTATTTTATGGCTGTTATCTTTTTTCATTGCTACGATTAACATCATCCATTTTGAGTGTTTCTGGTGGTCATGGGTAGCTGGTGGTCCAGTGGAGGGTTTTCTGGCCTGCTGCCTCTAAACAGCTCTCCTGTCCCTCCAGCAGCCTGCACTGACTCTGGAGAGCGCTTTATTACACATGACGAATCATCATTTGGATGTGACTCCCCTCCCTCTGTGCGGATTTAATTGGTTTCTGTGGAAGTTCGCGTCTGTAACACGCTCCTATGAGATTCCTCTCAGCAGCCTGGCTCCGCCCAGGAAAAAAAGTGTCTCTGTTCATGCTGTAATCACAGCAGATGCTGCTGCTTTGTATGAGATGCGTGTAAGGCCATTACTTAGGTTTACCAGCTCATTTAAACTGATCAGTCTCATCAGTTTCCATCAGTTTCTGGAAACTGTGCTGCGATCAAGACCAGCTCAGAAGTGACAGTCATATTTACTTCCCTCACAGTTTGTATTTAAAGCAGTGCCACACTCCAGAATGCTAACAGTGTTAGTAATGAATGGTAGATCATTGTAGCATTAATCATAATGTAATGAACCCAAACCACAATTTTAGTGACAATGTTTGGTTTGATTTTCAGCTTTCTACATGACCTGGACTGGACAGAACATTACCCACAGAAAATCTGGTTTTAATGGAAAATGTCTTGTTTCCAATTTCCAACATTTCCAGTTATTGTTGCTTCTGAAAGCTGAAACTGGATGCTTATTTTGATCAGTTTGTATTTTTTAACATCTTAGCATTGTAGCATTAGCATTTGTGGGCTATTTTTTAAAATAAATCTTGGTTTGGCTTGATGTGTCCAATAAAATGGAAAATGAAGACTTTTCTGACAATCTCACCAGAAAAGTGGGACATTTAAAAGGGTTTCTTGACTTGTCCTGGGCTCATGTGCCACTATAATCATGAAGAAATGTCAATTTTGTTCTTTTTTCATTTTGATTTTTGGAATAAACATATTGACACTAATATTAAACTGTTCATATTCAGCTATGGACACTACATTTCCCACAGTGCTGCTCTATACATATAATTAATTGATTAGTAATATCACTATATGCTCATTATTATTGTTATTATGATGATGATGATTATTATTATTATGTTTATTACTAGAAGTAGTAATTTTTTTATTGTAAGTGGGAGTCATCCTGGGCCCCTTCCCCAATATAATCAAGAAAAATGTGTTATGGTTTTTATTTAAGTGTGATATTTGGGCTACACCATGTGTGTCTTCTATTTATTTATTTATCTATTTATTCAATTAATTTAATTTAATTTTACACATTACGTTTTACACATGTTACACAAATTAATTTAATTTAATTTTACACATTATGTTGTGGACCCCATGGTGGCGCAGAGTGTAGCGCTGTTGCCTCACACCTCCTGGGTTGGGGTTTGAATCCTGGCCTTGTGTGTGTGTGGAGTTTGCATGTTCTCCTTATGGTGGCGTGGGTTTCCTCCGGGGTCTCCGGGTTTCTCCCACAGTCTAAAGACATCGGGTGAATTAGGGATTCTAAATTGACCATAGGTGTGAGTGTGTGTATGTGTGCCCTGTGGTAGTCTGGTGCCCCGCCCAGGGTGAGCCCCTGCCTCGTGCCTGTACACCCCGGGATAGGCTCCGGGCACCCGTGACCCTACTAAGGATTAAGTAGTCACAGAAAATGAACAAACATTTCATCAGATCACATTGGCTAGCAAAATATTTATCTTTGCAAGTCTTCTCTGCCCCTTTTATTTAGCTTCAGTTTAGTACATAATAAATACCTCTTATGTCCAAAGGTTTGTAGACACCAGCTCATCCTGCATTTATTTCTAAAATCAACGGTATTAGCAGGGAGTTTGTTATGCTTTACTGCAGTAACAACATCTACTCTTCTGGGAAGACATTACACAATATATCAGATCATTTGTTTTAGGATTCGATTGAATTCAGCCACAACATCATTAGTGCGATCAGGTACTGATGTTGGATGATTAGTTCTGAATCACAAACGCCACTGCAAGGAGCTCCATCACTCCGGAGAACGCAGTTCTACTGCTCTACAGCGCCAGTGCTGGGGGGCTTTGTACCCACTGTGCACAGTGTGCAGCTGCTCCAGAGCATCTCATTCTTGACAGTGCTTTTCTATTGAGATTATACAAGCTGTCTGTGTGCAACTGAACACCTGTGTGAGCAATGGGTGCACCTTAAAGTATTTATATTAGTTGTTTACTCTTTGTGTTTTGTATTGTATGCACCAGTTATAAAAACACAAATTCCTTGTACAGGCAGCTGTACTTGGCTGATAAAGTGATTCTGATTCTGAATCTGAGGAAACCCAGTTAGAAGCCGCCAAATGGAATCTGCTGTCTTTGAGCCCATCTGAATATTTTGAAGAGGAGAAGAAAGTCGCAGATAAAAGATTGCTTTTGAGAACTATTTCTTGTTTTTTTTCTCTGGCCTTGAAGCAGAGGTACGGGGGTGCCCTGCCTTTTCTCTGGCGCAAATCTACCTCACTTCATGTTGAAAACACACAAGGCAGTCCACAGTGAATACTGTCGTCTATTAATATTCATCGTACTTCCGTCTAGCCTGGGGAAGGGGATGAGGTGGGGGGGCGGGCGTTTTATGGAACTGGGGGTTGGTAGACCCTATTTTCTCCATTACATCTCTAATTTTAAATATTAAAATGCAGTTACACTTTATAATACTGTGCACGTGTCTGCTGCTGGCTCGTATTCCGTTAATTCCCGTTATATTCACTACTGTTTGGATTTTTTTCTTTTGATATTAATGCCAGAGCTGGGTTGCGGGAGAAAAATGGGGCCACCCACTTTTACTAAGACTGTTTTTGAATTGTCATCAACAACCGCAGTCACGTTTTTTTTTTTTTTTACCCCCACGTCTCACCGCCTGCAGCACATACTGACTCAAAGGTAGAGTATATTGTTAGGGGACGGGTATCTTTAAGTGATCGCTATGGTTGCGAATATTTGTATGCAGTGTCGGTCAGCTGTGAGCCAAAAAAGGACAATACTACGCCACTTTGAGAGACATTTGTATTTGTTATCAATTGTTTAAGATTTACAGGATAAACTTCAAGGAGTTTTTCTTTGTTATTTAACTTCTATAAAGGGTCATTTTTTTGGGTCTAACATTATTATGCTAATCTACTGCAAAAAATATCTCTGTTCAAATAGATCCCTGGGTGGAACCAGAGGTGGGCCAAGCTTGTATTAGCTTATTCCAAATACTTCCTTTTCTGTGTTTCCTATCTGCGTTTCTTGGTTTTGCCTGGTCTGTGACCCTTGGCCTCACTAATTTTATTATTATTAGTTTCCATAAATGTGGAACTGCATGGATACCAGATCAGACAAAAAAGAATGTACACAGGTAGGGACATTTCATTCTAGTGTTTGTACACAAACATTATCTTAAGCCTTAATCACATATTAAATAAAATCAGGTAATAAATAT
>JBBJLS010000001.1:22544228-22566021 GCA_037577275.1 Bryconaethiops microstoma
TATATATATATATATATATATATATACATATATATACACACACACACACACACACACACACACACACACACACACACGTACCTCTTGCAGTGCACTGTAGAATAACAAGGGTGCCCTACTGGAGGTATGTTTTCAAGCACTAAAATATGGCTCCAATTATAATGCACTATACATTGAATCCAGCATAACTTTAGCTGTTTTCTGCATGTTCTAATGTGAATGTATGAATGCCTGCACTGACTCAGTTCTCCACTTGGTTCTCCCTCAGTTCTCAGGGCTCTACATTGTTTCGTTAGTGGTGATCATGGTGGGTTTCATCACATTCAACGCCGTCCCCACACCAAGCCCAACTCCGGAGTTGATGCAAGGGGAGGGAGGGTTTGACAACCAGGCTGCAGAGTTTGATGAAGAGGAACGAGTGGACTCAGCTGATATTACCTGTGAGCATCAGGGGAAAGAGAAAAGCGAGGCTGATTCCAGAGAGAACAAACACCCATCAAAAAACGGAGGATGTGTCATTTTAAGTAGCACTGAAATGTAGCTCACAAACGTCACTTTATATTAAAGATTCACAGCGGATTAAACAGGTGTCAGCACCACCAGTAAAAAGGGACTGTCTGCACATTCACATTAGAGGAGTTCAATGCTGGCATCTGTTAGATCTTAGGATGGATGTGCCTGGATGAAAATTGTATTGATGCTGCAAATGTTAGAGTATGCTTTCTTCATTTAAATACACATGTTCAAAAGTATTCAGACACTTGCAGTTCATTTTGCAGAAAAAAATATTTAATCAATGTTAAATATTTAATCAACTCAAGTGAAAGAATGGAAAATTACAGGGGTGTGCTGAGCCAATGCCCAATGTCAAAACTGAGCCGAAATCACTGGATCAGATCTCGGATAGAGTCTGAACTATCACGTCGGTGCTTAAATAAACTTTGAGTAACATGTCGTAAAGTCGCGAGTCTCAAATGGCTCCTGCTTCCTACATAGTACACTATATAGCAATTACATAACAGGCTCCTCCACCCAAAAAGTGTATAGTATGTCCAAAAAGGAGCTAGAATTCCATAATGTACAAATTGTGCACCGCATGGTGATAGAAATTCACATTTTAAGGGATACATCCAGACAAATGTTGTCGAAGAGATGGAAAACGACAGTATCGGACTGGTATCGGTATTGTCAGATACCTGAAGCTGCTGTATCGGTATCAGTATCAGACAAGAAGAACTAGTATTGTGAGGCCTCCAGTTAAAATTATGGCGCAAACGGTATGCGCAATGGTCAAAATATATCAACAAAGACACCTATACACACATCTAAAAGTACTGGTTTTAAAATGAAAAGTCGGGGCATTCTTCATTTATTATTTTAAAGTCATTTTAACATGGGCTACGAGCTGATAGAAATGAGTACTAAGATTAGTACAACTCTTCCAAAAATAATTCGTAATACTATTACTGAAAAATGTTCCACCCCTTGATGGTTTGGATTATTTGCTTGGGTACCTGGAGCTTGGTTGTTCCTGGTATTAGCGTTCTGCAGTAAATGAGGGTACAATCAGATTGGACCTTGTAACCATTAGTTCACTGTAAAGGAGTGACATGAGGCCTTTACAACAACCACTTCTCCGCTGGCGTTTGTTTCCGCTGTTAAACCGGGCTGTTATCTGATGGTCTTGCCATATTTTCCTCCTTAAGACCTGCCGATATTTCTGTACTGCGTGGCTGCGAGTGATAATGATGTGTGGAAGGCGCTGAAAAAGTATTAAAGTTGCTACGGCTCCACAGGCCTTTCACTTTGATCACCCGCTGACGTTGCGTAAAACATGTTATCGTTAGAGAAAGTGTGGCTGAGGGATATAAAAAGACCTTCACCGCTTCAAAAAGTGAAAAACCCAAATGACTCCATCTAATATAAAACATGAAAACAGGCCCACGCTGAGAATATGGATCTAGTCTGAAAAGCCCACCTTTTCAAACTTCGGCTCTCACTGTGAGAGACACATTCTGTACGTGTTAAAAATATGCCCAGAAGGTATTCAGGCTTCGAGCGACAGGGAGAGAGAGATGCACAATGGTTAACCAGCATGAGCGAATAAACTGTACCAGACAAAGAATGACCTGCAAAAGCAGAACGCGTAACTTCTTTTGAGAGAAAGGATCAGAGAGTAGCCCTCGATTCGCATTTTTAACTGACCTGAATTGTGTTTAGAGAAGAGCATATAAAGATTTACTGAAATGGTCAATGGATGAACGACTGAGGCTCAATGCAGAGCTTTTTATTTTGTTAGAGCCAGTTAAAGGTCATACATACGTTGAATCTATGCCTTTTCTGTCGCCAGTCTTTTCTTTCCCTGCCCATTTTTCTGAGGTGGACTTTGTTTTGTTAGTGACGTGCCCACCTCCTCACCCAGTGTGTGACGAGACTCAGAGACTCAGCACTCAGGCTGGCGTGTTTAACGATGGCCTTCTTCTTAGGCAGTAGTCACCAACCTTCCTCCATCTTGCTTTAATTTACAATTTTGTTCCAACCTGCATCTGACATGCTGCTCCTAACATTAACACACCTAAACCAGTCCATCAAGGACCTCTGAGGCAGTTATTCAGCTGAAGCTGGTGTGGCTGGAAGTAGATCCTGCCAGAAGGTAGATCTCCAGGGCCAGGATTGGTGAAAACTGTCCTAAAGCATGAAGGAAGATTAGGACATCAAAGGTGTCTCTGGGACAACAGTGACTGTGAAAAGCACTAAAGCAGTGGACATGAACACCACATAAAAAAAGGAAATGATGGACCATCCATCGAAGTGCTTTGCTCTTGTTGACAGAACTCAATAGAGTACAATAAGCTTGCAAGACAAAATTAGCCGCTGGCATCATTTATTTATTTTTCAAAGGTCCGCTTGCATTATTAACAGAATCATTCTTGTCGAGAGAGGATTCCACCAGTGCTGTAGCTCACTGAGAATCAGGATTGAGGCCCTAGTGAACGTGGCGGCGAATCTAAATGTCCCATCATATCTAAACCACCCATCACTTTACTATGGAGGGTTAGAAGTGCCAATATTAAATATATAAATACGCCAATAATTAAATCATTAAATGTATAGTTAATTGTTTAAAATGGGAAATAAAAACATTGTTAGCCAATCGTCTTGAGTAGATCAGGGTTTGCTCCGCCCTCTGATTTTGATGGGAAAGACTGACACATAAAATTAATTCATGTGCTGAACATTGCCAAAATAAAATACATAGTGAAGTAATTATATATTGCACATTTAACTAAAAATGTTTTTATTTCCAATTTTAAATTATTGACATGTTTTTATTTTCCATTTTAAATCATTCATGACTCATTTAATTAATATTCCAAATTTAATTAATATTTCCAATTTTGAATAATTAAAGCCATTTAATTATGTTTTTATTTCCCATTTAAAATATTTAATGACACATTTAAGAAATTATTTATAATTAATTTCCCATTTCAAACAATTAATGATACATTTAATTATTGACGTAATTTATATATTTAATATTGGCACTTCTAACCCTCCATACCTTACAGGTGTCATCCCAAGATGTGAAAGTGTCAGTGTTTTGTTCTGGTGGGAGTGGGGGGAGGAGGAGGAGGAGGAGGAGGAGGAGGAGGAGGAGGTGGTGGCCGCCTAGTGGATGCTTGCCTCTGGACCAAGAGGTCATGAGTTCGAATCCTACCTTCAGCATACCACCACTGGGTTCCTGAGCAAGACCCTTAACCCCAGGTTGCTCCAGGGAGACTGCCCCCTGTAGTTCAGGAATGGAAAAAGCATCTGCTAAATGCTGTAAATGTAAGAGTGGGCTAATACAACTGTAGAGACTGTCATTTTAATCTCTCCTGCCTCTAATATAATATTGAATGTATCTGAGGAATCTTGAAAGTATGAGAAAAGAAATAATGCATGATTAATTTTTTGTCTAGGCAGCTTACCATCCATGTACACTGGTGAAGAGGGGAACCCACAGGGCCTTCTAGGGCAACGGAGCTTATATCTGAACTCAGCTTTTACTGAAAGGTTGTACTCTTATTTCATTTTTACTTACGTAACCTGGCTCCAACTTCGAAAACGCACCTCTGAAGGCATAAACAGCCTTACAGACACTTACAGACCAGAAGCAGATACATATTTGGTGATAAAAGGCCCATTTCTTCATCACTTTGGGGAAAACGATTCAAGAACGTGACCATATATGTAACAATGTAACAAGATTTTTATTTATTCAACATTGGTTCTCTTTATTTTTGCTCATCCTCTTCAATTATAACTTTAACAAGATGGACAGTTAGATCTATGCAGCCCCAAATTTACAGGCTATATACAACGTAAACTTTCTCCATAGGGAAAACACACTTTTTGTATATATAATATCAATGTGGAAAGAGGTCTGAAAGGTTGCCCCGTAGTATACAGTACTGTACGGGGTCCCCCCCTCACAAAAAAAAAAAAAAAAAAAAAAAAAAAATTTATAAAATGAAATAAAATTCTAGAGTCAGCATTAAAACAAGAATTCATTCGTCTACATGCAAAAATCAGACGTGTTTTCATTGGTGAACTGTAGTACGTAAACACACGAAACTTAGATAATTCAGTGAAAATAAAGTAAGCTGTAAAACTCCTCTCACACGCCAAGAATCCAAACGAATGAAGGGACTCTCTTGCTAGGTTAGGTGAATGCTTGGTTGTGTTGGTATTGTAAACTTGGGTCGCTCTCACTGGGGCACACGAGCAGTTATCACAGTGCTAGAGGTTTCTTAAGTCAAATCTCATCCGACGCTCAGGCTGTGCTCTACCTGCAGGGCTGCGGAGCGGCCGCTGCGGTTCAGCAAAGGACTTGAAGCACTGTAAATGCTCCTTCACCTTTATGGCCTTATACACACCCGTCTTTGTTCCTGCAGAATAATATTCATCGTGCAGCCCAAAGACGATCTCACTGAAGCTTTGGATAATGTACTGTATCTCCTCTCTCAATTTCCACCAAAGCACTAATAGACACAAACACGCTATCAAATACATACACTCTAATTAAATGGTAGGAATCAAACTGCAGTTAACAAATAAGGTATAATCATGACATACACACCTAACGCGCACATACTTACTCACAACCACCATGCAGAGACTGCTGGGTTTGCTCCTGCCAGCATAAAAAAAATAATTAAAAAAAACCAAAATCACAAAAAGGCATTAAACGTGACATCCGAGCGCAAAGTACATTCACTACAGAGTTCAGGATCTTATGACATTTTACCCTATTTTAAGCCCCTCCATGCCACAATGACAGCTATAGAACTGGGAGCTGTTGTTTTACTGGATAGGACGAGCTATTCTGCACCAGAACTGGATTAACGCTATGCAGCTGTTTCATCTTGTCTAATGGGCTATTGTGTGTGATGAGTGCAGTTGTGTATTGAGGACAGCAGAGGGTGTCTGTGCAGCATTGAACAGGACTGCTGTGTCTATAGAGGCACTGTTTAAAGGCACAGGCAAAAATTTCACTCCAGAGTCCCCTGGTCCAAAACGGACGCATTACAATCACAGAGCAAAAAAAGCAGCCTCCTCAGTGCCATATCAAGCAGTACAACTCAAACATGTACCTACTGGCAGAAAAAAAAACCCTCAAATGCCTTGTTCAGCATCTGCAGAGACATTCTTTCAGATACAGGAACTTCTAAGCAGACTGACAATTCAACATAAACTTAAGAGATTACATCACATAAAGGTCTGAGGGAAGTGCAGTAATATATTCCACTGATATTTCCCAACACACCCATATACCGCCAGGGCTAGATTCTGTAGTCATGATTCCAATAATGTTTTAAATTAAATTAATGTGGGCATAGTAAATCCTTCTAAACCCTCAGAACAGGGTTCATATGAGCCATGGTCTATTAGCTGATTAGAGTGAGGTACAGGTTCGACGTTGAGCCACAGAGCATCACTGCGCCACCTCTGCCTTCAGTCAGCAGCTTGCTAATATCCTCCAGTGACTGGTAAGCATACTACTCCCAATTATTCACTCCACTGCTAAACATGCACACACGCACACACGCACGCACGCACGCACCAAGCAGCACGAGAAAACTCAGGATGTCGTCACGCTGATTTTTATCCACACAATGATACAAAATCTTTTTTTTTCTGTCTTTTTGTATTATACCATATTACATAGCTATAGTTATAAATTTATATAGACTTTTTTTTGTCATAGAGTCTTTATATAATTGTTTTTATTTGGAATGTACTGACTATTCATGGGCTGTAATGCTGTATGTGACTGTCCAGGGCCATCAGTCCATCCACTTCAGGCCAGCTTTAGAGTGCTGACGGGGAAGGAGGGCATGGTCACCATGGTGACCGGGTTGAGGACGGTCTGGCCCACCAGCTGCGGGTGATGAGCGACAACTTGTTGCGCCTGCTTGGCCACCATAGCGGCCGCCTGCGGGTTTGGCTGGAGGGTTCCGTTCACCTGGCCGTGAGAGAGTGTGTGAGCGATGTGGCTGATGACAGGCGGCTGGGCCACGGTGACCGGCTGGGGGTAAAGAGTGGGCAGGTGCTGGCCCAGGTGAGCCACCGGATGCACTGTAATATGGCCGATGGGCTGAGGTCCGGGGGCCAGCTGCTTGGGGCCCGTCTGGATGACGTGGTTGACGGTCTGGATGACGGAGGCGTGCGAGGCGGCGGCTGCGTGGGTGATGACGGTGGGCTGGAGGCTGGGAGTGCCCACAATGTGCGTGTGCGCCGAAGGCAGGCTCTGAGGGACCACCACAGACTGGGGCTGTTGGGGTGCCAAAGCAGCTGGGCCGTTAGGACCCTGGGCCGGGATGGGGGACAGAGAAGGGACGGAGGGCTGGGCGGGGGCTGAGGCTGGGGCAGGGTGGGCTGCAGAAGCAGGGAGAGGGGGCTGGGAGGGCTTGGGTGGGATGGATACGTGCTGGGTCAGCTGTGGCCTCCTCAGCTCCGGCTGGAGGGCGTGAGGCACTTTGGGTGCAGGTGCAGGAGCAGGAGTGGTTGATGTGTTCTCTTCCTCTATGTCCTCATCAATATTATCTTCACCTTCTGTGGAGCCAAGAACCAAAGAGACATCTGTTTGTAAATGTATAGATCCAAGAACAAATGCAAATTATTTGCTTATTGCACACTATCCCATCTCACAATCTTCAAATGAACGAGTACTAAATAGTTTGTATTCAGTGACTAATAGCTCTGGTTTTGGGTTAAATGTAACACATTCTCATCCCCTCTTTTTTGATGAAAAAAATGACAGTGATGTCTGACTTGACATGTGCTGTACCTGAGGCTGTGGAGGTGGATGCCTGATCATCTTCAGGCTGGACAGTCTGGCGCAGAACGCGGTCGATCTCCATCACGTCCATCCACTGGCTGAGCTCGTTCTTCAGCTCAGCCAGCCTCTGCTGTGTGGAGATCTTCTCGCGAGCCAAGCGCTCCATCTCATGCTCGTACTCCTTCTCTTTCCTCTTCAGTGTCTGCACACAGTTAAAAGAAGACATACGTAAATACACTACAGCACACAGTGTGAACAGCATGAAATTCTTCTTCTGTATTTAACCCATTCACTAAGTGAAGCACTGGGCAGCCAGGAACACCGCGCCCGGGGAGCAGAGTGTGGGGACGGTACCTTGCTCAGGGTACCTCAGAGGTGCTTAGCAGTCTTGGGAATCGAACCCATGACTTCCTGATCGCAGGGCGAACGCCCTAACCACTAGTCTACCAGCGGCCCCAGCACTTTCCCTCCTACAGACAGTCACTCACTCACACTTGCACAGTCAGCAACTCCACAGGCTGAAACAAACTAATGGCACAATTTTGCTCATTTCTAGGCTTAATTTGTTTCCAAATGACCTGGGTCTCACAACCTGGGTCTCTTAAAAGTTTTCAAAAAAAGAGTCATACAGCACCGTGCAAGTCTTACACACCTGACAAAACCCTATTTAAAACCTGTTTAGCAGTATGTGTTTTTCAAAGCCAATATTCAATATATACAAAGAATATTAACACCGTAAACAGTAATTTTACAAATGTGTTCGCTTAATCATTCCGACCTCTCATTGCAGAAGACAAGTATTACAGTACGTTGTAGTTCGAACCTCAGAACACCTGGTTCAGCTCAACTGACACTTCACTAGAATAAATCAGGAGAGCTGCTGATGGAGTTTCAAAAATGCAAAGGCTGGAGGCATCTGGAACCAAACCTGTGCTCTTCTTACCAGCTCACAAACTTCAAGTACTTTTTACACACAAAACAAATATTCATATTATTTTAATGCTTTCTTGTTTGTTTACATTTATTCTAACGTTAACTTGTGGCAGAAAATCTCGTTTTGCTTAGATAGATGGATATAAACAGTTTGCACAAGTGCCTAAGATTTCTGCACAGTACTGTACATTTACGACCATCAAGCCTCTCTGACGTGGATATGTGCCAACCTTGAAACAAGGCAAGATTTCCTGTTTCCAGAATGAAACCAGGTCACAGAAGACCAATACAATGCCAACATGTCGAGGTAATTAGTTCACTCCTCCTGACCCCCATTCCTTTCACAAGAGCGCACCAGAATCTTCTATAAACCTACACTGTAAACAGTGTCGCATCCATTAAGACTGAAAGATCTTTTACAGCTGAGCATAACCAGTCCTTCTCCCATAACTCCAACTATCCTATTCTGGGACGTCAGAGACGGCTGGCTGTGTTCCTAGATCAGGGCAATGACATTGATTTGCCTTCTGTGGAATTTCACAGATTTATGGGCCTGAAATTGGGACGTGTGTGTTTGTGTATGGGTAAAGTTGAGGCTAGGTAATCTTGCAACAAGCTCTCTGCAGATGTAAAGTGCTGCTTCCTCATAGAGGCCCCAGTCTGTGCTTTTTCACAAAGCCCTCCCATTCCTGGTTCTCCCTCCACGCTCTAACACGTTCTGGGAAGGGGGAGGGGCTACGCCAGCGCAGCACGAGTAAACAGGCCCAGACGGCGCTGTGGGCGGAGCCTTGGAGAGGCCAGCTGAACCAATTGTTGGTGGACATCTGGGCAGAAAACAGTGAGTCAGATGCCCTCCCAGTACACCAGCACAGAAACGAGAACCCACGGCCCCGCCCCCTCTCACGCACACCAGTACACACCCTGCCCGATTTCACAAACACAGTCATAGTCACGCAGAGAGAGGGAGGGGGAGGAGGGAGGAGGGAGGGGGAGGGGGAGAGAGAGAGAGAGAGAGAGAGAGAGAGAAAGAGAGGGAGAGAGAGGATATATTAGACACTGGGCTGTGCCTCAGTGACCCAGTTCCCTTCCACTCAGTCAGCTGACGCAGGAGCCTCGCACAGGCAATAAGGACACGCGGCTAAGGACTTTAAGAGCTTTGAAGTGGATAGATAAAGATTACAGCATCTGCACAAAGAGACAATTCTGGCTCCATAATAAGCAGCACTGTGCAAAAGTCTCAGGCACCTGTGCAAATGTTTCAAGCCATTTTGTGAGAAAGTCTCTTTCTAACAGCAAAGTTAACAAGAAAGCAGGAAAAAGTATCAAGATTTGTTTCCATCAGCAGCTCCTGATTTCATTTAATGAAGGACTGATCGAGTCAAACCAGGTTTCTGATGGAGACTACAGTAATACTGAACTTCCACAAGTAACACACTGATATACTGAACATAAACTCACAATTAATTGCATAATATGTTATTTAATGCTGCTACAATGCTTAGTTTTTTTGTTTTATTCTGTATATTTAGTAATATTAATGTGAAAACACACTATTGGACAGTACTGTACACACGAGAGACAAATGAAACTAAAAGGGATGCAAACATGCACGTAGAGAAGCAGTTTTCAGACGCAGACTTGACCTCCATTCTCTCAAATGAAGAGAAATGATGCAGTTGGAGCTGGAGCGGTCTTTCTTGAAGACAAGGCAGCACTGTGAGACCCACCTAAGCTTGTACCTACATGAGGCAGGATTCTACCCTGGATTTGCGAGGCAGTCTGTGTTCCACAAACCACAAGCGCAGATTTAGACACAATCTAGCCAAGGCTATCATTTCATCAAGCAGACGTCCTATAATATTCTAAGACGCTTGAAGGGTTGATGCCTGGCAGCTTACAGCGGCTCGACGAACAGAAGATCTAAGCCCACAGATCTTGTATCAGTAGGCTGAGAGAAGGGACGCCTGAGATATGGTACACACTAGCATGGAGCAAATGGCCATTAAGCCTGCAGAGATCGCATCTCACTCGAGCTGATTACTCTGCTCATCCTCTCCCTCGCCACGTGCTCTGGTCGAGCATGGCTGCAGCAAAACAACAACAGCATGGCAGGCCCAACATTTGATACGGCGCTGGAGTCTGGAGACAAAAAAAGGACTGGAAGAGTAAGGAGCAGACGTTTGACTTCTCCCGACCTTCTCCTCCGGTCAGATCACCAATCAAGCCGCGCTCCTTAAGAGTAAAGGGGTCCCTCCCCTTTTGTTTCAACAAATGAAATGCTGTCAAGGCCACTGTTTCAACAAATAAGATACTGGGGTCCCCTGTCGTTGCCAAGGCAACAGCCGTAAAATGGCACTGTTTCCTTGGTAACAAGATTCCTGGTCAGGCGGTGGAGAGCAGCAGGGCCGATAGGGGGTTCTGCCGGACTAAATGCGTTCTTCACAGGTTCTTATTCCATACACAGAGTGTGCTGACCTTTGGGCATGTGCAGCTCCATTAATATTATGAATTAGCACGAAGTGACACACTGTGCAGTGTTTTAAAATATGATTGTACTGCAGCAAATACTTTTTATTTACTGTAATCCAAATAGAAAGGCGCACTGGTGGGTGCAAAAAGGGTTCCCTGTTGGGTTATATCACAAGCGTTGTGTAATGAACTGAACAGAGAGTGGATTTCAGCCACTTCAGGGGAATAAATTAACGCCACTAATGGCTTCTGAGGTTTTCTGTGAACTGCGTTTTCCTGAACGTGTCACAAATCAGCAAACCTGGAACAATCGAACTCATTCGGTATTCATACCCATTATTAACAAGCCCTAAACCTTCACCCTGAAAGTCAAGAAAAGGAATGTCTGAAGTTTATTTCTGCTCTTGAAGAGCTTTCACAAGAGACGGCCCCCCAACCCTCCCCTGAGGGGTAGGCACATTCTTCCCTGACCATCTTCACCAGGCCCCTTCTGCTCTGGTGCCAGCCCCCTTCCTTTCTAGGCTGCATGAGAGCAGAGCAGAGCGAGGCCCGGCCCCTCCACAGCTGTGCATGCCTACCACAATTATTCACCAGCAGGCCGAGCTGCTCTACAAACACTCCAACCCAGTGAACTCCAGAAGCCCCTGTCCCGCTCTGTAAGGCTTAACTGAGCTAAACCGTCTCTTGTCTGAATCCGTGCAGGCTCAGCCGCTGCTTCTCCGTCACAGTCTGGCTCGGTGTGGGAAGAACAACATCTGGGGCGAGTTTCAGGGGATGAAATGGGAATAAATTGAAGATTAAAGCCACGATGGAGACAGAGCTGAAGAGCAGAAACATTTTTACAAAAAGAGCTTTTAGACAAATCAGGCTGGGCTGTAACGTATAGGAGAGGGTTCTCATTACAGTTTAAGGGCAGAAGAGGCAGAGAAAGAGGCTGATGGTGGTAATTAGGCTTTGTAGTGCTGTCTCCTGCTCACACAAAAAGAACAAGCTCCCCCTCCCGCCTCCGTTTCCCTTCCTCCAGTTAAAGCCTCTTGGCCCCGCCTGTACAGAAGACCATGCTGATTAGGCCGTGTGGAGAAGGTAAACATGGCTTGGGCACCGTCACATGCAATGCGAGTGAGGAGCACATGGCCAGATCCTCGCTGGGGGGAGGGGGGAAGGGGGATTTGTTCACTGACTCAACTCGGGAAAGGGGAGCCAAAGAGGCAGGGCAGACGAGAAAGCAAAAATGCAAGAAAGAAAGGAAGAACAAACGAAAGAGAAAGAAAGACAATATGCACAGTCATGCAGAAGCTTCAAACCTTCTCATGAACAAGGCTGCAGAGGTGGCAGTCTCATGACTCCGGTTTGAACAGTTCTCTATATCAGTTGGTGGGGAAAAAAAAACCCCAAAATTTCTCGAGAAAAAGACGGAAGAAAAAAAAAAAAAGAGATGAAAAGCGTGCTGTGAAGGCTTCATTGAGAAAAGTAAAAAGGTGCATCTCTAAACAGCTTGTGAAAAAAGTCTTATATTTTGGTATCATCTTTGTTTATTTTAAACCAGCAAAATAACGGCTGAGCACATTTTGAGCTAATACTCGAGTTAAACTACCATCTTGGACCACGATTCCTCCAGAGGCATTATGATTAGGACAGATTATATCCGTTAACATTCACAGACAGAGCTACCCTTAGTCAAAAAAAAAAAAAAACCCACAGGCAACTATTATGATCCCCTAAGAGCATAAGCTGGGGCAACAATTACTGTCTGGGTCGAGAAGAAAATGGCAGAGCAGGGAGCTGAAAAAAAATGAACCTTTTTTTTTGCTCCTAGTAATGCTTTTTGGAGCACGCAGCTGTTCCACTATTCTAGAGGGCCCATATTACAGAGGCCTTGTTCTGACAGGCTGGTTAAAGGGCTGACCTGGACCGGTCTGACTAAAAGGGATTTCAGGGCAAGAGGACAATGCATAACAGTCCGTCTTTCCAAAAGGTCAGCAGAAGACGGACTGTGGACTGACCGCATTTATTCAAGGTACAGACTAATATCAAGACGGTACATTACGGAATCTGGATTAGAAAATTAACACATGGCAGATTTTAGACTTCTTGAGACATACTGATAAAAATGTCATTGGATTTAAAATGCCATACAACACTGTCACCGGCAGACGACAGAGCTGATAATAGGGGTTGTGTAATATGGACAGAAAATGACTAAATGTTTTCACTCAGCATGAATAACCCAACACTGACAGAACATGTCCGTGATTCACATCTGCGATTGGTCAGCGAGTTCTTAGTGGTGCTGAAGTGCTCCATTATTGCTAGAAACGTCTCAAAGTCCTTCATGGCATGTTTTATAAAGAAATTACCAAAGAGTCCAAAGTGAATAATGACAAATTGCACAGCTCTAGCAGGAAGCTTGCGCTCCTCTCCAACAGTGTGCCTAGGCAGCACAGTTTTTGGGAACATGTGACCTTTTTCTCTGTTTTTCTGTGTGTGTATGTGTGTATGTCTCCACTGAAGAGATACACCGCCCCTCCTTCAAGCACATTACGAGGAAGAGCACAGATACACACACACACACACACACACATGTGCCAGCACAACAAAGCCCCCACTTCCTGGACGTGCTTTCTCTGTGTTTTTTAGGGGTCTGTTTATTTTTTAACAAATGGAGGTCAGTGACCGTCGAGAAAAAAAGTAGCTGCCCTGTGCAGAATCATCTCCACTGCCAGATAAAAACAAAAAGAGTGATTCTACATGGTTTATACCATTCTGGGCAAACACACAATCAAGATACATAAAACAGTACTTAATGAGCAACAGACTGCCTGTAGCGAAGCGAGCCAGAGGTGCTGATAGGGGGAAAAAACAACAACAACAAAAAAACAGACCATGTCTGAAAATAAGCACATCCAATCTCCCTTTTCTGGTATATCCACACTAGATAGATGGATAGTTGGATAGATGGACAAACCAACAGACAGACAGGTATATAAATAAAGTTTATACCAATTATAGAGTTGAAATTGAACAGAAGCTGACTTAATGAAATTTGTTTTTCATTTTTTTAAACACCATTTTTGTTTCTTCTTCATTCGAATAAATACAAGTAAAAATTAAAATCTTTTTTGTTGTTTTATTTTAAACTGCTTTGCTGGTGCACTCCGAACATTTTTTAATACTGTGTACGAGAACGTCTTCAAGTACTGCAATATTACATTTCTGCCATATCGTCCCCAAACCATCGGCTCGGAGACAATCCTGAGGAAAAACGCGGCTTCGGTGCGCGTCATTGTTTTCTGCAGGATGTAAACACAAGGCAAAACCGTGTCTTCATGTCGAGCAGGATGTGTGGCTGCAGTGAAGCAGCACTGCTCCCCCGGCGGCCTGCGAGCCGGACCGGCTCCGCTGGTTTTAACTCAGAGTTCCTGGGTAATGGAAGAGGCAGGAGGTTTCACGCAGCCTGCCAGGATAAGCTGTAGCTCGTGCGCTACAGGACCACGCGGCAGCTGAGCGCTGGCTGGGGGGGGTTTGGGGTGGGATGACGTCACGCGTCTCGGGCTAGCCATGTGCTCCGTGCTCATGTGGCTGGAGAGAGCAGAAGCGAGGCAGGAACAGGACGAGCCAGGGAGTGAAAGAGAACAAGCGGTGGGAGGGATAGGGAGGGAGAGAGGGAGAGGGGGGGAGGTAAGGAGGGCAAGTGAGGGAGGGAGGGAGGGCGAGAGAGAGAGGGAGGGAGGGTGAGAGAGAGAGGGAGGGAGGGCGAGAGGGGGGTGGAGAGAGATATAGAGAGAGAGGGAGATGAAGGAGGGGCTCTACACTGGAAGAAACAGCACAGACTGAGCACTTCACTAGAACTTCCACTTTCGAGGGCTTTTTTTACTGGCAGGTGCCCGAAACACTGAGAAGGAAAGACTGGAGACAAAACAGTGTCAGTTCTAAAAGGTGAAGAACAGGAAAAAAAGAAGAAAAAACAAAAGGTCACGAATGAAGGAAAACCACAAGGCCTCGGTGTGACTCAGCTCGCGCAGAAACGAAACGAGGAAGTCTTGATTTTTCTCACAGGCCTAAAGTCCCAGATCATAGATCGCAGCTGCAATTCATTGCAGGCGCGGAGGCGGAGGTAAACACCACGTTATGGCCTTGCAGATTGAGGGGGCCCATAAAGATTAATTAAATGAAAAGTAATCCAGTGTGGCAAAATCCCCTTATTCAATCTCCAGCAACAACTTGCTGGGTGAATTTGCTCTGCATCGGGCACGTGGGAGCGAGAGGGGGACCGAGGGAGGGGGAGAGGAGCAGAGGGCATGCGGGCACAGACGCGTGGAAGCGAGGTCTCGCGGGCCTGAACCGCCCATGGCCCCCGTCACCCACAGCACATGCTGTTCTACTCCTCCCACCCTGCTACATCGACAACAAACAACAACAGCCACCTAACGGCACATCGGCCATGAACAGGGCCTCCTCGTGACATGATCACCCCGCACTAATCTTCTATTCAGGTCCGAGACTGTCAGGGCCAGAGCTTTTCACACGTTTTGTCACGATCGTTTTGGTGCAAGGTTGGTTCACAGAGCCTGATATTTCAGCTAAATGAAGATTTCTGTTCAATGTTCTGCTAAAAACGTCAAATCAGTGGCCATGAGAGAGGGCTGCTGCTTCTGTGAGCCAATGTGCTTAAAATACTCACTGAGTAGGAGAGAGGGAGAGCGGGAGAGAGAGAGAGAGAGAGAGAGAGAGAGAGAGAGAGAGAGAGAGAGAGAGAGAGAGAGAGAGAGAGAGAGAGAGAGGGGTCAGTCTACCATTAACAGAGTATAATCACAGATCAGGAGGGGAGGAGGGAGGAGGGTTCTCGTGTCCTACTTTAAACTACAAGAGAACGACTCGTGCGATTATCAAGCGCCCTCCTCCTTTTTATCTGTCCCTCAGTCTGGGTATCGACAGGAAAATAATTCAAAGCTCATTAAGCCTCCATTACACAGACTCTGACATTGCATGGGTGAACAAGTTCTGCTACATCCGTCTCGTCTCCTCTCCATCAGGCAGAACCGCCCATCAGAAGCAGCCCGAGACACATCACCTGCTCAGAGGTGTCACAAATAATCACTAATCCAGTACCATCACTGTCACCTGCGGCCAAAAATGAACACAGCACCGTCCGGTCACACTCCAGTCCTGCTACTGTTAATCTGTGGCAACACCTCATACACACACACACACACCACACAAACAGAAAGCCTGGTCTGAACTAAATGGTTATTGTTTCTAAATACAACTAATTTATTGTATTCCATCGATCAGCTGAACCATTAGAGGACATCACCTGTGTGACAAATAGTTTCTTTCTAACAGCGCAAGAACAGTATATAACCTCCAAAACACCCGAGTGTATTTTGATCATATGTGTATCATATGAAGGTCACAGAACATTATAGAATGTTATTGTAATAAATTAACTGATGCACTGACTTTCAAAATCAACATCCCACAAAACACACACACACACACACACACACACACTGCCAGTCAAAAGTTTTGGCACACAATGAGATTTTTTTACATTTGCATGTTACTCGGTTAATATTTACTAAAAATACACCCAATGTTCTTTACTAACAAATACATTGTGTGTTTTCAACATATGAGTACCTTTATTAGCCAGAAAATATCATCTTTTGATTCGTCACTACTGACCTACAAAAAGCCAACTAATATCATGATAATTATAATGTGGTTCACCAGACAACAGACAAGCTATTAAGTGATGAGTTAACCAGTGTATTTAAGGTTAACAGGCAGTCTAGAATTTGACTCTGCATCACCACACAACCAGTTCATAGAATCAGGCATGCACTGTTAAAGATGTTATAAACTAAACATATTTTGACGTATTTACAATTATAGTTGTTCGCTCAACAACGTTCCAATGTTTGATAAGAATACAAACACTGCCATTTATTGAATGAATAGATAAATACTAAAAACCTGTGGTGTGCAAAAACGTTTGACTGGTAGAATACATGTCACGGTCACCTAAGGACCAGGACCAGGCCGAAATTCAAGCTGAGTTTCTACCTGAATGTATCTTAGGGCACTTCTCAGCACACTCAGGTTGGAAGTCTTCTTTTCGTCCACATTGGGGATGTTCTTCTTTAGGGTCTCAAAGCACTCCTTTAGGTGTGCACGTCTAAAAGAAGAGACGTTCATATGTTCAATCAGTTTTTTGCCATTATAGTACAACACCATAATGAAATGTTTGCAAACTGCATGATTCATACAGCAGCAGGAAAGGACGGGACCGAAAAGAGGACAAAGTGCAGGACAGTGACAAAGCAGCATAAACGGTGCAGAGCTTTGTGCTCTCTGCGCTTGAGCGAGTTCAACGCGGTGGAAAACAAAATAACTCCTCTGTGGCCCCGAGCTTGAAGGGCTTATGTGTAATTTCAGTCTCCTCTGGGCAAAAGCTTAAGCAGCAAAGCTCCATAAATGTTATGAAAACGGAAACCAAGGACAGAGATTAAACTCACCTGTTTTTTTCGAGCTTGTTATGTACTTCCCGTGTTCCTGCCCTGAAAAGGAGACCACACACAAAACGTTATTCCCAAAGGAATGAAACTGATCTACTTGAACTGACACATTTTTGAAACGTCATCATTTTAGCAACCAACTTTTACAGTAATCAAACTCCACTACAGTAATGAAAACTCCTCTATTAATGTGACAAGCACACACACACACACACACACACACATTCACACAACATTCACTTCATCACTGAACTGTCTGTTACTTTTATCAAGCGCCTCAGTGTAAGAACACTGGTCTCAGTAGTCCATGGAGTCCTATTCAGTGCTGTTTAAAAGACAAACTGATCTCTGGGCTCTGTCATCAAACTTTACAGAGTAAAAATGGTGATCTAAGACAAGGAAGCACCTTGGATAATCTATTCCAGTCCCAGAGGGCGGGTGAATTCCCTCACACACAGCTGATTCCACTCATGCGTTAATGCTCAGGTCTAGTGGGTGTGTTTGAGTAGACACTACCATATGCTTCTGGAAGAACCTTCAGGATTATAGCTATTAACCACTGAATAAAAATGACTTAATCTGATGAAATCTGGAGCCATGTTCATGAAACTGTCTGAGTAGGAGAACTGATCTAGGATCTGCCCCGGTCAATAAAGACATAGAGCAAATAAGAGAGGAATGATATCCTGGATCAGTCCAGATCTTAGATCAGCATTTCTACGTTGAGTTTGATGAAATATGGGCTGGACCTGGAGTTTGATAAATATGGGGCGTACAGGGTGACTACGATATAAGGATCTCTTCAATCCACGCGTCCTTCTTACCCTCCGGGTCTTTTCTTGCTGTCCAGGCTGCGGGGGTCATCCAGGTTGTTGGCTTTGGCCCCCGGGCTGGGCTGCGCCGGCTGAGGCAGCAGGGCATGCTGGGAGCTGCTGACGATGGATCCAGGGTAGGGCTGCAGCAGCTGAGGTGGTTTGACGCTGTTGGTCTGGGCCAGAGAGGTGGGCGTGGCCTTCACCTGAGGGGGAACGATGGCGCATTGGTGCAGTGCGTGCTGGGCCGGGGGCGAGTGGGAACCCTTTCGTGGAGGGGTGAGGTGAGGGGTGGCCGGGGAGGTGAGTGACGTGGCCGGGGCCGCAGGCTGAGCGGCGGGGCTGGGTGAAACGGGGATGGGGATGACGGTGATGGGAATGGAAGGAGCAGCGGGTGGGGGGGTGGGAGGGGGAGCAGGCAGTGCAGGCGCGGGCGCGTGACGCTGCTTCGGACTCGACTCCTTCACCCAAGTCACGTGACCAGCACGCACAGGCTGAACGCTGGAGACGACCTCAGCTCTCCGCTTCTCGGCCTCCTGTTCGAGGCGCAGCCTCTCACGAAGCTCATTCTCCTCTGTGGGAAAGAGAAAAAAGACCCAAAAAAATCAGAATGCATTCTAGCGACGCGCCCGTCAGTACGAAATAAACTGTGTAGCAAAGTTGCGACCAATCATCCTTACTTCCTCAGATGTCTTCATACAACTGAAGGCCTGAAAACCAGTAAACTACTTCACGTTCACTTCAAGTATCTGTTTTTGTTCTCTCTTCTGTAGTTATGTGATAACAGTCTCATGGTTCTTCACACATATTGTAAAACCAAGCATTTCCACACAGTGAGGTACAGATTTTAAAGAAGGACAAACAGGCACTGCTACCAGAAGTCAACATCTTTAGTATCAGAATTGGTAATGGAGGAGTCTTCAAAAAATTATAAATACATCATGGTCTCAATTAGAACTGATTCTGCAGGGCACTTTAGAGCTGGATTGATCATGACAGCACAGAGATGGTAGAACATTGACCAGGTGAGCCATAACCAGGAATATTTTTTATGAGAGCACTTTTAAGTGCATAACCGATGAGATGCAGTGAACATGACCAAGCTTTAAGAGAAGCACAAACAATGGAGAACTTTACTGAGCTGCAAACTACTAAAACATGCACAAAATACTTCGGTGTCATGCCTGGGGGGTTAATGCAAAATACAGACCTTTTCTTTTTATTTTTAACAGAAATTTGCATACTCAGCCCCTACACCGCCTGGACACTGTAACAGCCCTACCATCAAGTACTCCAACCAAAAACACACATTCTAAATGTACATCCGTTGAGGTTGTACGGTTATAAGATTTTCATTAGAAATTATACAATTTTAATATATATATTTTATATTATACAATTTTATATTATTTTATAAATCAACTCCTTTATTGATTTCTTTGTTTGCCTCGAGCTGCTACTATACATACACCAAGTTTCATACTTTAAGAATTTAGTAAACATACATACATTCTCAGTTCAGAACACAGATCAAGTTGGTTAATATTCAGTTTCTCTCTCACAATTCTGTCACGTTTATTTCTATAGATTTCTTTGTATTGCTCTTTAAGCTGCTATTACACACGTAGCAAGTTTCATTCTTTAAGACTTTAGTAAATACGCATTCATTGTGCGTTCAATTCTGGCAAAAGTGGGGCTGGTGCATCCCTACTGACTACAGAAAAACTTCCAAAACAAATGAATCCGCTATTAAAATAGCATCGGACTCCATCACAGCTGACTGAACTCATCAAGCATTTGGAAAAGCCTTCGTGAGATGAGAGAATGTTCTACACTCCTGAGTTTGACGCCCCGATCTACAATCTTACAGGCACTGAGAGCCTGGACTAGGAAACCTAAGTTGTTACTTCAACAGATTTGACAAAAACAAACACATATGAGCCCTGGAATGGAGCAGAAGGTGGTAAAACCTCAAGTAATGTGAGGCATTCTCGATGGGAGGACAACTTTTGTCTTATTTGTGGGCTTATTAAAGCTAGTCAATAACTATAGAAGAAGCGACAAATTCAGAAAGAGATACTGTGAGCAAAAATTACAGCAACTACCGAGGCAGAAGAAGAGAGAACACAACTAGAGCACACCACGCACAGGCTGGAGCTTGGAGGGAAATACGATGCCTACCACTCGTCCTCCTGCTCCTCCGGGGCTTTTCCGACTGCAGCTTACAATCCACAGACACCTTCACAGGTCTGCCTGCTGGACCTTTACCGAGCCCCGAGAATCAACGAATTACGCAGTTTCACACCACTTGAGGCCGCTTTGAAAAAGAGCCACGACTGTATGTGAGGTTGCGCTGCTAGAACTGATGAAACTAAGCAGAATATAAAACAAAACAACAACAAAAACAGTTCGTTCTGAAACTGAAAAACACAAAGGAATTAACCACTGAAAGCTCCCACTCTTTTCCGTCTCTTCAGACTGAACTGAAACGGCCCTGCTGTTGGTACTGTTTCATATTCAAGTAGGAGTGTAAGACGAATCTGTAGTCTATGAAGTCAGGCTGAAAGCACAGTCTGAACTGAACAGTCTGCACAGACATTCTAGTCTGTTACATTTTGCACACTGTACAGATTTTACTTCCGTCTGTAATGTCTAATACTTGTTTAATATTTGTTTCTGTATATTTTATTACCTTAGAGAAATGCCCTTCCACACTTCTCTTTAACTTGATACCTTCATAATGATCGAAAACATTACTGCACTGTCTTGCAGGTTGGCGTACATTTCACTACATACTGTACTTACTATGTATGTGACGAAGAATCTTGAACAACTCACTATGAACTGAATTGTTGTGGCTGTACCTAATAAAACCTAACACAAGTCATGTCGAACTGTCGCAAAAGCCTGGACACTTCCTCGTTATTGTGGGTTCTGTAATTCCCCTTGCAAGCCTCTTACTAAGCACTTACAGAGACACACAGTCCATCCAGAGAATGGATAAGCGACTCCTGAAACAGAAGACAACCTACTACTACAGCGGTGAAATCAAAACCAGACTGAGATGGAAAAAAGGAAACTGGTGCAAGAGTGAAAATCAGGGAGAGTGAAACAGCCCTCACGTCCTTCGCGGAACGAGCCTGTGAGGAAACCTGACAGGCCTCTCATGTGCCAAGCAGTAATGATTCGATTCAGGTCAGCAGCATCTTTATGCTTTAAACGTCCGTATCCCACGTTTTTCTCATATTTCACAAGCCCCTCCCTTTATTTCTCCTACATTTAACCTCTTTATTTTTCAGATTCATCTTTGTTTCGATTCTGTGCTTTTAAAACTGACATATGCAAATGATCCCACTCACTTTCTAGCCACTCCTTATTACTTCATCATGAATGAGCGACGCTATGAACAGACAGTCATATGCACATGCAAATGCCATGGTGGTTTTTGTGACATGATAAAACAATGAACTCAAAATAGGCTGGTTTTTTGCAGCTTAAATTTCATATATGGGTCATATGGAGCAGAAAGAGAATGGTATGTTTCTGAAACTTTAAGAGGACTTACTGCGTGACGTACTGCTGCAAAATCCTGCATAAAATAATAATTTTATATATTTATATGTGTGTGTGTGTGTGTGTGTGTATACACACATACATACATATACATATTTTATTTATTTATATATATAAATAAAATATATGTATATGTATGCATGTGTGTGTGTATACACACA
>JBBJLS010000001.1:22571059-22591487 GCA_037577275.1 Bryconaethiops microstoma
ATAGATAGATAGATAGATAGATAGATAGATAGATAGATAGATAGATAGATAGATAGATAGATAGATAGATAAACAAATAGACACGTGGTGGAGTGCGTTAGCTATGGTTGACTTTCTGGATGGTTCTCCACAATCTAGGAAGGGTCCTGGAGGTTCCAAACTTCTCCCATTTTCGAATGATGGAGAAAACAATGCTATTTGGGACCTTCAATGCTGCCGAAATTTTTTTGCAAGCGTTGACACAATCCGGTCTCAGAGGTCTACAGACAATTCCCTGGACTTCATTGCTTGGTATCTGCTCTGATACGCCCTTGTCAACTGTGAAACCTTATATAGACAAGTGTGTGCCATTCCAAATCATGTTCAATCATTTACTTTCTGGTGACACTGTAAAACATAAAACTTTTCTGGCAAGTTATGGCATATTTTATGATATCTTTAGTTTTTACAGTAACTGCATTCAAATTGTGCTGTAAAATGTGCTTAAAAATTCCAAATTGTTATGTATAGATGATGTGTACTTATTTTCACCACGAAAATCAATAAAGCAAATCATTTTTCTGGTGGTGTTTAACTTTTGCACAACTGCAACAGTTTTAAAGCCTTATTCAACTTGTTTTCACACATTTTCACACATTTCTAATCATTTGGGCCAAGAAATAATGTTTAGAATTTCACTTAAGATTAAGTGAATATATGTGAAAATACAGATGGGCAACAAATAAATTGATAAAACAACACAACTAGTGCAGATGCTTCCAGACAGGTGTACTTAATTATACAGTTAAGCAGTTAACATCCAACCACACACTGTGGTGTGTACAAAATTACTGAGCAGGCCCAGCTGACCTAAATTTTTGCGTAAGATGACAAGAGCAAAGATCTAAATGACTTTGAAAGACAGTTCATTATTGTGATGGCAAGAGCTTCAGTCACAAAGACTGCCCAACTGGCCAGTGCTTCAATAGAAACAGTGGCTAAAGTGACCTCTGCATTCTGTGGGAAAGACATCAGGGCTGGAGATGATGGTGAAAGCACACTTTCAGTGAGGGTGATGCTGCATTAGTGTTATCTGTAGAATGTCAGTGGAGAATGTCAGTGCAGGATGTGATCAGATTAATATAGTCTGTCCACAGATACACAGAAAGGGGCTGTGGTGAATAAACCCCTCACTACAAAGACAAGTGACCACCTGAGAGTTCAGTGGTGTAAAAACCACAGGCACAGGTCTATAGATATATGGAATGCTGTGATATGGTCACATGAGTCATCCTTCACTATGTCCTCCTCAAGTGAATGTGTGCATATATGACATCCACCCCTGACCCCATATATGACCCTGACCCCTGGGTTAAGAAGGTCCACTGGCTGTGTGATGATGGCCATTTCGCCTTAGAGCAGCAATCAGTCCCAACTGGTCCACAATTAAGTTACATTCCATATTTATGCATAGTAAGTTGGATTACTATGTAGGTTGGAGTAAAATATAGGCTGTCTTGGGGGTCCTGGGGACCAGTTTGAAGACCACTTGGAGGAAAGAATCACTACAAATCAGAATCAGAAAACATTGATCCCAGAAGTAATTACTTATGCTACGACTGCACAGACACACAGACACACACAGAGACACAAAGACAGCAGTATAAGATACAATACAAGTGAAAATAAAACTCTCCAAAAAAATAAGCTAAAAATGCTTTGTACTAAATACACTGTGCTACATACACAAAATGCTGTGGGACAGTAAGTAAATCAATACAAGGTAGTTCTCATCATATTTATCCCATGACTTTTTTAAGAGGACAGTGCCCCCATACATAGAACAGAAGATAAAATGTTATGACCCTCACAGTCACTAGATCTCAGTCCAACGGAACATTTTGGACTGCTGTGGCAGCATTCTCCACCATCACCATCAAAACACCAACTGAGGGAATATCTTTTGGATGAATGGTGTTCCATCGCTATGCCAAAGCGTATTAAAACTGTTCATGCAGCCCAGCACATTATTATCCCTTAGAACACAAGCAGCATGGGACAAATGGTAAATTGACATCATATGGCAAAACAACTCCTTACATGGAAGTTCCCCAGGGTTGTGTTGATGCTTGAGGTGTCAGCTTTGTTTGGTGTTCCTATGTCACGTAGAACCAAAATTATTGTACAAGATCTTTGAACCGGGGAAAACATTCAGGATAGTCTCCGCCCACAAGTGGGTGGGAAAAAACCCACAGAGGAAGGGGGTCCGGAGAGCAGCCGAGCAATGGCACACCAAGTGAAAGAACAGCAAATGGCGAGCGTGTAGGAGAACAATGACTGGTTTTAGATTAATATATTAATATTATTGGTCATTCATTCATTATCTTAGCTGGTCAGGTAGAGTGCTGGAGCCTATCCCAGTACTCATAGTGCAATTAATATATAATCCAGAATTTTTTTGCCTGCATGACACATAGCAACAGTTTTATCTGCTTCCCTTTTCACTACTTTTTATGCTTTTAGGCTTCACATATAGACTCAGCCACATTTGCCTGGAACACTATTTTCAGAAAAGTGTACTCTGAAAGCCTCCACTCACAAGCCTGAATTTACTCCAACACTAGCGTGCTAAAATGGCTAACAAGGAAGCAGGCTAGCTGAATAAAATCATATTTTACTACAAGTTTTCCGCTTCAAGTACCTGAGCATGTTGAGGCAGATTATTCATACTTGCAAACATACATGCCATTTTAAATGTAACTCTGTGACCTTTTCTTCTTTGAACATTTTCAGGCCTACTGGAGCAAAGGCTGACACTAGCAGGAATGCTAAGGAAGCATTGCCTAGCAGGCTTGCTAACTTCCAGCTGCTTCTGCGGGTTCCTAGATTTGTTGGCTTGAGGGCACAGATTATTCATATATGCAGACTTATTTTTAATGTGTCCCCTCTGCCACTTCGTTCTTGGCGCATTTGAGGAGTGTGCTGAGACATTTGTGGCCATTAGCTGTTTTTGAGCAGCGTGGGTGACTGACGTGGAGAAGCATGGCGTGAATGTTATGGTCCTAGTGGATGTCTAGTTGTCTCCTCTAATGAAGGACCTTAAAAAAAAGCTTAGTGATGCAGATACATTGATGGTGCTGTTGCACATAGAATGGTGGTGCTGGAATTGGCCTCGCACGGAAACCTCTGTCAAACATCTGTTGCTCACATTGGCACGCACATTGCAAGAAGCAGAGCCAGACCCAGTCATACTAAGCCTGCTGGATAGTGTGCTATGGGCTGTAGGCTCTCTTACGCATGGTCTGGGATGCCTTATGGCTCATTTGGTGCATGCACATGACCAATTAGGACCGGCTCAGTCGCACTTGCCTGAGGCATGCAAAACCACACTTTCCACACCTGTTTGACGGCCCGTTCATATATCCGTCAACCCAGCTCCTTAAACAAACAAGCAGCCAGTCAGATTTCAGTCAGTTAGAAGAACAATGTAACCCCTGGGCACATGTGGCATTATACCATACCTGGAGATCTGACCTGTATCTGCTCATAGCCATGTGTATGTGTAGTGTAGACTACTGTGTCATGCTAAAATCATGGTGGTATTCATATATTTTTCTTAAGACAATGTTAAATTGATCAGAATAACTAGAAATATTTGAGATAACAAAAAAGCTCCATTTTTTTATCTCCATTTTTGTTGTTATTTCATGTCATATATTGTTGTTTACACTGTGAACAGTTAATCAAGAATGGACTAATAGACATGGTTCAAAAAGAAAATAAAATATTTTTACATACATTTACATTTGAATGTGAGAACTTTTTTTCTTTCTCTGTATCATTACCATTTTGGAGATATGTAGTGTTGTTCTGATTTCCTGTATCTGAAGCTCTATGATCAAAGCTATGGCCATTGGGTGTCTTTTCCTAAGATAACAGAATATCCTAAAATTCTGACATTAAAGAATGATTTTAAAGATTTTAAATAGTTTTTTCTTCATATTAATAAAGTAATTTGTATTTCATTATTTTTTAATGAATTAAATTCAGCAAATAAACAGAAACAGAAATGTTCAGAAGTGGGCTGTCTTTTCACACACACATACACACACACACACACACACACACACACACACATAAAAAAAAAATTATCTGACCAGAGGCCCCAAAATCTTTTAGCTAAAGATTAACAGTATCTGTACTGTGAAATATGTTTTTAGCCTGAAAATGATGCTCACATATGAATCAGTGCAGCACTTTTCTCTATTGTGGGCTCTAAAGGATTATGGATTTCCATAAAAGTATCCTTTTTTACATTCAGCTCTATGTCTTGATACTTTACGGTTGTTCTTTGGACTGAGGCTCCGTTGTTTTATCGAACAAACTAGTTGGAGTGATAATCAGACTTGATGAGACAATTAATTATGGTGCCTCCATGGGTAGAGAGTGGAGCTCTCAGTGGAGATGTGGGTGTAATTGCATGATGAGCAATTGTTCTCAGACGGTTTTAAGGATGTCTGGAGCACTGCTGTGCTCAACCCTGTACATGAAAGCTGCTGACTTAGTGGTATCATCTTGAGATAAAGAACTCTCTCTCAAAAAAAGATGGCTTTATCCTTCACCTGGGGCAGGGGAGTTGCAACAAGAAGAACACTGTGGAGCTGTAGGACCACTAATATTAAATAATACAATCTGAAAAAATGTCCAGAAACTTACAGAAGTGGATAAGTGTGAAATTATACACACCTTAAGTGTTTCATCATGTGCTGTTACACACGGTTAGCAGTAGAGCAACACCTCTGTGCCAAATGGACCTTTTTTTGAGAGTTCATTTTTAATGTGAGCAGGAAAAATGAGTGCGTATAAGGATCTGAGCGACTTTGACAAGGGCTAAATTGTGATGGCTAGAGGACTGGGTCAGATTATCTCCAAAACAGGTCTTTCTCAAATCTAAAATCTCAGAACTAGCTAGTGCCTGAAGGCTTAATAAATGATTACTTGCCTAGCAATTTTTTTGCTTCCAACCAAATTTAACAATGAAATAAGAGAGGTGCTGTGGTACTCACAGAGTTTTAATACAAACATGATTCTGAGACTGAAGGTATTTCTTTAGTTCCCAAAAATAATAAGTTTTCTCTGAAGGCCTTGAAGGCCCTGAGGGCTCCTCACTGCACAGTAGTAATGAGGCATTAGGTATTCCTTTTGGTCACTCTGCTCATTTTCACATAAAACTGTTCTCTGGGTTCATACCATTGACTTACTGGGGGTGATTGTTATTGACTGATAATAATAATAATAATAATAATAATAATAATAATAATAATAATAATAATAATAATAATACAAATAACAATAACAAATAACCATTTTATTAGTATCACACATGCATTGATACAGCAGAAATTTGCTCTCTTGCACCAGCGAAGTGAACTGTACTAACCTATAAAAACTGTACAATATAACATTTGTATGTATGTGCCTAGTAGCAACAGACATAGAATGATACACAGTAGAAATAATAATAATAATAATAATAATAATAATAATAATAATAATAACACCTTATAATACACAGTAAAATCAGACATACAGTAGTGTGCAACAATGCAGCATAAGAAGTTAAAATGATATAATAACATCAGTCACTTTTTTTACCGATTAATACTGAATTCACCCATAACTTCTTGGTCATAGGTGAATTCAATTTTTTGATGAAAATAGCTTACTAAGAACTAAAACAGGCTGACAAGTGGCTTCGGCTGCAGTATGAACAGTTAGGAAAGACTTCATTTACACAAATTCGTTGATGCAGGAATTATCGCTGCCACAATAAGACTACGTTTATAAATGGTTTATAAATTACTTATAATCAGGTTGTTAATTAGGTTATAGACAATTTATAAATCATTATAAACATGTTAAAACAGTTGTCATACATTGATGCAGGCTTACTTTTTATCTCAGATCTTGCTAGTTGCTTAGCTTATCTCTTCTTCAGGTGTTTGTTAACATGTTACTACCATTAAAACACCAGATCTTGCCAAATAGTTAGCCTGCATCAATGTATGACAAATGTTATAACTTATTTATGACTGATTATTAATGAGTTATGAACTCCCTTCAACCTAATTAACAATGTGATTATAAATCATTTATAAACCCTTTACAAAGGCTTTCTTATTGTAAAGTGGTACCAAGTTAACTTGTATTTCTCCTTCTTCTTCTTCTGCTAAACTTGTTTGTGTTGAACCCTTTGCTTGGTCAATGCCAGCGTGACTCATGCATTTCCTTTGGCACATCACCCCTGTTAAACTGGCTGCCCTTCGCCTCGGCAGGCCCTAACAGTGTCTTTAAGGCCGGCTGGCACAGCTGACCGTGCTGCGGCTGCGGGTGGAGCTGGAGGAGCCGAGCCAGGGCGTGGGGCCATGATGAATAACAGATGTTTCCTGATTGCCCGTACCATTTGTCATACACCTGCCTGGCTTCGCCGTCTCAGGCCTGTGCAATATGTCACTGTCGCTGGCCAGGCGGCTCCAGAGCATCGGCCCATCTCAGCAAGGCTCAACTCTCCAGATCCGCCTCCCCCCTGCTTTTATAGAGTCATATTTCTGCTCCCAGCACTAAATAAAAGAAAACTGGACAACTCTTGTTTTTCTTTTTCCTTTTCTTTCTGGGTTTTTTTCTCCCCTCTTCTGTTTGAATCACAGACAAGGTCAAATAGATGCAGCAGTGTAGCTTTCACTGCGACTAGCTCCAGGCTAGCATTGTAATGGCTGAGTTATGTCATCTAAGAGTGCAGTCCAGAAGCTGCAGAGAAAGCCTCTTAGCACAAGGCTACATTAGTTTAATCTTCCCCTGCCTCCACAATAGAGGCAGCTAAGACGCTTTCAATGAAATTTTCATAGGACAAGAAGCATTAGTTGCCCGTTTGTTGCATATATTTAACCACTTTCATAGGCCCATAAAACCTGCGTAGCCCAAATAAACACTTTGTAAGCTGATAGTATGTTTTCAAGCATAACTGTCAAAACTAAGAAATCAAATCTTAGCCATAAAACTCGAAGGGATAGTTATGTAAGACTGTAACAGACTAAAAAGTTAATAACTAAAAACAGATTAATAACTAAAAAGTTATTTAATTGAATAACATTTCTCTCTTTTTTCCAGCCTCACTACAACAGAGTGCATGAAATAGTGGCATAGGGTTTGGATATTCAAGGTTTGCGCCTGAGTTTGCACCCATGCTTTGAATCACCTTTGCCTCTTCAATGCAGAGTGTCCAGTTCCAAGCCCTATTTCATTTGCTTAGGCCTCCACACAAAGCTCAGCATGACGTCTGACACGTCAACACAAACTGAGGGAACTTACATATAAGGATCTGTTTTGCTGTATTTTACCATTTTGTTTCGCTTCCAGCACAGGTCCGTTCTAAGGGTTAATACCCATAACACTTTATTCCATTTGTCATAAAGGCTGCTTTGGTGCTATTGCATCCCAGGAAGAGTTCTGGCAATTGATGCTCTTAGAATAAACCTTTAAGCATGTTTATATAGGCTTACGATATTTGTCATAAAGGTTTATGTAGCTTTATGAGTGCTAGCCTACAGTAAAATGTTACCTAAAGTTGACTCAGCTTGCAAAAGTGTTGTTGAATCAGACATTTGATCATCTGCAATGGAAAAAAAAATCTTTCCCTCATTAAACATAAGTTTGAAGGATATGGAGCCACTGTGCCAGTTCTCATTTTTTCACCTGATGTGTAGCTAAGAAAGGACACATATGCTACATTTTTTAGTATTAATGATATGAATATGGTTTCATGCACAAAATATATTTATGTTACACATTTCCAATCTTTCTATTTGCAGTAGATTTAAACAAGATGTTTTTGTTGCCTTGCCTTTAAGACTGACCTATGTAAATGATATCTATTCTAATTGGCTGGACTGTATCATGCTTCAGTCAAAAAGCAGTCCAGTCTGAAACACTCTTTCTAACTTAATCAAGAATGGGCAGGACTAAGCTGCTGTGGGCTAAATGTGGATGTATATGAATACATTGGTTTTCATAAACAGTGAATTCAAATGGGCCAATTAGGTTTTATATATACTTTATATATATTTCATACATGGATGATACAGACTGATGAGTTAATGTTAAAAAGGTGATTTTTGTTGTATTACACTAAAGTTTTAGAAAAGTGATATGGGACTTTTAAAGTCACTAAAAGTGAGTATGAGTGAGTCCTCCTCATAACAGGCTAATGCTAAAATCTGACACTTTCACTGATATATAACAGTATAGTACAGTGCCATTAATTAATAGTACCATTAACCCATTAAAATGACATCAGTTTGCCTTGCTTTTATGTCTCCTGGTAAGGGGACTGGGCCCAAAAGCCTTGTATATGTGCATGGGAATGACTTGTTCAGTGTTCAACATTATTTTGTTGTCATTGATTATTGCACAGGAGGCAGTTAGCAGCTAAAGCAATGTAACAGTACTGTGAATGGGATGTAAATCTGAGACAATACAATAAATAGACAATACTATAAGTACACGTACAATGCCACTGTCATGTACAATGTGTCTTCGGTAACTTTGGTTGGTGTCTTCAAAAGACCTGCTTCTATTTGTTATTAACTTAAATTTGCTGAAGAGAAGAGGTGATTATGCAATTCCCTTCCAAAGAACATGATTATCCACTTTGCCAGGTTGTCCTGTGCTACATATTGTTCAAGTTTTTTAAAAATGCTGGGGAAAGTGCTTTTTCCGAGCTTTGATAGCTCTACCTGACGGTGTTGCGGGTCATATGTCATGAGCTCTAAAAGCAAAAGCTTCATTTTATTTCTCAGCTGTAAAGAATCCGGTATAACAAATGTAAAAAGTATTGGCAATTATCTGAAATTATGCTGTTTTAAACTTGGTATGCAATAGTTGTGCCATTATGCTGCAGATGGTTTTTAACATCTTTTAAGTATATGCTTTTGTAATATTTAAGAATATACACATATGTAAACGTACATCATTTAAGGGGATCTAAAGCCCTGATTGTAATCTGAAGAGAACATAAACACGAGGGATCCTTGATTACTCATGCAATCAGTAAAACAGTGTGTGGCAATATAGGCTTGTGCATTAGGCTGTCAAGCGTTTGAACTACGAAGAGTTGCAATTTGCAATTTGATTATTTTTTGTTTAAATATATATCAAATGTATCGCACTTTAATACCAAAGAGGATAACAATGGAGGAAGTGACACTTGTTTGCATGGGGAGAGAGTTAATGGGATGCTAATTGGTTTTTCTTAGCTTTCAGATGTCTACACACACTCTCTTGTACACTCTACGCCATGATACTGTAATGATTCTTTACAGAAAATCATTAAAATGGCCTGAACACTCATTTAAAAGACTGAATTGATGACTTTGTAAAGTATTATGTTAGTGCTTGTCTCTACTTTGAAGCTTTCTCTGTACTTAAAGGGCCTATATAACAGAAATCTGAATCATTGTCTTGAAATAAAATGTTAATCATGGGCAAAGTGTCAAATGTCTTTAGTCCATACAGTCCATGTCTGAAAATGAATCCACAAAAACAGCTTGTTTTGACTGTCCTGGTGCTGTAATGTCACAAAACCCAGTTCATGTACATGTATCCACCTATTTAGCCTACGGTAGTTTAGCTAAGTTTTTCTGCCTTGGGAGCCAGACAGAAGAGCTCATTTGCATATTTCAGTCTTAAAAGCACATAAAGGGTAATTTTCTCAGTTTCACCCCAGAAACTGAAATGATGGTTGGTGTTTGTTTGGTGTTAGCCTTTATAAATGCCTGTATAGGTTAATGTCAGTTGTCATAAAAGGTTTATGTGAAATGAATGCCAGCCAAAGTATCAACATTTTAACTCAGTTACAGTTATGCAACATTTATACAACAATTATGCAACATCTATACTAAAATATACAAATATACCATAAATTTTTTGCAGCCAGTCAAGTTGCATGTTTTATTTTCTAAGCAATAAAAGGTCCTGAAATACATTCTCTTTAGAGAACACACTTAAAAACTGCATTTTGTGCTGATTTTAGTCCACAAATTTTATATAACATATTGAATAAATAAGCATGCCAAATGTATGCTTTATTTTTTTTACCAATATGTTAAATAAACTGTAAATATGCACAACTGCGTTCTCTCTAGAGGAGCTGTACATATTTTCACTTAGAAAATCAATCTTTTGACCAAACTTTAGTACATGATTGGTTAAAATTAAAAAGTGAATCTTCTGACAAATGAAATTAAGAGTCAGGGCATCTTTTTTTAATTAATACGATTATTTTTAATTAAAGCAGCACTGACCATCTCATAACAAAACTAACAAGGCTTCATCATCTTCACCTTTTCCCATGAACTTATAAATGCCTATAAAATAGATGCAAATTAGCATGTGAAATTGCCTTAACAGTCACATAACTCCTCCTCTTTCTCAGCAGTACAGCCCTTGAGTAACATTTAGCAGTTGGCTGTCCAATCTTACAGTAAAATTAAAGTAGTTGGATGTTTTTAATAAAAAAAATAAATAAATGGATACATGAGAACCTGCTGCAAAAAATGAGGAAAACCTTGTGACCTTTGAAATTTGTAACCAGCAGTGCAAAGTAACTGAGGAACTGTATAAGTACTTCATTTTAACAATGCTTGATTAAAGTTGTTTGGGGGTGGGAGGTGGGGGGTTTGTGAGCAAAGGTGTCTTTTATTCTTTATTGTTGACACTACTGTTGCTTAACAACAGGGGGGCACACGGCCAAAAACACAGCGTGAATCCCCAGGAAAGAGAAAAAGACCTTAGAGTTTGTCTGCCTTTTCAACCCCAAGAAAAGAATAGTGTGAACACCCACCCTCCCAAGCCCCCCTGTAACAGAGTATGCCATCAGTTACATCAGCAAGTGCACTGTAAAGAATACTTGGGAGAATGTAAAAAGGCTGTGAAGAGCGCGCTCAGCCTGATTAAAGTATAGTGGGATACAGTATTTGGGCCTCTTCCATATGCTGAACCTCAAGCAATGCGTGGGAGAACCGAGTGTTTTTACCCCATCTTTTTTAGTTCTTTGAAACTGGAGTGCTCCATTCAAGCTGAAGTTTTCTAATGCCAAGCTACTTGAACAAAGTGGCACTTTCGGCCGTACCTCATCAGCTAAATCAAACAACGGGCAGCATGATTAAGCTCTCAGCATATCTCGGCCCGCTCAAAGGAACATTCATAGAAGGCAATTACAGTTCTGATTAGACGCAGTGATACCGCAGAAAGTGGAGTATGTGGGTTTAAGTGAAACATTGACCACAGGAGATGAACTGGACTCGTTAATGTCTCTTATGTGTCGCTCTCAAACCCACGTTCCCAATGTACACAGGATTCGGTCTTAAAGATAAAGCTGTAAAAAAGGGCCCTTTGGTGCCCTGTGAAGGTGTGTAGATGTACGATGGTGTGTGTGAAGGTGTGTAGATGTACGATGGTGTGTGTGAAGGTGTGTAGATGTACGATGGTGTGTGTGAAGGTGTGTAGATATATAGCTTGTGTGTACCTTCAGGTCTGTGAGGATCTTCTCCAGCCAGGCGGTGATGCTCTCTGCAGGTGTTGTGTGTGTGGAGCCAATGCTGGGGGCTTGGGCATGTAGCTCCGCAGCAGTGGGTTTCGGAACAGTGAAGGTCAGCGGTTTTCGAGCCTTCTCCAACTTACGCTTCTTACATGGGGGAGACTGAAGCACACAAAAGTGACAAGCTGTGAGACGTTAACGTTGTAAATTAAAACACCTACTTTATGTCATTAAGAATAACAACCCATCTCTTTCAGTTGAAAGGATACACAACATTAGTGACAAAAAGTGATACTGTCAGATATCATTCTTCGCCATTCACTGAATGACCATGAAAATAACGTCAATCATATATAATGTCTAATGTGTATAATGGCTAATGTCTTCACAGTCACCAGAACATGTGGATGTTGGAACAATGTGTTAAGACGGCACTCTCAACTACCACCATTGAAGCACAGGGGAAACCCTTTAGGCAGAATGGTGTTTTGCTCCTACAGTACAGATCCAGAAACTTGTAGAATCTGTGTCAAGGCCCTTTGAAGCAGTTCTAGAAGCTCATAGCGGTGCAACATCTTACGAAGACACTTTATGTTGGCTTTTACCAATTTGTAGCCTGTATTGTTGCCAAATTTCCCCTCAGGGATCATCTGCACTGACTGCACTGCACTTCCACTGTGAAGGAGACAGCCAGCAGAGGGCAGCAGAGCACAAACAAACCCATTACAGTGCAAGGCGTGGCTGCTCACTCTGTCCCTGACCTTGGCTTCCAGGCAGGAAAATATACTGCCACTGTCTCAGAGTACATTCATGCCATGAACCAAGGGCTACAGACAGAAGGACATAGCAGCAGGAGGTCAGATTGAGAGTGTTTGTGCTTTCCTGGTGCGTAAGGACTGAAAAACATCTCCACAGAACGAGGTCAGAACACAAGCAGCACAGTGACCCTGACTAAGACTTGAGCTCAAGATCATGTTTCTACGAAGCAGCAACGCAGACAATGTGTTCAGACACAAACACAAACACACTCATAGCAAGCATTCCGCACAGTTCAGAGTGAGGCTCACACGTCCTTCTCACATACCAGCAAAGCCAACACTCCCAGCTTGGGAAAAAACAGCAAACACCACAAATATAAAAATAAAGAGAGAGAGATTGACAGATAGGTAGCTGAGTGTTGGGTAGAAGAGAAATGAGGAGAGAAGGAAAGTATGGAGAGAAAAGAAAAGTGAGAGAACAAAGAGGGAGTCATATACAGGTAGATAAGAGATGAGAAAAGGAGAATGGAGAGAAAAGAGAGAAGAGAGAGAGAGAGATTGTGTGTGTATGTGTACGTGTGTTAGTGAGTGAGACAGTGAGGGAATCACACTCATCTAACACAGGCCAATCATAAGCAGATCATGGGCATGGGCTCTCTCTCTCTCTCTCTCTCTCTCTCTCTCACACACACACACACACACATGGCTCCCTCATGACATCATATGACCAGACAGGCGTGAGTGTGTTTAGGCACAACACTTCACAGTAATTATAGTGTTAGAGTATATTTACGTGTGACAGAAAATGTTGCCGTTCCTTATATGATCAAACCTCGCCTTTCCTGTTGCATTTTCAGTAGATAAGAAACAGTCTAGTGATGTTTTGTCCATTATAATTTCCTTTGGAGAATTATTCAACGAAAAAAGAACTAAATCCTGTGCAAATGCTCTGTAAATATTACACCCTACATTATTTATTATATCAAACACCAGGGGGAGCCATTCTATGCCTTTTCCCTCCCTGCAAAGGCACTGGTGGTGGTTCTATGCGTGATACACGCAATTAATCCAGCCATCCTAGAAGCACTACATGATTATTTTAAAACAGAAATAATTTCATAGTCTAATTCTGCATGTAAGCTGTATGTCATTGTAATTTCATACTCGACAGTCGAGTGTCTGTGCAGGACTGTGTTCACTACAGCAGTATCTCAGATGGAACGGAAAGCATGCCATTCTATTGATTGATCCATGTTATGAGCTACCTAAGCAGGATTCGGTGCATCTCCTACTGCCGAGTCTGTGTTTTGCATCGGTCACAATAAGCTAAGAGCTAAAAACAGGAATGAAACGTGAGGGTGGGGGGGAAAATCAATAAAACCCATCAAGTCAGCCTTTGTGTCGAGCACATCCTTGACATGGACTTTTATACACATGTGAAGCGTACGTGGATGGATAAACAGGCTTCACACACACAATCAATTATCGGCCTTTTAAGGTGCGTACCGCTTTTAGCGATTCCGTAATTCATTCATTCAGCATAAATTTTTCCTCTCTCTAGAGCGGTTCATTATTTACTAACAGACATGTTCTCCATTCGTTCTCCAACAGGAGGAGCAAGGCTGTCCTTAAATGGCCGCCTCTCACGCTATCTTTTCTAGTCTCCATGTGTCTGGTCCACTTCTGAAGAACGGCCAAAGCCAGCGCTCGTTTAATTATTGAACATGCAGGTCAGCAGTGGAGTGGTTAAACTCCAGGCCTCAGCTGGACTGATCTGAACAATGTTCCATTCCTCAGTCCTGCCAAAAAACCTGCTCTGTCCCGAATATCTCAGTCTCTGGACTTCTGAGCCTCCACCACTGCCATAAATGTATCGCTCTAACAGCTCCTTAAGACGATGATCATTTCTTTACTGTTACCGTGGTTGTAACATTGGCTCCGATATGCAGATGAGCTCTGGCACTAAATGTGAGTGTCCTGACCAGTCGCAGATGGTCTACATGAGCTTCTGTGGGAGCATGAATGAATCAAGGCATTTGCATGATCCAGACAACAACAGTGTCACCAAAATATACTCCCAAATAGAGCTCCTTTTAAATCAGAAATCTTTATTGCTCCCAGAGGAAACTGCTTATGCTACAACTGCACAGACACACAGAGACAATAACAATATAAAATAAAGTATAAGTCAAAATAAAAATAATAAAACTCTCCAGACAACCTTTTGCGCGACCTTCATCTCGCTACGAAAATAAAGTGAAACACTCCTCAACCGTATTGCCTATACATGCATTTTCAACGCATTCTCTTGTTAATATATTATTCACAGTATGAAAAAAAGCGAATTGGAATTTCGCTCGTACTGTGCAGCCCTACTGGATGTTTATCAGCAATGCAGCCCGTTTCTTTCCTCGCTTCACCTCTACACTGCATTTGGCTGACTAGGTTTACACTCCTGCCATGTGTTTCATGTCTGGATTAAAGACCAAACCGTCACTCAGATTGATCTGTTTTCCATGCAGTCTGCTAATGGGCTCAGCTGGCCTTAAAGGGACGGACCTGAGAGCACAAACGCGAGAAAAATATTCTGAAAAATATTTTCTGAAAAAGTATGAAACTGTTCACGTTGCTTTTAAGTAGTATATGATGGAGTGTGTGCATGTGTTTTTGTAGTCTGATGTTCAGATCAGGGTTCATTTTAGGGTCAGGATAAAAAAATATCTTATTATAATACTGTGCAAACGCCTTAGGCACCTATGCAAATCGTTTGAAGGAATTTATATCAGGGTGTCATTCTATCAGCAAAAACACAAGTGAACGTTAGAATAAATGCAAATAAACAAGAAAAAAAAGTATTAAAAAAGTATTCTTTAAAAAAAAAAAAAAGTAGCTGGTATTTTGTAAGCTGGTTAGAAGAAAACAGGTTTGGATCCAGATTTCAGCTCCGTGCCTCCAGTTGTATGGATTTGTTAAATTCCATAAGCAACAGACCAAATTTAAACCCAGGTATCTGATGGTCACTACAAGTGATGCTGAGCTTCCATGAGGAAACAGGTCTGGAAATGGTTAAGAGAACACTTTGCCACACATAATACCACTGTTTTCTATATTATTTTATATTTCTATATTATTTCTATATTATTTTATTGTAATATTAGTGTTTTAACACTAACATAACACTACCGCCCAGTAGTAAACAGCTTGTAAGTGTAATTTTTCTTAGACTTCTGCACAGTACCCTATATATGACCCTCTGTCTGTACGTGGAATGAAAACACAAACCTGTGTGTGCACGTACAAGCCAAGGTTGAGATCAGGTTAGCAGTGGCATGCAGACAGAAATGTAGGCCAATCTTTCTGCTCAAGTGCTTTTGAGGAGAAAGGCATCTGGGACCAGGGGAGTTTCTAAGAGTGGAACAATTCCTCCCCCCGCCCCCTCACCGCCCCTTTCACTCCTCTCTCTCTGTCTCTCTCCCCCCCCACCCCCCTCTCCCTCCCTCCCTCTCACTGAAAAAGCATGACTCTATGGCAGAGCCACGCTGCCCTGACGACTGTTGCCAGGCTACAGCGGCTGAGGAAGTGAGCTGGGCTGCAGGGAGCAGTCAGAGTGGGTCTAATGGAATGGGCTGCACTTGCATTATTAACACAGGAACAGAGCTGAATATTCAGCATGTGTGTCTTTTTCTAGTCTGGACCCAGACACACCAACGCAGAACTCCCAAACACAGCCCCGCTTGTCTGCAGTAGCTTAGTAGGTCACTTCAGGACATTTTTTCCCACCGGCAGTAACGTAGATACGAACATAAAACTCACCGGCATGGTCACGTCCTCATAGAAGCTCCAGGCCAGGGCCCAGCGCATGGTGCGCCCCTGACAGAACTCTGTGTGTGTGACTTTGGGGACCTGTTCAGACATGCAGGAAAAGATAAAGGACAAAAAACTGTTGAAAAGGAAAACGGGTAGTGAATGGAACTGCCAGTGAATTAAACTGGCTGTGTTTTAATTGTTTGTGAAGTCTATCTTGGTTTGTGTAGCAGGGAACATCACTACTTACAAGGATGGGAGTGGGGTTCAATTCCTACCTTGGGTGACTCACCACTCTACACCAATAAGAGTCCTTGGGCAAGACTCCTAACGCTACATTTGCTACATTACACAGCTGTTTAATTCAAAAACTGTCTGTGGATACAAGTGCCTACCAAACGACGTCAATGGAATGTCATGATTTTAGCTATAAAATATATTTTTGTATACAACAGCACATCATTCAGTGTCAGAAACTGTCTAAGAAAACTTAAAATGGTTTAAAATGAGTGTCTGATGATGCAGTGGGCATAATGCCTCCAGTACTCATCGGCTCCTTTACCTCTAGTGCAAAAATACATATTCAAATTTGGATTCCCAGTAATTTACTACACACAAGTAACACATGCACGTCTCTCATCTCCATTCACTAGAGCACCTGGAATTTCCCATCTGGCTGCAAATGAAGATGTGTATAGTGCGCCCATAGATTTTCAAATCCCTTCTGCATGATGGGACTTCACCATGGCTGCATTGCTACATGTGTAAGGGGTCCACCCTATTCTTAAAAAGACCAGAACTGAGCCGCTAATCTGGCAAATCTCACAATTTAAAGAGCCTCGACTTTACACAGCTACATGTGAAGCCAAAAGCAGAAAAAAAGAGGGTCAGGCTACTACACCCTTCTGACCTCTAAAAGTGACAGGCTTTTAAACAGAAAAGAAAAAGGCAAAAGAGGAAGATAAAGAAACAGGAAAAAGGCAGAGTATCATTAGCATATTAATTAGAGCCCCATTAGTGGGCCACGGGGCAGAGAGGAAGTACCACCCTGTGAGCTGGAGGACGGCCAAGTGCACCCTTGCTCTGATGAAAGGTGACAGGACTTTCACGCCTCAAGATGAGTAGAATCTGGGAGGAGATGTGTATGGCTTAGACAAGCAGGCTGATCGAAACAAGCCTAATAACCCGTGAGCTGGGCGAACGCCCCAGTAACAAACATCAGAGAGGACTGGCATCACGCACACACTGCAGGAGCAGACAGTTTACCAGGGCCTCATTCAGTTAAGGGGGGTGACGGTGGCTAATGACAGCTAATGGACTAATGAAACCCAGCCCATCACAGCTCTGCTTTACGGTGTGTTTTGTCGGCCACATGGGGGAAGCCGAGTTAGATTCATTAACCTGGAGTCTGAAGAAGCACTCGTTCAGTGAGAGCATCTGACTAGTGGAGTAAAACGGGGTCTGAAGGCGGCGAATTTACAGCTCCGATTTCAGGACGTTAGAATGGATTATTATAACTGTCGCCAAAATAGATGTTCTGTGTTTTGTTTTTGTATTATACTGCTGGTCCTAAACAATCATATTTAGGATCAGCAGTGTAATACAAAAACAATACACAGAAGTTTGATACAAAAGCAAACAAAAAAAATGTCTAGTGCATTGTTTTGTATTACACTACTGGTAATAAATAATCATATTTGCAGTACGTTCTTTTTTAAATAAATCTGAAATCATATTACATTATAACTGAATGAGATTTTATGATTCACTGAACTATTTTCTAAGAAACCTTAATCATTCTGAGGTTTGACATTTACAAACCTCACACACACAGGCGCACACACAGGCGCACACACAGGCGCACACACACACTTTGTGCTGCCACTCACCCCTTGCTTCCTCAACTCCTCCTTCAAAGGTGCCAGGCTACACTTCTTTCCCAGCATGCAGCTGTACCACCTGCAACACAAAGACGGTAGGAAGTTCAGCAGCAGCTCCAGATCAAACCGGCTGCGGGGCGCTGACCCAGTGCCTCGGGTCTCGCACCACAGACGTAGCCGCTGCGTGTCTGTGTATGTCTCTGGGCTGTGTGTTTAATTAAAAGCTAAGCTACAAAGCCGAACGAGGGGTGCAAAAACAGCCTGCTTCATAGTCACCTAACCAGGCCCAAGGCTTTGAAGTCACCCAGGAGACAAAGAAAAATCAATGCTTCTCCTCTGCGATAAAAAAGATGAACCTTAGCAAGCCAGTGCTCGGCAGGAGAAAATTCAGTGTAACTCTCTTACAAGCAGTAAATGCTTTGCTTAACTTCTGCAGCCCTTTTGAAGTGTATAATTAACACTCCCAGTTTCATCACACTAGACTTCCATCAACACATCTAAAAGAAAAGAAGCCGTGCCCTGGCAGCTGGAGAAGGGTCAACTGATACAAAAACCAGGTCACTGATTTCAAGGATGTTTTGAAGCAAAATATTGAAGCAAAATATGAAGAAATGAAGGATTATTCAATACACAAAACATTTTTATATATGGCACTTTCAAAAACCTACACTGCACTTCTTGTGTGTACCTGACCTGAGCATCTTCGCAGTCACAGTCATGAATAAAGAAAAAAAATGATGGGGGAAATCAAAACATGATGCCCATTAAGGCCACGCCCACACGTACACGGATATTTGAGGTTTTTCTGTGCATTTTGGCCTTTCGTCCACACGTAAACGGCGTTTTGAGTCAGTGTGAAAGGTTTTTGAAAACTCTGGCCAAATTGGCGATTTTTGAAAACTCTGTTTCTGCATTTATATGTGGATCCAGAAAACGAAGGTTTTGAAAAACGGACCGTTCCGCGTCATACTGTGCGCCACTCATATGACATCACAGTATGCACCATGTTTACATTAGGTTTTCATCCACAGTCCCAGCATTTACAAAGTACTGATGCTCTTGACCTCATTAGGAGTTCTGGCCTGTTTATACTCAGGAGGAGTTTCTGTCTCTCCATTATGAAGGACAGAGACGTCAGAGTCGCTTCGGATGCTGTTATATTCTCTGGTAATGACGTCACCCCTCCGAGGCTTCTGATTGGTCGCGATGTTATACGGTTTAAGGTTATATCGCCACCTGCTGCCTTGGCTTGTTTTTGACAGCATTTTTTGCGATTGCATGTGGGCGTTTTTTTTTCCGGAAAAATACCCATGTATGCGTGGACATGACCTCAGACTAACAAAAAGGGATCTGCTGGTCTACTGAGCTACTCTGAACTGCCAGCAATGAAATGTTTTTCCAGAAATGTATAAAAACCAACGCATTATTATATTAAAAATATAACTATGTTACCTTCCACATTATTAAATGCAATATCATGATATTACACGGGCACACACCTAATCACCTGATACAATACATAGTAAAAGGCACAAAAGTCCTTAGTGTACGAACAGTAATTGCTTTTTGTTCAGCACCACATCAATGTGTTGTAATATGTAATATGTAAAGAGGCCTTATCTGTGCTTTATTGACAGACTGGCAGAGTCTCTAGTCGAGTTCCAGCCCCCAGCTCCTCGGGGCGCTCGTACCAGGGAAGCCCGGGGGCTTACCGAATTCATTTCATTTTGCTGTATGAAATATTAAAGAGTCCTAATATCCACAGATGTTCCCCTCTCTGTGGAACGGAGGGGGGCTAAAACACACTTGCATATAACAGCCTCCACTCACCAGAAACTGAACAGCGCCAAGCAGAGAGTCATTTTTACTGCATGCTTCTGCTTTAACTCATTCTAAAGAGGAAATGGTAGCAATTACAATGTCAATAAGAAGTAGCACTTGGCATTTTGTGAAATCAGAGCTGTATTTAGAGCATGTGTGTGTTTTAATGTGTGTGTGTGTGTGTGTGTCTCTGAGAGAAGACTGGTGCTAATTACAGATCTGTGGAGTTGGACAGGAAGAGCAATCTCAGAAGGCCAATCAGAGAGTCTGGCTGGGTCCACAGGCACCTGCCAGCAAACACACAGACAGACAGACAGACACACACTGACAGACACTGACAGCCTGCCTCCCTCCCTGCAGCCACGGGAGAGGGAACGACTCAGAATACCCTCCACAGAAAACCCAGCCTCTCAGAGGAAGTCACTCATCAGTCAACACATACACACACAGACAGACACACAGGCACAGACAGACACAGACAGACACAGACACCGAGACAGACAGACAGACACACACACACATACACAAAGACGCGCGCACAGACAGACAAACAGACAGACACACAGATAGACACACAGACAAACACACACACA
>JBBJLS010000001.1:22615078-22637519 GCA_037577275.1 Bryconaethiops microstoma
GCTCCATAAAGACGTGCTGGAGGAGTTCAGTGTGGAAGAACTTGACTGGCCACACAGAGTCCTGACCTCAACCCCATGCAACACCTTCGGGATGAACTGGAATGCAGATTGTGATCCAGGCCTTCTGGTCCAACATCAGTGTCTGACCTCATAAATGCTCTAGACTGAATGGGCACAAATTCACACAGAAACTCCAAAATCTTGTAGAAATCCTTCCAAGAAGAGTGGAAGCTGTGGGACCAGGGGGACCAGTCCTTTTTAACGTTTATGCATTTGAATGTAATGTCATTAAAGTCCCATAAGGCGTTCCAATACTTTTTCCACATAGTGTAACATTTTACATGAAAAAAAGTATGTGCCAATTGCTTATAGTTAAAAAATATCTCACGAGTCTGATTTATGATTGTCTATGTTGGAATAAAACTCGTTTTAGGCTAACTAGTGTAACAGGTCTCTTTGTAAAAAAAAAAAATTAAAAAAAAATGCATAAGTCTTCATATGCAGTCATAAAGAGCATAAATTCTTTGGACAGGAGGCGATTTTGAGAAAATGGATCACAAACGTACCAATCGCAAACATGTGACCCCTGTATTACATCATTCTGACCTCACATAGAGGGTTCAGATTTAAAACAGTCCCAGTCTCACTCAAGTGAAGGCTGGCACTTAAGAGAAATAGTGACTCGAGCAGAAGCCAATGAGTAGAAGAACGAAGGTCAAGGTTAAGTTCCACGTACTTAAGTATTGAATCATCATCAATCAGAACTGGAGCTGAACTTTGATTCCTTTTGATCTGAAATAAAAATCCAAAGTGAGCAACCATAGATGTCACCAAAGTAACAAAACAAATGTATAAGTATTAGTTCACTAAATCAGTAGCTAAAGTTTGACGCCTAAAATTAGTAAAAAAATAAAGAGTCTCACAAATACTTGAGGACAGGATTACTTACTTTCACACATGGAACTCTGGTAGTAGTTACTGCCCACCTCTCTTACCTAAAGAGCTTTAAAACACATTCTGACAAGAAAACCTCTGTATAGATGAATTCTACACTTCTGTGACCCTACAGGACGCTTCATGCATTTGATTGTGCTTTCTTTAATCCTCCTTAAACACAATTTAAGCAAAAAACAAAACAAAACAAAAAAAAACAGTATTTTAGAATGATTATGAAAGCCTGATGACTAGTTAATTCTCTTCTGCTCTTAACCACTGGTATGATAAGCATCAGTAGAGAGAGACCACGATTGCATTTTTTTTTCCTTTAATTATGTTGCAAACAATAATGACATCCAGATATATTGTTAACAATTGGCTGTGTGAACGGTGATAACCATGAAAGCAAAAAGTCTCAATAGAGCCGTGAAGACTGAAGCCTCCCATCTATTCACAAAGCGAGTGGAGAGCAGACAGATGAACTTGTGGCTGGAGGAAGGACCCACAAACATTATGTACATTTAGTCCATCCAGTGAGTGCAGCGCTGGGATTGCTTGGGACCTGTGAATGGCAAACATGACTTTTTTTTTCTTTTTTTTTTTTCTCTTGCAGGGCACATAGAAGCCCATTTGTGCCCGTGTGATGAGCACTCACGCCATGAAGAACGTGTCAGAATTACTCATTCTCTACTTTTCCCAAACCAAAAAAGGGAGTTATGCCTGAAAGACAAGCGGACTCGTGATTTTCTTTTCTTTCTTTTTTTTTTTTTTTTTTTAAACGCCAATTAGCCGTTTTTTTTAGGATGGCTAGAAACTGTGAATAAGAGCAAAATGATTAGAAAGATCTAGCGAGATCATTTTGAGAGGGACTTCTTCGTCGGACATGAAAAGCCTGAAGTCAAAACAGTGGGCCCCAAATCCCTGCTTTTTTGGTTTAGGTTCAGCTTTTCTCCCTAATTTACAAAACATTTTGTGATTGTACACACTTCAGTGTAGTTTCAGCCTGCTTCCATCTCTAAGCACAAAAAGACCCCACCATACCACCGGGGCCCACTTCTCATCCAGCACTCGTCTACAGCACAAAGAGGTACAAGAATCTAAACAAGCTGATCTGCACCAAGTTTTTTTTTTTCTTTTCTTTTTTCTATTCGTCATAGGAGGCATCAATGGTGTTTGTTGGTTTTGGTTGGTCACATCTCGCTCAGTCTGCCACAATCCCATCACAAAAAGAAAGACAGAGGAGTCACCCTCCTTTACAGAACACACACACAGACCAGTCTGCCTACAGCCACGTACTGAGCTCTTCACAGTTATCATGCCGGCTGACCTGTCTGGTAGGGTGTCTGAGTTCAGTGTCATTACCAGCACTACAGATATCAACCTTTACCGGTCAGGAGTCAAGTGAAGTATTTTCTTTTTGCAGCAATTTGACTGTTCAGCCTGGTTAAGACACGGCAGGACAGCCCGAGATCAAGTCACCGAATTCAGTGCTACCTTAAGGACCACTCAACCCACCCCCCCCTCCACCAGACAGCTCAACCATCAGTACTGTTACATGCAGCAGTGCTATTGTTGACGGGTACAAATCTCAGACTAGCCACCATCGTATTTTCAGCAGCATCAGGTCACCCAGTACACACAACAGGAAAATCGCTAGATGATAGACTGGTTAAGCAGTGGAATTCTTTATTATATAATTGCACCGTAATGAAAAGGCTAATTAAAATGATCTGTTTATGCATTTATTAATAGGTTCTTACTTAAACTCTTAGACCCTCAAGTCACAAGGGACAGAGGGTCTAACAAGAGGGATGTGCAAGTTAGCCCTAGCCCCCACCCCACCCACCCCACCCACAACTTTTTCTTTCTGCCGCCAAAGACAAAGGCAGGTTCCTTTCTTTTAATTTCTTAGATATGGAATGGTTTACCTCCACTTTTGGAATCTACTGAATCAATTCCCAGAGCAAAGTGTCTATGTTTTACATGTAGCCACACAAACTGCAAGATGAACAGGAGAGAATCTGCTACTGGTAAGACATCAGTAATGGCTCGAGAACTTGTGGCGCTTTCCTGTTTGGGATGTTCAACAGCACTCTGCTCCTCTCTGGTCTGAGCGACAGCTGCATGTGAAAAGTCCCGGACAAGAGGTGCAACCATCAAGTTTGTTTTCTTTTTTTTTTTTTCCACAAAGAGCTCAGGCAGACATTAGTATAACCGCTGCAAGCATTTGTTTAGATACCATTAAATAAATCCCCACTAACCCATCAGTCATTACAGAATTCAGATTTCTACAGTGGCAAACCCAGCTCTCATTTCATCCCAAGGATGACATTTTTTCCTCTTTAACACAGACCCGCCTTTCATTTACAAGATCTCTGCACATCCCCCACCGAACGCTAGGAAACACTTTGAGCCCTTGTCATGTTTCATACCTAAGGTCCACACTGAGGGTTTTCTTTTGAATTGTAGAACACCAGCTCTGCACAAACATTTAAGCATATCTGTCAAAGAGTAAATGACTAAAGTTAAGACTACACGATTCTTGCAGATAAACAGAATCGAGCCAAGAACGTATCAACTCTGAGGACGAGAGCTGCTTCAAATTCATTTTAGTAACGTATGAGTCTCTTTAAACTAGCACTACGCTTCCAATTCACGTGCTTCAAACAGGCGACATTTTTGGTGCTCAATATTTTAAGTGCGTCTGAGGACAAAAATTGATAGGGGGGCCGATTTTCTCCATTTACATACCAAAAAAAAAACAAAAAAAAAAACCCCAAACAAACAAACAAAAAAAAAAAGTCTTGCTACCCACTATTCAGCCTGCCACAGCGACTAGGTGGGAAATTCTTTCATCCACACAGTGAAATTTCTAGGATGAAGCCACGTCTAGAGATTTTCTCAGTAGGACATTTCATGACAAGTGTACAAAGCTTTATTCCCTAACGTTTTAAAACAACAGTTTGAACCATTCTTGGATGAAGCTGTTAAAATATCATCTAGGTCCACAACAAGAGAATGGTAAGCACACTTCAGAAATGATGTTACAAAGCTACAGATTATTCTGATAACAAGCCCCATAGACAATTAATTGTTCCTCTAGGCATTATAGGTATTCTGGTATTCCTTTTTGTTGTCTCCCCCCCACCCCCACCCAAAAGGTCACCACGCTAGGCACCAACAGACTACGACAGTGACAAAAAACAAAAAGATCAAACAACAAAAAAAGAAAAAGAAAAAAGAAAAAAAAGAAAAAAAAAAAGACAAACAAGGACAACACTGTCATTAAATTATCAGTATAGTGCCCTACATTAACCCAGTCAGTTTATGCCTTCGGTTGGTAAGGCTGAGTGAAAGATCAGCCCGTGTTAAACCTATGGTACTTCTAGACAACGTTATGTAAATTTACAGTATACAATTTTGGATTCACCATGCAAGAATACTTTTTTGTGTGTGTAACATTTAATAGCTCAATCTACATCCAGAATAATTTACATAAAAGGACAAAAGTTATTAAACCAGAGCTGGGTGGGTCAAAACCATGGTGGTCAAGTGCATCCAGACGGAGAAGGGGGGTAAAATGGGTCAGGGTTGAAGAGCCGTGGTAGTTGTGGGGTCCTGGAGGCGAGATCAGCGACACTCCCACACTTTTACTGTCTGGTCTACACTCCCGGTCACCACATACGGAGCAGCCTTGTGAAAATCTGTGGAAAGAGGCAGGTTTCATTTATCAATTAAACTGACTTGTGTAACTGAGATTGAGGTATGATGAACATTACAAAGTGCAGTTTTATTTAGTATGTAAACATTTAAGTAATTATTTAGTTGCAGCGAGACATGCACTCTTCAGAGTACATTCAGTAATGAGCTCTACCATGACATTCCATACGCACCACTGTTATTATGGACAATTTTCAATACAAATCACTGCATTTTAAACATGTCGCAGTTTCAATTTTATTTACATGCAGAGAAGATCTGGTTCTAGGTCTGACTATGCGTTCACACAGTGATGCCGCCTGACATTTGTTCAGCTGTTTTTAGGGTGTGAATAGTCTGAGCATATTCACAGCTCACAATAGATACTGCAGTAACAACCTTAGAAATCTTCCCACATCAAAAAAGGATTTGAGAAATCTGAAGAATGTTGAACCACTACATAAACAGCCAGCAGCAAACCCTTTTTCAAAGTACATGCAAGTGAAATGTGGTTTGTCATAAATACGAGAACAGCAATTATTGTTTATATCTGAAAGATACTTGAGACAGAAAAACTGGGTTCATCTCCCCTGAAAAGCACCATAATCAATCAATACATGGACAGATGAGTGCTATGTACAGAAATGTATTTTAAAAGTACTGAGACTTTAAAAGAGTCTGCTGGGGAACTGGCTTGATAGTTTGTGAAGCATCTCCAGAGACTTCTTCAGCCTTGATCTACTGAAAGCCTCTAGACTCAGTCAGTTAAGAGCCTGGAGTGCTTTCTTGCTGCCTGAACCAGCTGCCAGCAGGCACCAGGATGTTGCTTTGTGGCTGAGAGATGGACAATCCTCAGCTCAGCCCCCTTGGCATCTTGTCTACCTCTCAGCCCTCTAGTAAGAGCTTTCAACCCTACAGAAGAACGATGTACTTTACGGTGTCCAGAGGCACCTCTGGTAACTCAAAGGAAGACATTTCAAAAAGCATCAAAAAAGTCAGCCAATAGTCAGTGACAGAGTGGCTCAAAAGCTTACCCAGAGAGGTAACAAAATGTTCATGGGCACTCAAGGTCTTCATGCAGCGCTTGTTTTTGTAGTCCCAGATCCTCAAAGTCTTGTCATCAGCACAGCTCACAATGAATTTTCCACCAGGGTGAAACAGCACACCACGCACCCAGTTATCATGGCCAACCTGTGCAAGGCATCAAAATAACAGAATAAACATACAAAGGCACGCACATACCACGCACACAACAAATCACTGAGAATACCAGCATATTCACCCAGTTCACTTACCAGTGTCATAAGGCACATGCCAGTGCTGACATCCCACATTTTGATAGTCTTATCTCTGGATCCAGACAGCAAGAACGGTCCAGGTTTCCCACTCTTCTTAGTCTGGCGAGCAAACAAGAGAGATATACATTCAGGGACAAGAAAGGACAGAACTGGCCCCATGTGTGCCATTATTTATAGTTTCTTTTCTTTTTTTTTTTTTTAAATATTGCCCTCTGTGAGGAATTAATGCTATGCAGGCAGTAACGGCCTCCGCTTATCAGCACTGCATTAGCATCAAATAAAATGACTACAAACAGCATTCTTAGAGAGACAACTTTTCAACTTTAGTGGTCGTTTCATATATCCCAATTAAGAGACCTCTTTAAAGGAAGATGGGGCTGCATAATTACGTCAAGACAGCAATTATGCATCTTACACCAGTAAAATACAAACATAAAATAATAAGTTGTTGAGGTGAGTCATGCAGAAATCATAGCCCTTTCCAATTTCAGAGGAACAGAAAAAATAAATCCTTTTACATAAATCCGACCAATATCAAGACTCTGTAATGCAGCCATTTTCATTGTTTACTTGTTTCATTTGCCTCCTCTGATGTAATGCTAGTGTCCTCCTGTCAAACTTTTAATCTATTTAAAAAAAAAAAATTATCATCTACATCCTGACTGTGCTGTGAAATTGTATGTACTACATGTTTTCGAACAAGTATCCATTTTCAAAAACCATGTCTGTTTACGTTTCATTTTTACACTATGCTTTGTCTGTTTACGTTTCATTTATAAACTATGCTTTGTCTTTGCTCGTTTTACAGTTTTGTTCTAAAATGAAATCTTTCCAGTTTGATAGTTTCACATGCATTCTTCCCATAGAATTCTAAACTCCTCTGAGTTTGAGTATAACATGCTTCATCATTACGGGATAGGACTTTGCTGCATGACCACCAAACCTCCAAACAGTGCTGTTTGTGACGTGTCCAAATGTTGCAATCTGAAGCAAGACCTGGGTTTATTTGTGGTATACCGGCAATCATGAAACTCTTACCTTATAATGAAATTGAACATATGTTGCCCACTACTTCACAGTGCAGAGAACTATATTGTTTACTGCAACTTTAGCAATATTTAATGCCTTAAATTTGAAACACGGCTCTCGTGAGCTCCAACCTACAAATCCTGAAGGCTTCAGTGTTTACAGGCGTGTACCTTCAGTGTACCTGTGACATGTACCCAATCAGATAGTATTGTGACACTAGACCAGAGATGTAACTACAGAGAGGTGGCTGTATGAAAACCAGCAATCAGAATTTAAAAAGATTCCCATAATCATAAAAATGCTAAATATTAACCAGCCAGGCTTAAGATCCCGATTGATACATCCTTGTAAGATCCCCTTCAACAAAATATGCCAAAAATAGACTGAGCAGCGGTATCATTACCCTACACAATTAGAAAGGGGTGTACTATACTATAGATTCACCCTCTATTAAAACACCCTTGAATTACAGCTGACGTTACGCACCTTAACTCATCATGTCATTTCATCTTTGTCTAAAGAGTGTAATGCTCTAGAGCACAAAACCAAATTGTTTGTACGTACGTACGTATGTATGCATATCACATTCATAAGCACAGGCATACCAAAAAATACCCACAACTAAGGGGCTAAAAGCACAGACAGGCAGTAAAGCTGAGGAGCCCACACTAAGCAAAGAGGCAGGCGTGTCTAGACAAGCGTGTTCTGTGGGTCTAAACCATTACACACCTACAGTGATATCACGCAAGGCTGCATTATCATCGGCTGTGGCGGTCTAATTGATGTCAAGAGATCTCACAACTATTCTACCTGAACTGGTCTGACAGTGCCAGCCTCTGTGAAAGTATTTGTTTTAGCTAGAAGGAATTGCATTGTGAGGCACTGTGAGGTTTCAGACTGCCTGATTGAGCCTCATGCTGTGAGGGCGAATGTTACATCAGATAAATTGGAAATTGGATATGGTTGATCACAAGACTGGCAAGAATCAAAATGGTACCATCGTAACCTCAGGCCATTAAGTCTTAATCCTTCCAAATTCATTTCATGGTCTAGTTCAAACTGGTTTTGTATGCTGCATGCAATTCTTAGGTGATCCTTAGTTTCAGAACAAAAGGGCCGATCATCTTGCTTTCAGAGGGCAGAGAAATGTTCTGCAATACTGGCATTTAAAAACAAAGATTCTGAAACAGAAAAGCTACACAAAAACATCTGACAGTCAATCCATCAGGCTGTGTCCGAATAGTTGGCGCACCAATCGACTGATGAAGCGTCATGCAGGACAGATCTACGAGATTTAGCAGACGCTTTTCATCCAAAGCGACTTCCATTCCCGAACCACAGGGGGCAGTCTCCCTGGAGCAACTCTGGGTTAAGGGTCTTGCTCAGGAACCCAGAGGTGGTATGTTGAACGTGGGATTCTAACCCATGACCTCTTGGTCCAGAGGCAAGTATCCTCAACTACTCACTAGGCCACCACCACCCAAAGAGCACAACATGACATGTGTCAAAGCAAGAGCAGCAAACGCCCTGGCCAAGCAGTTTTATCAACTGTCTTTATGGAGTATTTATCATCCCTCCATATTCATTCATTTCTACGGCACTGTAACTTGCAACCGCAGCTTGTGCTGTTGTACAACAATCAATCACCCTGTCGAAAGAGTCAGTCATACAAGTGACACCAGCATCGAGGCGAACGTAATCTCACAGATGAGGAGATATTTAGTTGCTCTGCAGTCAGAGCAAATACAAGAACAATTCACAATACAAGGGAACACAGTCAAATTTTAGAGTGTAACACTGGTGCACAAGCAAAAAAAAAAAAAACCAAACAAACAAACCCTCACACAGCATCAGACAGAACTGATGATGCTCATAGAAAAATACACAACACAACACCTACCTGCTGAAGGGTTAAAGATTAATATTTTTAAGCTTGAGAGATGTTCTCACCTCAGAACCAGTGGCATCCAGTATAGTGGCATGGGCGCTCTCAGGAGCCCATGAGATACACTCCACTACATGCTCATGCTCCCTCAACTCAGCCTTGCACTCTTTCGTGGCCACCACCCACACACGCACCGTCTGGTCATTAGAGCAACTGGCAATCAGGGAGCCATCCTGGTTGGGCCGTACCATGCGCACCCACTCTCTGTGGCCAGTGAACGTCTTCACACAGTACCTGAAGTGTCAAGAGGAAAGTTTGTTTAAACATAACTATAATGCAATAACGTGTCGAGAGAAACAGCTTTTTAGTAGGTCTATCCATATCTCCACTCTTTAAAATTTAAGAAGAGCTAAACGTGTAGCAGTGTATTCTGCTGTAGTACTTACCCAGTGGCCACCTCCCACATTTTCATGGTTTTATCCCTAGAGGCAGATATTATATGATCTCCATTGGGCATTATAGCTACAGACGAAACATTATGGTCGTGTCCTAAAACAAGAAACAGAGAGGGTCTAATTCAAGCTAATATATTTTTCACTGACTACTGTACTTCATTTGTGACACGCACAGCAGTATTTTCACAGCAGAAAGAATATACTGAATATCGCACACTGTGGAGTCATGAATAAGACCCATAAATTCTATTCATGCACATTCAGCAGTAACTATACCCATATTTGTACCATGAAAATCAGATTGTTACATTAATGGTTGGTAATGGGTGTTTAATCTATACCATGACAAAACGTTAAAATGCATTAAGCGATGAAAAAAGGACAGAGACAAGCAATTTGCACTGGATGGCTTTGTTCTCAAAGAGCACAAGGCATAAAAAGCTAATTACACAGGGCACCATTTTAAAGCTGCAAAACAGATATAAGTAAGTAGACTAGAAAAAAAAAAAAAAAAAACAGGCTTAAATATGGGGAGAGCCCCATAGAACGTTATCTTGTCTCGAAAAGGATAATTAAACTGCTGTCCAAATCTTCTAATCACTTGCTGAAGCTAGCAGAAGACAGGGAGGGAGGGAGAAGACAAAAAGACAGTGGGGGAAATCAGAGAGAGCTGTTCTGCAGCCAATAAGGGATGAGACTGAAAGAAAAGGGGAAAGGGGGAGGAAGGGAGGGGGTCCTGTGCTACTTCCCTCAATCAGCACAGTCTGCTAGTCTGAGGGCGACGTGCCAGTTTAACTGACAGGGTGTAAATTACAAGCCACCGGATTTTAACATATTAAAAGCTGTTGCACACATGCTATTTGGATTATTACCACCAAGGGTTTGCAAATCTTGACATGGATTAAAAATGGCTAGAAGCTACTTACAAAACCAGTTGCCTGGTTTCCATCTTGGTATAATTCACCATGAAGTTGGTCTGAAATGCAAACTCAGTCCATTTCTGCAGTGATCACCCAGCAGAGGCGCCTGAGGGCTCACATTACTGTTATACTACTGTAATTTACCAAGCAATTTGCCCATTTAAAAAGGTAGCGCCTAAGGACGTAGTGTGCAGACACAGTGCGTTTCACTTTCATATAGAATAAAAGATGCTAAACATATATTAAATATTTTGTTTGACTACATAGCCAAAAGATCTCAAAAGCTTATCTAGACTGCCTTCCTGTGGTATGCAGGAAGACAGTATAGATAAACTCAACAGTAATTTTCAAACAAATTAGGGAGAGATTTATGGGGGAAGTACACGTAACAGATTACGCTCTGAAGAGCTGGAAACAAACAGTATAAACAAGAAACATGCAACACCTGCCTTATAATAACCCATTATTCCTTGCAAAACTACTCCTGCTCACACCAGTAACAGAAGAGCCCCAAGAACCTGTTTCAGATGTTCTACTAGACTGACATTTACTTACCATGCATGGTCCTGATGCACTCAAAGCCCTGGAAGTCCCAGAGTTTAATGGTCATATCTGCAGAGCAGGAGGCCAGCAGCTTTCCAGTCTGGTCAAATGAGATGTCCTGCACAGAATCTGTATGACCCTTCAGGGTACGCTCAAAGTCTCCAGTCTCATAATCCCACACCTAGAAATAGGACAAAAATAATAAATTTCAGCTTGTGTTTATGCCAGTTTGAAATTGATCAAATAAATGAATGAAATAAAGATTAGGCCAGATATCTGCTTGGCTATCTTACACATCGTAAACCACACACACAAAATACACATACTGTCAAAGGGCACCCAAAGATCAGGTTTTAGCCGTTTTCAGGCTGCCGTCACAGAAAAATATGCTATGCCTGCTGCACAGGGGGTCAACATTGTGCAAAAATGTGACAAGCTCCTGCTTACACAAATCTCTTACCACGTGTCCACTGAAGTCCATTCACGAGAGAGGTAATATGTAGACATAAGCATCCTGTAGCTACACCCACAATACACAAGCTGAAATGTCAGGCCTTAGCAAGAAGAGGCCTGCATGTTCAACATGTTTACACAACACAGGCAAGATTGAGGTAAAGAATACCTGTTAACGCCTACACATCTGGACCTGCTAATAGTTTAGGCTCTACATTCTGATTATTCATTTTTCCAAGACAATAATTTGCAAAAAGTCAAATATCTCTCTCAAAAAGTGAAAAGATTTCATTTATCCTAAAAAGTAGTTCATATTTTGTGAGTTGGTTAGTAGAACAGGTTTGGTGCCAGATTTTTGCTCTATGCCTCCAGTCATTGTGTGAATTTATAAATGTCCATAAACACACATAATTTAATCCAATGAAGTAACAAGAGCTAAACCAGGAATTTGATGGAGCTATAGGTAATACTGGGCTTCCATGTGAAAAGATGTCTGGAAATGGTCAAGAGAACACTTTGCCATTTATAAAACCACTATTTGCTGTGTTAAAGTTATTTGTATTTACTGTAAGTGTTTTAATTCTTAACACTAATGCCCAGTAGTAAAACTTTAAGTATAATTTTTCTAAGACTTCTGCACATTATCTCTTGGCACATTAGCAGAACAAAGGGCACAGGTAAGGAGAACCGTGTCAAGCTGCACAGCTAAGGAGCCTCACGGCAATAGGTCACGAATCCAAATACATGCTTCTAGCGGGGCCGACCACACCTAAAGCAGCTCTGGCTGATGCACTTAGGCTGAAAAAAAGTTGTAATTCTGAAAACGTGGAAAAGTAGGACACAGGACAAGGGTGGGTTGGGGCAGTCAAGCCTGCCCAGGTCTGTGGCCATGGCTACCAGCACTCAGGCGGAAGTTACATTCGTTAAAAGGCGAGAGACTGTGCATGTAAAGTGAACATGTGGGATTATTTCTTAACGAAAGAGACAAATTAAGATTATTAAGAACACTGAAATATCAACTCAACACCAAAAGGCTGAAAATTTCATCAGAATATAAGACATCAGATGTGAGATGCATGGGACCACTCCGTGTTTGGAGTTAATGCTGGTGCCGCATGCGGAGCTGCTGGGCTCTACTGCTGATGCCAAGCTGGCGGAAATGGGGCGCATACTTGATCATAGAGCTCATCGCCAAGGAAACACCACACTCTTGGCCCCACTTCTGTTTAGACAGAGCAAGCAAGCTTAATAGAGACACAGCGTGGTAAGAGCATGGGCTAACAATTACTCATTTATAGCTCTCACTGATGGAAAGACAGCACAGCTAAACACATCAAAGAATACCCACCTTTATTGTGGCGTCCTCTGAGGCAGACACCATGACACTGAAGACGGGGTGAAAAATGACCTTGGTGACTGGACTCCTGTGGCCACTCAGGGAATATCTCTCTGGAGGACGGGGGATCCACTCTTTAGGGTCTCGTTTCTGTCCTATAGGCCCCCCTAAAGTGATCTCCTCTTTTGCTTCATTCAGCTTCGATTCCAATTCCATCACCTTAAAAGGAAAGGTAAGAGAATTAAGAGGATGCACACAGAAAACCCACACATGTAGATCAGAGTTGGACCATGATGAATAGTAAACATACATTGTCAGACACAAACATGCATTGTGTGCTTCTGCAGAATTTTCAATACGAAACACACAAACCTTCTTCTGTAATCTGATGACTGAAGTCCATTTCTTTTCCAAAAGGCCAGCATACTTCTTATCCAATTCCTCATTCTAATAACAAAAAGTAGTAGTATGAGAAATAGAGCAATGCATTAAAAAAAACAAAAAACGGAATTATAAGGAAACACCCACAACTGTAGCCAAACACCCATCACCCCTGAGGCAAATGTAAATTCTCTCTAAATCCCTTCACATGAGTTAATCTCTCGCGGACAAAGACAGCTTACCAAGATTACAATTACAGAAACACTGCACTGTGAAAAATTAACTTCAGGGTGCCTGGTTCAGTTCTAAGCATTAAAAAAAAAAAAAAAATTAACAAAGGTCAATAATCTTAACCTAAAATACGAGCATGAATGTAGGGCATTTCTTTCGACAGAATTATTTATATAAGAAAGGAAGGGAGAAAAAAAAAAAAAAACGAATGTGAATAGTCAGTTGTACCTGGAAATCAAGTATTATACAACTGCCTACTTACATCCATATATTCATGCAGTGATAGGTGCTACTACTAAATCTAACTAGTGTGCAATTCAAACACAAAACAGCAAGAACATGAATATTAAATATGGACTACAAACCCATGGCAAACATATTATATAGTTTTGATGACACAGACTCAGAAAGAGAGAACTGAAACGGCATACATGAGCATGACGTTGGGCTTCATCTGTGAATAATAATCATTGCTCACATTCACACTGAAGTTACTCTTATCCAAAAGTATGAAAAATCCACACAGTTAATTGTGTTTTCTTTCAACCGAGACATTCATCACGTGTGTGTGCTTAAATATGCATGGCTGCAAACTGAGCTGGGGGGGCTACAAGCGGGTTCTGTTTGCAAAAAGAAGCGAACATATTAATGCCCCGCTTATGTGAAGAAAAATCATCTCAAGAGCAATATGTATTTTATCGGTTTGATTCAAGCCAGTGATTTCTCCATCAAAACTGAAAAGATACACAGAAGATGGCAACCACTTCAGACAAAAAAAAAAAGAAAAAAAAAAAAGAGAAAATACCCATAAAGGTAGATAAAGTATGTATGAGGGCACGAGCTGTGATAGATTCACTCTGCTGGAATCGAATCAGGTGTCCAGGAGAACAGTTGATGAGAGGTGGAAGTGATGGGGGTCGTGTCACTGAGTCTCTGAGGGAAGGGGCGTTCCAAGGCTGTACTGAGGTCTGATCTGCCATCTGCCTGGTCCCTCTGCTGCACACGACGGCTAATGGCTAAATATGAGCTCACTGCCACTGCCAATCTTTAATCACTACAGTCTGAGACCATCAGCTCAGAGCTGACTCTGAGCGCTCACACCAGTCACCTGCTTCCAGCCCAAACTCACTCCTAATGCTCAGAATTAAAAAAAATAAATACTAACATTTCACACACAGTAACAGAGCTACGGTACTGTGCTAAAGGTTTAAGCACTTATGCAAAGTCAGTGTGTGATAGTTTCTTTCTGCTAGCAGTAGAAGTAGTTTAAGTTTAATGTCATAATAACAAGGAGTGTGTCATGGCGAAGAAAACAAGAAACTTAAACTAATAATCTAAAGGCTCTTAAATCAATATTTGATACCAAAACTTTGCAGTGGTTCTTTCTGCCAGCAAATTAACATTAGATTAAATGCAAACAAACAAGAAAGCAGTAAAATGTTTCAGGATATGTTTTGCTTGTAAAAAAGGTGATAGTGTGCGATCTGGTGAAGAGAACACAGGTTCGGTTCCAGATTTCTCTTCAATGCCTCCAGCTGCAAAATCCCAGTAGCAGATTCTGGTCTAATTTAATTAGATGGAAATTATTGGGCCTCCACAAGGAACACAGTGAACATAAAATCTATATTTACTCTGCAATGTTATTTGTATTTATTCTTAAGTTTACCTACCATATTTAGTAATATTCAGGTGAAAAACTCTCATTGTTCATCTAAATTATTACACATTTTCACAGCTGAATGAACAGAATTAATAGGATTGTGGCTAATTAAATTGTTTTTAGTCCAGCACTACTCCTCAAAGGAGCTCATCTGTTGACAGGTCACATCAATTATTCATAGTGTTTCCTATATGTAGGAAATGAATGCTTTAAAAAAAATTTTTTTATTTTTTTAAACCTACTGCTTGACCAAAAGATAAAAACACTGATCCTGAGAGTTCTAGCTTTCGGTAGAAAACCACAACACCCAAGCATTTTGCTGAGGAATGCTTTCTAGACACACTTCAAGACTGCCAAGTGTTAATTAAGAAGGACCTTGGTGTGCGTTTATCACTCATTATAATCGCTCATGCTTTGCCTCAGCCAGGCTCCACAAATATCTCACTGCATCTTTTTAACTCCGCGCTTGTGCCCTCAGTTAAAGCTTTAAATGCTGGCATTAATCAAGCAGGAAAATACTCGAAATTTAGCAATATTGTTCAGTGTTTAGTGTGATAATATTTTATGAAGGGAGTTTGGGAGGGGTGTCATGCTCACCATGTCTAATTCCGCCTCCTTCTTGAAAACTGAATATGCCTCTTCATATCCATTGGAACGAAGGTAATCAGCTATAGCTCGATTTCTGAAAAACAAAGAAGAGAATAATTACTTCTTGTTAGACCAGGCAGAATCTATTTAAGACCAGCAGTGGAAAAAGGCTAAAGTAAGGGATTTTCTCATTTTTCTCCCTTCACTGACAACAAAAAGGGGAGAAAACACATGTCTGAGAGAAACATTTGAAATTAGAATTCATACATTTCGATTTTGCTGGCTGAAAGAGGGGGAAAACATTACATGAAAGCATCAATTTGACAAGACTAACATCTGTAATGACTGAATAACAAACCTGGATTGCTACAGGGTAAATTACGAAAAAACTCATTATGGCAGGTACATATAAGAGAAGGAGCGAACTAGTAACTGAAATGCTTTTGCATCTAAGAAAGCCATTCCCAAAACATTACTTTTGCAAAAGCACCTATGCAAATTGTTTAAAGCCATTTTCTCAGCATGTAGTAAAGTGTCTTTCTGCTTTGGAATTAAGTTAATTTGGGAATAAACGCAAAAAGCATGAAAGCAGTAAAAAGTATGATTTTTTTTTTTTTTTTTTTTTTTTTTAAGTTTATATTCTGTGAGCTGGTAAGGAGAACAGGTTTGATTCCTGATTTCTCAATACCTCCAGCTATTGCTTGGATTTGTGAAACTCCTTTATAAAAAGTACAAACTGAGTCAAACCAGGTTTTTGATGGGAACTACAAGCAATACTGTGCCTCCACAAGGAACACAGTGTACATAAAAATCAGTATTTACTATTCATAAGGCCATTCGTATTTACTATCTTTGGTCTTATTTTGTATTTTCAGCAAAATCAATGTGAAGAAGAACACTCACTAGACCGTTCTTAAATATTATTTTCACTGGTGCCTGAGGCTTTTGCACTGTACTGTATATGGTGTTTCTTTTAAGAGATCTTAATACTGCAGATAATCCAGACTGATCTGACAGACAGAGAAATCAAAGCAGGCTGTCTGAGAAATGGCTCTCCTGTAGAACCTCTTCCTGGCATTGTGCTGACGGACTGAATACACAAAAGAGGAAACAGAACAACAAAAGAACTGTAGCTTGGGCACAACAGCCAGATCAATGCTTCACTGCTTCATTACTCCTTTTTAACTCAAGTGAGTATGTCTTAGGAGTCACAAAAAGGCACACGATAAAACCATAACAGAACGAGACACCAGTAAGAATGACAAAAAATATGGGTGTCTCCATGCCCAGAATTTAAGATCACCAACAAGCCTTGTCGATAGAGAGTCGGAGATCTGAGGTTCTGATGACTGTCCTGTATACTAAATTACTGTTCAGAGGCAGGTTATCCAGCAGCACCAGGTGAGCTCACTGCTTCAGCCTCTGACAGCAAAACCCCTCATTAAAGTCAAGGCCAGTGTGAGGTTAGTGTTCGGTTAGTGTTCATGTGACAGGCTGCAGTACTACAACAGAGACCGCTGAACTCCGGGGGGCATCATACAAGCGTGTGAGCTGGGTTATATTAGGATGCCAGTATTCCATAGTTTGGTATACCGCAATGTTAATTATGAACAGTAAATCTTTAGACCACTAGTACAATTCAGTAAAATAAATTGCGTATAAACATTTTTTAGATGCACAAATCTGAATTCACATCCACCAATCACTCACTGTCCCACCTTCAGCTTTAGACCCCCATTCATATGCTGGAAGATTATTTATAAAACTGGAGAATACTAGGGAGTAAGCATGTATTTTGTCTATGTCTGTTGAAAGCTTTGAATGCAACAGTGTAGTATTAAATCATAAGCTTAATACCAATTTAACATGAGAAAAGCTGACTTAACTACAGCCGTCCACATTAGACTGTTACATCACGATACGCATGTCTGATGCACATTCATGATTATATGTCTTAGAAACTATTTGGTTTATTTCTCCAAGATACTAGTCTTACCTGAATCTGCCAAGTTAGTACTTTATGGAATGTATTCTTGTATTCTCTGTGGTCCAAATCAAGCCAGTGTGTAAAGTATGCAAAAAGGCTGAGTTCAAATGTTGACTGTAAATTCAACACTGACCGAATGCATTCACCTAAGACAGCTAGGTAAGAGCTGAAGTAGGAAAGATTATGGCAAAATAAGTGTTTTAAAACATGTTCTACTTGTGAGGAGACAAAAGCCTGGGCGGGTTTTTAGATGTGATGGTAAATCAAGTAAGCACTTCCATATCTGTCTATACACGGACGTTTCTTGTCCAATGTAAAACATGTATTTACAGACATCCTGTGGCAAAATGACCATTACACCCCTAAATGTAATTACGTACCAATAGTACAATGTGTAAGAAATGAAAATATTTATTTATTTCACTACTCTCAGAAAGGGCTGAAGTGCTGTCTGGTAAGGGGTCTCAGATCCAGCCCTAAATGCAAATAGGCCTATATGACAGTTTACTTAATGTTTATTTTATAAATTCTTTACACGTTGGACCACTTTCAGTGCTGCAATTTTTTTTTTTTTAAATGCAACCGAGAATGTAGTTTGTTCAGCTTAAAACATGTAGCATTTTTCCTTCACATGTCACAATTTTTTGATCAGTAGGTCATTTCAGGACAAAGCACAAAACATATGAATAACTCTTATGCAGAAATGCAGTCTGGTTACAAAGGATCTTTGTGAGTCTCAGCATCATCTACCCGACTGAAAAATACGTAGTGTGTCCTGGTGAAAATAATAGTTTGCTCACATGTTGTGCTCTTTTTATCCTCTAACCCCCAGCAGTTCCAAACACAAAAGTTGCAAGGAGCCGAGAGTCAGAAAGAGATGAGAAAAAGATTTTTATATGAAATGTTATTTGATACACTTGTGTATATAGATACATCGTATGTATGTGTGTGCGTGTGTGTACAAAAACACACATTTCAGTGTTACGTGACATATAAAAAGGAAAATATTTGTAAACGTAGAGACTGGTCAGTCCCAGTTAAGGTAGGGCAAATGCTCTAGAATTGTCATAATGTGTAGGTCAACATACTCAAATGTTACTGACTGAACTTAAAAATAAAAGGCTTGATTCAGACAAACTGAGACATGAGAAATGAGGCTAGACCTCTGGGGTCACTTCACTTAAGAGCATGGACACAGTGAATAAAATAAAATCATTCTGTAGCTTTCAAAGGGTCCCAGGACCTCCGATTTTCTAAGGAGCAAACAAAAGATATGGAAGCTAAAAGAAGAAAGTGTCTAAGCAACACTGCGCTGATCGCTTTGGCTAGTAACCACGGAAACCACAGAGGATGCAGACAAATGGAGGAGGCTTGATGGACATGAGTGGGCAGAGACACAGAGAAGCTAGCAATAACCAGACAACGAGGAACAAAAGATACCCCTCACTTCTTTCACCCCTTCACTTTACTAAGAGCTCACTCAGCAGTGCTCTTCAAAATTTCACATCTGGAACGGCATGTTGAGATACAGCATGTGGACGGAAAGTAAGTCTAAACAATAATAAATCTCCATCCAAATGCTTGAGACACCTCCTCATTCTCAGATCATTCTGGTAAGTGTGGAAGCAGAAGACCAGCAATGCCATTCAGAAACTCTGATTAATCTTAAATGCACCAAACCATAAAAATCACTATTAAAAGCAAGTAAGAAAAGGCTGATTATAGACCAGTACTTTCCCAAGCTGACTCAATCTAAATCTCAGCGAGCGCTCAGTAAATTCCAGGTGAGGAGGGGGCACCAGCATGGAGGAGATGAGGTGCAGAGAGAACATGCCAGAGTGAGCATGTGACCACCATTACCTCATCTCTTTTGGAGAGGCACGTCTAGCGCACATCATTTCCTCAAAGCTCACTTCCGCATCCACATCATCACAGCCAGGCAGGCACCGAGCAGCATCCCTCCATCTTAGTGCTACACAGCCAGTAACCTGCACTGCACAGTGACTGCAGCTTTATTCAAATCTGGGAATTATTTTGAGATTATTTCTTATGACAACCTATAGAAACTGAAAATACTGTTTTGTTCAAGCCATGTGGCATCACAGGACTGTGGTGTGGGTGTCTGAGGGCTGGGGAGGTGATAACCTCAGAGTAAACAGAACGAGGAGAGAGGTTGTTCTCATCTGCAGCTTCAACATGAAAACACACTCCCGTCATAAAGGGCCTTTCATCAAAGCCAGAACTCTCTCTTGCCTTTATCACACTCACACACACACACACACACACACACAGCAGGAGAACAGTCTCCCTTTGCCTGATAGTTCTCTGACAAAAGGCACCTGCACTGCCCTGCTGAAAAAGCAGACACACAGTGTCCTCTGAACAGTGACTAGGACCAACAAGGAGGAACTTCTACTGGTTTCCAGTTACAGCAGTACACACACTTCATTATTATAGCAGCTGACTAGGGCGGTTTACACTAGGAACATCAAGACTACTTGACTCTAATCAATTAGTCAGTTTAAAAATAACTGGCTTAGTGTTGACTACCGAACAGGCATAACAAACTGGTAATATTTATTATTAATCCTCAGTCTGAAGAGAAAGCCCAACTCACTTGAGTGTATCCCTGAATAAGAGATTCACTAGATTACCAGCTAACAAATATAAATCAACATTTTACACGGCCAGTATTTTCAGTGACAGTGTGTGTAACTGTTTGAACACATGGAAAGGCACTGTATTGCCTTGCAGCATCACTAGAATTATGTCAGGACTTGTGATCTTTAATAGAACACAAATACATGTAACTGTGTTCAACGATCTTCAATTTAAAAAAGAAGAAAAAGAAAGAACCCCTCCTACAAAAAAAAACAAAACAACAAAAAACACTACACTAACCAGCACTAGCATGGCAGGACACTCAGTGTGAAAAACAGGTAGAATGCAAACTAGGATGGCGGGGACAATCCCCCAGCACTTGAATTAAGGAATAAAACAAATCATTCATTTTATTCATTTCAGAGCTACTCAGAATGTAGGTTAATTGCAAGGGCTCCATAGTATGCTCAAGTAAGAAGCCAGCAGTCCTTGACTGAGAACATATGGAAGGAACTCAGAGTTGAGCTGGAACCAGGGCTGGTCGTCCTGATTTAAGAGGAGACTTTCAATCCAGTAACAATGAGATGCCTGTGGAAACACTCACATACCTGGGCACACACCAGCACAACCGCTGATCAGCCACACATGCCACCAATGCACTAACTTAATTCTGATTTTCAGATGACACTAGCTACAGTGTAGCAAGTCCTATAGTAATGTTATTTGCTGCCATCATTGCGTCAAGCTTTAAGGGGGGAGGTTCATACACATGCTATTGTGGCCTAGTGGTTAGGGAGTCGCCCCTGCGGTCAGAAAGACACGGGTTTGAATCCCAGGACTGCTAGTAGCAACACTGAGGTACTCTTGAGCAAGGTACCGCCCTGACATGATATGCAACACCGATTTCGGTTGCTCCTCAAATTTTGTTTTTAATTTAAGATCACTGTTAATGTTTAATTTGATCTGCAGTACATTATCTGGTTCACTTCACATAGGAACAAGATGTGTTTTAATATTACGTAAATCTTCAGTACAGTACAGGCTCGGAGCTTAATGTGTACACAATAATCACGATTGGATATCCCCCACCCAAATGTCCCTGGCTGGTCATGTGCAGCATGTGATTGAGCCGTGTGTGTGTTTGTGAGAGAGAAAGAGGGAATTTCTTTTTTTTTTTTTTTTTGTTGAGCGAAGCTTACAGAGGCCATACCCCTTAAGCAGCCTATACTAGCGAAGACTTGGCACAAAGGCTTTGTTTTGTTTACAGCCATTTACATGAGGACCTGAGGCACTTACACACACATCCAAAAGTAGGTGGGAGCAGAGGGATTTTACACCTACACCTGGAAGCTTTACATTCTATGTTCATATTTCCCTCCTAGCCTGCAGGTTAGCAGTCAGGTCTGACTGGTCAGCACTGCGTGCTTGTTCAACCTGGAATTTTCAAAATTCCTGACAACCCCCTGAAGAATAATTTGACAGCACAAGTGTCTTCTAACCGAGTCTTCAAATACAGACTTTGCATACAGTTTCTGTCCCTGGATTTGGTAATTACTGGTAGGTATGAAATTAGGTTGTCATTCTGTAGCAACTACAAGCAATTACAAAGTTCAAGCTCAGAAACTGGATTCAAGACGTCTGATATATACTTTTTAAGTGAAAGCATTCAAGCATACTTTCTGAACAAGGGAATTGGCTCCTTTAAGGCACACTCATTGCTGACAGTTCAGTTGTGTATAACACACAGTTTGTATAACTGCACTGAAAACAACAGGATGGTCTAAGACAGCCTCATGGAAGTCAAAACCCAGTGCCAAGCATTGGCATGAAGACCCTCAGCATTGGGCTCTGGAGCAGAGAACTGCATCCTCAGAGTGATGAAACTCCGTCCATCACCCTCAGGAAGAGCTGGAGTGCTGTTAATGTTCCAACATATAGGGCTGGTTTCCCAGACAGGGATTAAACCTAGTCCAGCACTGCTAAATTCTAAACAGGGATTTTCCACCAAAAAAAATATATAGTCCATAAAAGCTTAATCCCTGCTTGGGAAACCATCCCATATGGTAATGCAGAGGCTCCGAATCTCCATCCAACCTCAGAAAACATGAAGTACTTGGTTTCACATTCCGCAAACATAATTCTATAAAATACAGTGATCTTAAAACAGCAAAACTGAGCTATAAACAATACAAAAATAAACAGGATGCGCCTAGATGGCTGGTTTTGTTCAAGGATGAAAAAACATAGGCAAATGAGAGACTGTGGTGTGGCGGACATGAATAACAAAATATAAACATTGCTTTTTTTTTTTTTTTAGAAAATATACATCTTTTTAAGCACAGTGATGGGTAATACTGCAAAAAAAAAAAAAAAAAATTTATATATATATCTATATCCATATATACATACACACATACATATATATATATACATACATAT
>JBBJLS010000001.1:22637619-22654461 GCA_037577275.1 Bryconaethiops microstoma
ACACACACACACATATAAACACACACACACACACACACACACACACACACACACACACACACATATATACACATACATACATATACACATTAATATATATACATATATATACACACACACACACACACACACACACATATATATATATATAAGAAAACGTGTGCATATAGATAGATGAGTACATAGCGAGAGATATAAAAGATACATGTTTAAACATTCCCTTTTTCACAAAACAATTTATGATTCAGGATGGAATTGTGATACTTCCATTCTCAACACCAATACCACATAAAAAAATTAAAAAAAAAAAAAAAAAAAACTACAGTGAATATAGTGATTAAGATTTCACTGCATGAAAAAAAACATGTTCTGACATCATGTAATTCATCACTAAATAAATCCACTCGTCATGCACACTTTCTGTACTGAAATCTTTCCACCATTTACATTCACACCTTTTCAGACTGATACAGGTCTGTATGGCTAATTAGACTGAGTAATAAAAGGTTCCTGGTGAGAAAGTCACCGTTTTTATTTTTATCTGTGACAAAACAGATCTGCCTGCCTAAGACTACTTATTCTCACTTTCATAACACACTAAGACAATATTACCAGTTCATTCTGCCTGTTTTTACTGGCCTACCTCCTATCTCTGTTACACGGTGGCTTGGACATTAACCTCAATAACAGTTTACTCTCTCGCTTAATGGGGTTGCTAGTCCAGAGGCAAACCATTCTCATACTTTTACACTCATCATCCTTCACACTTACATAGAGTTCAACTTTCAAGTAGCAGAGAAAAGAATCCTGGTTTGCTCCGTTTTAAGGGTCAATAGTGTTGTCATTCAGAAATTTCTGTCCCTTGTTTAATGTCCAATTACTCTTACACCTGGTGATTTTTAAAAAATATATATAGCAAACTCCCGCTTAATCGCGGGTTCAGCAGTCAGTCTCTCATGGATTTTTTTCTGAGAACCGAACTAATAATTGTTCGCTGAATCCCCGCACCTACGTAGAAACTGCAGATAACCTCTGCTTTTTTTTCTTTTGTGACGTCTGGGCCTCGTGTGCCACGCCCCCTCGTCCTTGTGCTGGTTGTTTATGTTTGGGCGGCGGTTAGCAAGGCAAATCAGACGCACCTGAACGGAAAGAGCCTCCGCTGCTCAGTGCCGCCCCAAACAAACAACCAGCACGAGAACGAGGGGGCGTGACGGACGAGGCCCGGACCTCAAAGTCTCCCGTGCTCAGATGCAGGAGGTTTGAAAGTAGCCAATCCAAGAACGTTATTTATTTCTCCTATTATTTCTGTGACTCAACTTTGGCAGCTGCAGTCCAGAATTTCTCCAGTGGAGCGTCTCGAATGTTCTTGTGTTTTTTGTTTTGTTCTTCTTAAAAGTCCTGTATTTATTACGGTAAATTAGTCATTTATTATTGTATTTACCTGCTTATACCAAAGAAAATATGAGTGCATAGGTTTATTTTTTAGTTATTTCATTTTTCCTATTCATGTTGCAGCTATAAAAGTTCTACTGTATTCTGTCATATTTTTGGTCATTTCTGAACTTGTGATGGCCTGTTCTACTCTCACCACAACAAGGTGTGACACTGCCCCAGGCCTGACTTCCAGTGAGATTGAGGCTGCAGTGCAGCTCGTGGGGTGATGTCCCCAAAAACAGCAGAAGGGTCTAAAGCTCATTCATCGGACAGTCTGCAGATTAAATCCATACTAGTGACGGGCACCCCACCGCCTGGCTGGCGGCAGATTCATCCACCGCCCATCAGGAGCTGGCACCCACAGCATAGGCACATGTGCAAACGTGCCAATCTCCTGAGTTTAGGCCAGCGCACACCTGCCACACCTACTTCCAGAAAACACTGCTGCAGGCTACATCACAATAGCATTACTGTCATGTCACTCAAAGTGAACGACACTGTCATCACGCTTACTGTCCCATTATTCATACTTCTGCAAAATCATGAAAGCATGAAATTCCCATTAGGTAGGGTGAGATAATAGAAAACAGCTACTTAAAAAACAAATTCTGCAAAATTAGGTTAAAGAGACCAAGAAAGTAAAATCAGGGTTAAAATGAGCAAATAGACAGTATTTCAGCCCAGCCGAGCCTCAATGTGACAAATTACTGTTTTCTAATCTTTTACACAAGCACTCACACTATGACAACTGAGTTTTGACACTGTCAGCAGTTACAATCCAATAAGCACCACATATCAGGGCCTGTGGAGGCCCAGCACTATTCCAAATGATTCACAAAGACATCAGCGTTATCACAGTACTGAAATTAAACTTCAGTGTGATACTTGGAAAAAGACTGATATTTGATTTCATTTTCACAGACGAATAATTTCGCATTTCATGACAACGATTCGTAAAGTATGGCAGCCTGGGCGCACCAAAACAAAGATCAAGCAAGAAAATGTTTGAAATAAATAGTATTAATACAAGCACTGTTTCCCAGCAATATTTTTGACTATACTACAAGATACAGTTATATCCTTTGTCCAAAATGTTAAGTGAATGATTTTATTTTAAATCATCTCTTGCAGCACGCAGGATACATTTAATGTGCTCTAGCAAAAATAGTTCAATTATAACTTTGCAACCACTTGACTTTTTTTAAAACACATTTTTCATCACTCTCTGCCCAATTTAGTTGTCTCCAATTCCACCCAAGAACATCCCCCATCACATAACACCACAATGGCACCACCAACACTAGCACGTGCATCCTCCCAGTCACATGAATCCAGCCTCTGCATCAAACTGCTGCTAACACAACATCATTGGACAGCTTTAGGAGAACAGAACTTGGACAGCGCTTGAAGGAGAATGCTGACTGACATCCGTGCTGGTTAGCACTGCGCTGGTGGAGCGAAGGGGGGCCATCCTACCCAGCCAAACACAGACAATAAATGCTCTTCTGAACCAAGGTTCACCCACACTTAAAACTGTTGTGCCTCACATTTTTAAAGATGGTGCACAATCAAACACCAGACTTCAAAAAACACCATCTGAATGCATGACTGTTTAACACGACAATGTGAAACTGTTGATTGCAGCAAAAGAAGCAAAGTTAATGTTGTTAATGTTATTTTAAATCAACCTACTGCTTGAACACTATGCATGCAGTACCACTCACTATGTGAAATAAACACCACAGTTCATTACTTAACTGATATTATGCCTTAGTTGTGTAAGAGGGATTATGTGACAGCGTGTAGTTGTAATTTGAACTGTATGTTTTCGTCTACTTCTGTCTGTCATATGCCGTCTGTTCTATATTTGTACTATTTTGTAAAGCAACCTTGAGTTTGAGAAAGGTGCTATATAAATAAATATTGTTAGCGGCAAGAGAAAGATGTGTATACAAGCATACCTGTAAAACTGTCTCCATTGAGACTTATGCTATTTTTAAGCTTGGATAGACAATGAGTTAAATTTTCATAAAATATAAGAGTTAGAAAAAGGATGATAAGACAGAAAATTGCCTACCACATAAAACGAAACACCACGAATGTCATCAAACTCAAATGGCATATACAGTACTGTGTATTAGACAGTACAGTAGACACTGGAATTTTTTAAAATTTAAAACCCTTCTAGCTGAACAGTACATGGGTTTTTTTTGTATTAGAATGCATACAAAATCTTATTACAGCAAATAGTGATTTTGTGTGTCTGTGTTTGCTAGATTATTCTCAGCCCTCTTCTCATGGAACCCCAGCATTACATTGTAGTTCTTATCAAACACGACAAATACCTGGTTCAGTTCAATCAATACTTCAGATTAAATCAGGAGCTGCTGATGGAGTTTCACAAATCCATGCAAAGGCTGGAGAACTCTGGGCATTCTGACCAGCTCACAAAACTTCAAGTACTTTCACAAACAAATTATGGCATTATTTAATGCTTTCTTGTTTGCATTTGTTAATGTAACTAATGGTACTAATGTTAACTTGTGTTAGTCCTGGCAAAAAAAGTCTCACTTGCTTTAAACAGTTTGCACAAGATTAAGGTTAGGGTTAGGACTTTTGCGCATTACTATACATAACCATAATAATTACTGATAAGCTGCTGAAGTCAATAACTTTATTATTTAATATCAGGCGATTGTAACATCGGCCCTTGTGCTTTAGAAGGATAATATGAAGCTCAGTTAAATCCCCTGCGCCATCATTACCTCATATCTCCGAGCAAAGGGCTGATTAAAGCTCTTATCTGTCCAGGGAAGCACATGTTGGGGTTCATTGTAGATAGTCTATATATACACATCTCAATGTGAAAGACGCAATGCATTTTTCTCTAAACTTAAAAAACCTCAACATAATCATAACAGTCAAGCAGTATTAACCCTTTCAAACACTGCCAAAAGGTCCATGAGGACTTCAGAAATTTTGTTCTGACTTATGCTGGACCTCCTGCAATGTAGTCAAGACCTCCTACCATCAGTCACTCATCATTAGTAGGCAGTGAACTTTTCAAGCTGTCATGATCTCTGATAAATCCATATTCTCATAGTGCCATTGTAAACACCTTAATTAAATATCAAGCAATTACAATGAAATTCTCATTCAGCACCAGTTTCACGTTCATGACGATAACTATTACATTACAGTAGAATTTGTACTCATCACTGACATGCACACAAACAGACGGAAAAACAACTGTCCTACAGGACCATTTCCTAAGCTTCTTAAGACTGTATAGTAAGGGTTCAGCAGACTTACAGTTCGTCTCGTTGTCTCTGTGACAGCACCATGGTGGCAGAGGGGAGGGAGGGGGGTCAGGTGAAGGGTGTGCAGCAGCTGCTGTCTCCCTGGCAGGAGTTGACCGATCAGAGACGCGCTCCGGCTCACAGGGAGGTAAACCACTCAAACCGCACTCTTCCCCTGATAGACTGGTTGCAGGAACACCACAGACAGACAGCCTGAAGACATTCACCTGCTAGACGGTCACTGCATCTAGAGAGAGAGAGAAAGAGAACAATAAATTGAAACACGTGCTCAAGAGAAACAAAAAGGTGGTCACTCTGGTTTAGCTTAATAGTGAATTACAGCTCCTGACCCAAGCCTGCTCCCTAAATCTTTAGTCGGACTGACAGTGGCTTAAGGGTTAACAGACATTTCATCAAGTGTTCCATCTGCTCACAGATACACGTCTCACTCCCATACCCTGTGCTCAGACTGCCACGCTGAGCGTTTTGTTATGGATTCCTGCTGCCCCTGTTGGAAGCTCCTCACACGTGTAAAAAGGGGACTGATGACCCAGATTCCAGCATCAACCTACTTCACCACCCTAACAGCATGCCCTGCATAACACCAACAAACAGGTTCCTAAATTCCACCAAGTGTCGAGTTATCGGGTGAAACAATTACAGTATCAACGAATGAAAAACATGATCGTCAACAGTGTAATTTAAAATCACCAATACACTCCGCAGTCAAGACTCATTTACCACTTTTTGCAGAAATCTGGGCATAGATGGATATAATGGAAGGATTGCACCGCATGATATACATACACATACAAATTACTGGGCTTATTATTTTAAACAGCTTATGAAGTCTTTTTTTATAAGCTCTAATATATGAAATATCAAAATTCAAATCAATAACAATGATCAAACCTTAAAAAATACATTGTTATACCCCTTCTTTCAATGTAATTAAATATGCTGTAAGATTAAAGATCACAACTGAAAATTAAGAGAAACAGAAGGTTAAAACTGCCAATACCAACAACTTTCAAAAATAGAAGCACAGCTTACATAGTAGAAAGGTAAGCTTCTAATTCCAACACTGAAATCTAGTAAGACCCCCCACGCTGTTCATAAATTCAGGCCTAAGAAGGTGGGGGCTTTGGTATTACTCAAAACCAGCAGGGGACATGTAGTGTTGCCACAAAACTTTATTAAAATTCAATATTTTCATATGGTTTAACTGAAATGCTGATACCACCAAGCACAAACCCACAGGAAGTAGATATATTGTAAAAGATGCAGGATAAAATTAAGAAAGCTGTGTGAGAAGGGATATATATCAGCGCCCTGAAGACCACACCAAAATAGCCAAAGGAATAGGAAATACTATTTATCAGTAATAGGATTCTCAGGAAGGACTGTAACCATTACACACTGTAGATAAGTAGATATGAGCAGTATCTCTGGGTTTCCTATGTAGGAAACGATATTAATCAGAAAAGGAAAACATTCTAATACAAAATTCAAAGCCTTTAACTGATCTCTGAAAAGCTAATTATGCTGTGTCATGAAAACACAACTGTTTTGTATCCAGAAAATATCAAATGCTTTCTCTTTCGGAGTCTATTTAAAAGTGAGAGCAGTGGTGTGATTAATGGGAATGAGGCTGAATGTCCAGAGGAGGGAGGGAGCACTCTCCGCTTCTCCCACTGTAACTGGAACTACCAGAGAAACATCAGCTCCTTGGAGAGCTGGGTGATAAGGCTTAAAAATAAAATCAGATTTTTTCACAATAAATTTGTATAATAAATTTTCCCCTCCCATCCTCAAAATCAAACCACAGATGACAAACAAATGGGCTCAAAACAAGTTTTAACTTTTTTTTTTTTTTTTAGGGTTAAAGTGCAATCTGACATACTTCGGGTCTAAAACTTTTAGCATGTTAAATGAACCCTGGCTTTTCCACAGCATGTATGTGCACCATATATTTTGCAATATACATTGCAACAGCGTTTGTTATCGCCTTCCCCCGTGTCCCATTCTTATCATATGGCACTAGGGCATTAACAGAAAAGTCGACTAGTCGACTTCAGAGCCACAAGTCGATGCCCCTGAGAGAAGTTGAGGTTTTTTTTCCCTCTCTGTGCGCGCTTGTGTACGCAATGCAATCTCTGCCTCTGATTGGCTGACGCTGACATGCACGTTCCTTGACTTAAGAGTTACTATAGTCCCTTCATAAAAAGGGCGGTACCGCTGGCATGTAGAGGGGAAGGCAGACACATCACATGTGCAGATATACTTCACTCTACACCTGCACAATCTGCAAATCTGTGTTAAAATACAGTACCGGCGTTCTGCACGGCATCTGAAACACCACCGCTAGCTAACATGGCTAATGCTAGCACTACAGAGTCTCCCAGTCCAGAGGACGCTAAGTGACTTGTTTGGTCTGTGTCCGACGACACAAAACCGAATCAATTCCATATTAAAGATGTAGCAAGACAAAAACACTGCTACAGTGTTTGGGTGCGGCACGCTAATTTAATTTTATCACTTTAAAATAAGAGATAAAATCGATTTTCATAAAAACATCGCCTTGACCGGTAAATTCGAATTAATTGATAAAATTGATATATCACCCACCTCTATCTCCTTGAATACCAATTCCTGCTAAAAGTCATCAAAAGCTGTACACAGAACTGAAGCAGACAAAATCATGTTATACTGAAGTGCACTGAAATCAGATAAGCGAATAATACCCTAGAGTCAAGTTTGTTATATCAAAAAAAGCATAAAAAACCAACTGTTCTTGAAACTGCTTGAAGTCAGATGCTCAAAAATAAATAAAGGCAAGAAAGTGGTATATGAAGCAGAGCTGGAGGTGGCAAGAGTTGAAAAAGTTAAGATTTGCACTGTGACTGACAAGGATGGAGAGGATCAGGAATGAGTTTATTAGAGGAACAGCTCAAGTTGGATCTTTTGGAGGAAGAGTCAGAGAAGTGAGATTGCGTTGGTTTGGACGTGTGCTGAGGAGAGACTGAGTGTGTTGGGAGAAGGATGCTGAAAATGGAGCTGCAGGAAAGAGGAGAAGAGGAAGGCCCAGGAGGAGGTTTATGTATATGGGCAGGGGAAAACACGCAGGCAGTTGGTGTGAGAGAGGAAGATGCAGAGGACAGAACGAAATGGAGACAGTTGATCCGCTGTGGTGACCCCTAATCTGGAAAAGCCCGAAAAAATTGGTATATGTTCCATTACATATTTTAAATAATAATGTATAATAACTTCAGTGTACCTGGTGTCACTCTGCTTTCATGTTCTGTAACCTTGCCACAAAACAATCTACCCAAGCCCAAAACTGCTCTACTTCAAACAAAGACTTGGTGAGGTCTCCTAGCAACACCCTGAACCACAGAACAGTAGCGGAGTCCAGTAGTAATTATACATCACTGCTTTAAAAAGAACACTGAAAACATGCAATACCTAAAATGAGTCCTGGGATTTACAGAAATAATACAGCAAGCAATAAAAGACTCATTCAATCACGACTATTCTGTTTTCAGAAGTTTTATTATACAAGCATTGCTCTTTTGCTATTGTAGTAACTGTGCATGCCAGCCTTTCTACACACGTCATGGCAAGAAAAGCATAATAAAGCATTTTAATAGAGAAAAGGTTAGAGTTACAGTGGCCTTCAACTCCCAAATAAGCTGAAAAGCTCCAAAAGAGACAAGAGAAAAATAAAAGCAATACATCTGAGTGTTTTTGTGCAACAATACATTTATATTCGGTAGAAGGACAACATTCAGTGACTTCTGAAAAGGCTCCACTTATGCTGAGCTCTGACCACATGGCAGATTCTCTTATGCAGGGCTGCTAAAAATCAGACTTAATCGACTATTTTGATGCTGTAGTTAAGACAATTTGAATATTGGTTGATATCGATGTTTTAATGAGCCACCAGGAAACCATGTGATTGTTATACCAGTGCACATAGAAAAAAGGAGCCAGGAAGTAAGCTTGGTCAATAACAAATTTAGACAAATTATCATACGTATAATTATCACAATACACTATAATCACTTCAAAATTCAGTTATGAACATAAACACAGCCTTTCATCTGTGTCAGTAATGTAACCAATGAAAATTGCAAATCTTTGTTCTGAAACAAGAATGAGAAAAAGACTGGTTTGATTCATATGTAGTTCATTACAAAAAATCAGTAAACATCCTGTTAAGAGACATCATCCACTCCAATTTGTCCCTTGCTTTCCTGGCAGACATATACAACCACAACCACTGAAAGGTGAAGCAAATAACTAATCATGTTATTATGGCATCTGTCAAAAGATAATGCCACAAGTCAATGATCTTGAAGCTGATGTGTTGGAAGGAGGAAAAATATACATATGGATCTGAGCAACCAAACTATGACTGTAGCTGGACTTGGTCAGAGCATCTCCAAAGCGGCATGTCTTGCGGAGCATCTATCAAAAGAGACCCAAGAAAGGTCAACTGGTGAACCAGACACAAGGTAATGGGCACACAAGGGCTTACTGATGCAGGTGAGGAACGAAAGCTAGCCCATCTGTTCCAACTGCACAGAAGAGTTGCTGAGGGGGAAAAAAAACAAAAAAAACACAGTGGCTACAATAAAAGGGTGTCAGAATACACACAGCATAACAGCATGCTGCACATGGGGCTGAGAAGCCACAGACGGTTTAGAGTGTCCATACTAAACCCTGTCCACCCCAGAAAGCATCTACAGAGGGTTTGAGAGCATTAGAACTGGATTAATCATTAATTATGGGAAGAAGGCAAGCCAGCAGAGGCAGTGTGATGCTCTGTGCAGTGTTCTGCTGGGATCATGTAGATGTTTCTTCAACACGGGCCACCCATCCAAATACTACTGCAAACAAGTACACCCCTTTACGGCAACAGTATTAGAGACTTACTCACAAATCGTTTGAGGAACATGACTAAGGATTCAAGCTGCTGGCTTTGCATCCAAATTCCACTGGTTTCAATTCAACAGAGCATTTGTGGGATGTGCAGGATGAACTAGTCCAATCCATAGATGCTCCACCTCCCAACTTAAAGGATCTGCTGCAGATACCACAGCACACCTTCAGAGGTCCTACGTAATGCACACTTTGATGAGTCATATCTGTTTTGGCAGCACAATGGAGGACTGCACAATATCAGGTGGCTTTAATGTTGTAGGTGATCAATGTATTTGCATTTAGTACACAATTTTTTCCAGTGCACTGCTGAAATCAATCATTATTGACACTTTTTGGCACTGACTGAAAATACCACAAACAGACAGAAGAAACAGACATTTTACATAAACAAAAACTGCTGCCATTATCTTGATTTAGTAACATTAAGTAGTTTAGTAAGTGAACTGGACTCACCACATGGTTCTGTGTGGCAATTCTTTGCACTTTGACATTTTTTGTGCCATCAAGCTTGTACTTCATAGATTTTGCAGAATCACACTTAATTACTGAATTCCGACAGACCCTCTGCTATAAACCAGATGCAGTATGGCATTCTGAGCTGGATGATCTTGAAACATGCTTGCAAATTGGTAAAATTACTACTCTTGCTAATAATCTGCTTACAGCTCAGGCAGTATGGCACATCCAGTGGTTATCTGGGTCTGTTCAGTTCTTCTGCACTAGCTCAATCATTTTACCTTAAGCTGGAGAGCAGATCTCATGTATTTCAGTATTTTTGTAATCACATACACCTAAACATTTCTTGCAGGACTAAAAATCTGATATGTTCCCATGTGGGGTACAAAATATGTATGTGTATTAGTTTATTTTCTGCTGCATACATTTTTAAACTAAGCACAGATAAGAGTGACTGCAATGGGAATTTTTGAAGAATATAATTTGCACACTGTAATAACTTGTGATATTCAAATACATAAACTCAGCCCAAGGTTATCCCTAAAACTGTGAACCTAATGAAGAGCCTGAATATTCGCAGCACCTTTTTTGAATGATGAAACACTGCAAATAATGTAACAGTTGAGAAACCTGTGCAAAGCAGAGAAAATGAGCATGCTCGTGGTTCTGGTTAGACACTTGAAAGCTATACTTGTTCTTGGTATGCTTTAGTGGTTCTATGGTTTAATACATTTAATAGTCTATTAACTTTCTTATTTTAGTCTATGTTATTGTTGCTGTAGTACAGTTATGTAATGAGCTCATCCATTTCCCAACGGGTTTTACTAAACGACCAATACCCTAAATGTCATGTTTTTTAAATATCTAATTTAGTATTTTCCACTTCTTTCTAAACTTGCTCTAGCCCTCCGAAGATTATTTGTCTGTTATTTTATATGAACAAATATTAATATATAGGCGCATGCACATACATATATATACACATACATGTGTGTGTGTATATATGTCTATATGTCACACAGAGAACATGGATAGGTGGGCTAAACTGCTGTGAGCTGAACAGACAAAGATATAGTGGAGATATTTTAGAATACATTATATAATAAAATACATATCCACGTATTCGGCTCACAGCAGACTAAAGTGTGAATGATATTTTGAAACTTCCATAATGTTTCCATACTGCAGTCTGGCCTAGTAACATTCTATTTGTCTCAATGATTTCCAAAACTGCCATTAATTTTTATTGTAAGAAAAAATTTTCAGCAAGCTTTGTATGACTGTCTGTAATAAAAAATGAACTGTTGGTGTAATGGACTATTTGCCTCTGCATAATGAACCATGTGAGCTATGGAAAGAATTTATGTCACTTGTGCTCTGTTCACTCCAGTTGTGTCTTTATAAATCACTACAGATAAGCAGTGTTATGAATTAACACCACAAGACTGGACTCATATCAGATTTCTTTCCTCTCCACTTAAATAGCAAAAACTCTGAACACAAATCGTCTCCATATTAAAGTCTATTTTCTAAAAACAGAACAATAGATACTGACATGATTTACTACAGCTCTCTACAGGCAACTAAGACAGCTAGAGAGACTGAAACATTCCACCAACAAGCCAAGTAATCATGTTTGGAATTGCCATATTTACCAGTAGATCTTAACAAAACAAAGAACAACAGAGTTGAAAACATTGAAAAGGGGGTGGCTGGTGACCTAGTGGTTGGGGAGTTGCCCCTGCGATCAGACGGTTGTAGGTTTGAATCCCAGGACACTGCTGTCCCCATACACTGCTCCCCTGGTGCTGTGTTCCTGGCTATCTTCTGCTTCACTTGGTTAATGGGTTAAAGGCAGAGAGAACTGTTGGGCAGCTGGTGGCCTAGTGGTTAGGGTGTTGCCCGTGATCAGAAGGCTGTGTGTTTGAATCCCAGGACTGCTAGAGGCACCACTGAGGCGCCCTTGAGAAAGATACTGTATGGGGCGCTGTTAATGGCTTCATTTGGTGAATGGGTTAAATGCAGGGAACAACTTCGTGCTGTTCATACTGCGTACTGTGGTGTGTTCATGTATGACAAGCGGACACTATACACTTGCTTAACACTTCTGGGCAGCCAAAACCAGTAACGTGCTGAAAACGAGACGTGTTTTCCTTCCACAAGAACTGCCAGTCATCTTCTCACTGGAGCTACACCCTTCCTCTGATGCTTCAGCAATCAATTAGGGCCCTGTCCAGCAAATATTCATTCCAACAGACCGAAAACTGTCCCTTGAAATCTGTTACCCATCTGTAAACCTAAGTAAAGATCATGGGTTGGTCAGGTGGTTACATCACTTTAACTCATCATATTCCTATTTTATATGACGGGTTGAAACGCTGTAACCTCCTGACCAACCCGTGAGTTTTTCTCAGGTTTACAGATGGGTGATACTTCAAGGGGATAGTTTTAGGTCTCTTGGACTGTCACCTTGAAATATATCACCTATCTGTAAACCTGAGTAAAACTCATGGGTTGGTCAGTAGGTTACAGCATTTTAACTCGTCCTATTGTCGCTATTTTATACGAAACTACTTAGTCTAAAGTGGACACTCCTGCTCTGATATTAAACGAGTCATCCTCGCTTCATGTCTTATCTGACAAGCTCAAAAGTGCGCAGTTTTCGACAGGTTAAACAGTAAAACCTGCTGTTAGCTGTGCGACCACCTTGACACCATCTTCCTACCCTAGAATACTGACCAACTAATTGCTGATCAGTAGCTACATCCACCAGCGGCCTACGATGTATTCTAGCCTTTATTGAAGAGATAAAATCAGTTTTAACTCTTGATTTAGCAGTAAAACCTGACAGTCCACGCCTCGAATCGGATTAGCTAACAGCTGCGTAGGGAAGGCTAGTTAGGCTAGCTTGCTAACAACACGGGCCGGCATTTTTGCCTTTTTTAAAATTTCATGGCTTCTGTTAACTTAAATAGACAAAAAACAAGCACATCAGTTTGTATACTGCAAACTGACGGTATATTAAGTGGCCTGGCTGGATTATTCGAGGTATTTTTTTAGCTGCGGGCCTGTTAGCATCGTTAGCCAACTGTTGAGCCTCCAAACCGTGACATTGATGAAGAGACGTGTTGATTTCGAGCTCCAATCACGAAACACACGACAGAAAATAACGAAAATCCCACAAGAGAAAACATATTTGCAAGCATTAGATCTTGTAGAGGGGGGAAGACACTCAACCGAGGCAGCAAAACTGGCAAATTGTGGAGAAATAAACAAGCAGAAAACAAACTATTCCTCTAACGGCCCGGCCGCCATTTTGAGACACAGAGGAAAAGGAGGTGGTAGAAATAACTAGATCTGCCAGAGCTGTTTTGGGGTATAATAGGGAGGATTAAACAGATTCTTACCCTAAAGTGGCGCGACTGGAAAAGGTATGTGTCCGCAGGACTGGGTGGGATGTGTGGTGGAGGTACAGCAGCTCCTCACTCCTCTCTCTCCTCTCTGGATCTGCCGTTGTTTTCTCCACAGCTTCTCCAGCCCGGACCGCGCATGCGCAGGGCTCACCCCCGCACCCCTCTCGCCGCACCCCTCCGCCCCGAGCTGGAGGGGGAATTATTCAGAGGGAAATCAAAATAAAAACTATATATACACAGAGTTTAAATACGGGAAGAGAGAGTCCGCCGTCCTCGAATGTGTGTCAATGTCACGACCGGTAGTGCTGATCGTGACGTCAGTTGCCTCATTGTTTATACTCAAAAATATACACACAAACATATACAGAAATATATATGCGTGTGTGTGTGTTGCCTCACTTGTAAATCTGATTGCTTTGGTGTTGCGTGTTTATCTGTCTGCCAACAGTGGGTCTACATGCCTCTTTCTCAATGTCACGGTTTGGAGGTCCAGCAGTTGGTTAATGATACCAACAGGCCCACAGCTGAAATAATGCCCACATACCTGCATTAAGCACCTATTATAACCTTCACTGGTACATTTATAGGCTGAGGTGCTTCTGTTTACTTGGTTTGTTTCAGCAGAAGCCATGTCATTTAAAACATACAGGCAGACAGGCCCGTGATGTTAGCAAGCGGTTCTGTTGGACTCCTGGATCGTGTCTTGTTCAGAAAGAACTCTGGGCTGAAACACTTCTTATAACTTCATGGTGACTGAGCGGGGCTAAACTGCTGAAGGCTGGAAGGACATATGAGTATGGAGATACATGTAAATATGATTTTTCTTGATGTCACATGGACTGAAGAGTGAATGGTACATTTTGAAAATATATTACATTAAACTCAAAGTAGTTTGGTTTTCCTCGATATGCACTTCAACACAATGGCTATTCTGGCTCTATTGCGTGCACTTCTGGACTTTTACTGAATACTGTAGTACTAATCTTATTTCAATCTTTTAACAACATTGCCGGCAGCGAACCTAAACGACCTTAACACTTGATTTGGTTATTGAAATATATCACCTAGCCGTAAATTCACAAAAACTCTAGACACACACTTGTATAGTCGGTTAACAAAAATCATTCTCAAATTGAGGGGCAAATGTATAGCTTACGCATACGAGTACATTTTCTTTCGAGTATGATGATCACTCCTAGGTCTACAGTAATTATAAGGGACTGGAACTAGTGTTTCTTTTCAGGCATGTGTGTATTGCATCATTTTTGACATTTGATTACTGAAATTTAGTACTGATGACACATAATGACCAACATGCAGTGGCTGGGCAATGTAAACACGGATTATTAAAACTCAGAACACTTGTTATTTGCTAGTTTCTTTATTTATTTTAATACAAAAAGCATACTCAGATCAAAAATAATTAGATTGTTATTTATGGGGAGCAACAGACAGATACCACATCAATGAGAAACAAAGCAGACGCACACTGTTTTGCAAGTTAGAAGACAGAGGGATCCAAAAGGGGGGGGGGGGGGACATCCTCAGCTCTCAAACACACATACAGAGGGAACGGCTAAGAGTGCACATCGGGCAGCAGGTGACACTGAACAGGCGCTGCGTCTGACTCCGGACAGACTTTTCATCCAGGACGCAGCGCATCATGCTGACTGACTGTTGGGCTCTTGGACGACAGCTGCTGTTGGAGCTTTATGGCTGATATCAGATCATATCTACAAGAGCAAATATACCAAAGCTGCGGCCGGTCGGTTAGAAGCAGGCTGAAAATCTCCAAACGTGCTCCTTGAGCAGATGTTTTTATCTTTGTAGGTTCAAAAAACAAACAAACAAACAAACAAAAAAAAATCATATTTAAACTTCACACATTCACATATGTGAACTATGTAATCGATGTAAAATACAGGATACTGGTTTGAAGAACTCGCATTACCTCAAAGAGTCTTTGTTTTCAATGAATTCAAACCAGTTAATGGCAAATATCTAAATGACAAATTGGTTTGGCATGCAAAAATTCACGCTACCAAAACAAAAAAAACCTCTTTTTTAACTCCAAACACCATTGAAATGTAATCAGTACCAATCAGATATGCTTGCAGAGTAAGCTTTGCAGATGCATAAAGATAATCAATGACTGCGTTCAGTGCTCGAGCCATTTTGAATAATGGGGGTCTAGCCGGGTTTTATTCCATCACGAAAGCTTGAATATCAGCTCGAGAGCAACTGTGCTGACAGTTTTAAAGCTAGTAAAGATATGCTGTAAACTCCACTTTAAATTGAGTTCATTTTCATTAGCAATGCCAATGTATGAAAAAATGGCTAGACTATAGCACCCCCTAGAGGCCACAGAGGTTACTCTGCAGTTGGAGATACACCAGCTATGATGTGGCGGTTTTGTGATCCTTGGCCCACAAGAGCTTGGAAAAAAAAAAAAATCAAACACAACGAACCAAATCAAGATCTTTTAGAACTCTTTTAGGGGCAAAGACAAAACAAATACCAGTCTGGTTCCACAAACAATAAAGAGGCACAAATCCCATGATTTCTAATCCAGCATGCTGCTTTTTATGAGTCGTAATGTGATCCGGTAAGTGTAATGTCACTCTTATTTTTGGAAATAGCCCATTATTTAACAGGACGTGGGGAAAACAGACAAATGTAGCTTTCTGTCTTGCATCTAGGTGCAGACTGTAGCAGCACTTCCAGCACCTCTATTGCTTTAAATGTATTTAACACAGCAACATGTTCGCCATTTGCAAGGTTCAACCCATACAGCATTTATACAAGCAAGCACAACTGTACATTTTTCTGGTACGGTACATGGAAGCAGCCTCTCTCTCTCAACCAACTTCTGGTGGTACTGGATGTTAACAGCTTTAGAAAGTGCACTAAATACTGGCAAAGGGAAAACATGGAATATATACTGTTTACTGCTGGAAAGAATGTATAGATAGAAAACTAAGCCACCATCCAAAAAAACGTCCAATATGTCATATACTGAGAGGATTTATTAACTCACTACAATAATGGCAGCTGTGTGCCATGGTGAGGGCCAAATACTGTATGTTCCGCTAAGATTCAAGTTTACATTAGTCATGCCATGTTTATTACTATGTGTAGAAAAATATGCTGATAATGATTCTGTTACAGCAGCAGTAGAGGAATTTTCTCTTCCTCTCAGAACCTCTGCACTAGTTTAACGCACGCGCACTCACACACACTCACACACTCACACACTCACACACTCACACACTCACACACTCACACACTCACAC
>JBBJLS010000001.1:22661024-22681188 GCA_037577275.1 Bryconaethiops microstoma
ATACGGCTCTTCCATATACAAGTGTGTGTATGTGTGTGTGTGTGTGTGTGTGTGTGTGTGTGTGTGTGTGTGATTGCATGTGTATGTTTGTGCAATTATCTCTCCTTAAGAAAGGGGTGTTGCCCGAGATGATGAAATCATGAACGCTGGATGGTTGTTAGAACATTTGGCAGCTTTTCACATGGAAAAATGTTTTTCTGCCCCAAAAAACACGTTTATTAGTAAAAGTAAATGAAACCAAAGCTGATCGTATGATTACAAGTTAAGGGTCATATGGAGAGCAGCTGGAGAAGTCCAGCAAAGAACAAACCAAAAACATTAAAGTATCACTGTTAATAGAAGAATGATTCAAGTAATATATGAAGAAATGAAGGGGGCTCCAGACTTTTGTACAGCATTGTAAATGCCAAACACTGTTGACTATGAACACAAGCTCACTTTTGAGCATATGAAAAATAACATGCATTCAATCTTTTATTCGGTCAGTGAACAGAGTTAGCTGATGTTAGCTTCATTCCTGGCTGATTTGGGGGGACCTAACTGTTTCATAGTGTAAAGAATTCCTGCGATTTATGCAAATTTGTTACAGGTGTGTGAAAGCACAGTTCTGTCAAGCACCTGTGGGTTTTTATTTCAGGTGCTTCAGATGGGAAATCAGAAAGACATGCAGCTCACAGGAACATATACTTGGTACTTGGCTTTGAGCTCTGACTGGCCTCCTACCAGCCAGAAACCTGAACACAGACGTCTGCTTGAGTCAGTCGAAGTTGGAATCTGACCCAGAGTCGGAGTTGGAGTTGGAGTCTGACCCGGAGTTGGTGTTGGAGTCTGACCCGGAGTTGGTGTTGGAGTTGGAGTCTGACCCGGAGTTGGTGTTGGAGTTGGAGTCTGACCCGGAGTTGGTGTTGGAGTCTGACCCAGATTCGGAGTTGGAGTTGGAGTCTGACCCGGAGTTGGTGTTGGAGTCTGACCCGGAGTTGGAGTTGGAGTCTGACCCGGAGTTGGTGTTGGAGTCTGACCCGGAGTTGGTGTTGGAGTCTGACCCGGAGTTGGTGTTGGAGTCTGACCCAGAGTCGGAGTTGAAGTCAGCGTCTGACCTGGAGTCAGTGCGGAAGTCTGACTCAGAGTCAGAGTCCAAGCTGGAGAAAGAGTGAGAGTCTGGAGTGGATTCTGAACTGGAGCCATTGAGCCAGCATTCAGGTTTGCTCAGAAAGCAATAATGCACATCACTGTCTCAAACAGAGGGAGAACAAAAAAACACTTGAAAACCTCTGAAAACACTTGACAATCCCCCAAAAGCCCCCCCAAACCCCAAAAAGGCTCTTTAGTCCAGAGAGTTAAACAGAGTGATTTAGTCACTGTGCCTTAAAGACAAAAGTGCAAAAGTCAAAAACCTCCTTTTCACCCATCATTCAACCAGGATTGTTGTCGGTCCTTTAGAGACCTTTCTTTAGCAATATTTTGCTATGGTTTTTTTAAGTATTTTTAGGAGGTTTGTTCTGACGCGGTTCTGCAGAGAAGCACCATGTATTCTTTGTCACATTTATTTATTAGAACCTCACAGAACGCTGTATTGGTAAAAACAGTTTAACTTTAACACTCTAAAAGCTGCAACTTTAGTGACCTTTCCTCTAATATTCATTCCAGATCAGAGTCATAAACCCCAAACACATGGAGGAGGTGGGAAACGTATTGTCAAACAACCTTGGTGTTAGGTTAGGAGCTCTGAGAATATTCAATAAATGATTTTGCATCACCTTGCTGATGCAAAAATAATATTTTCTGTCTGTCAAACTGTCTTATCTTTGACTTATGAAGTAGATTAAATGAAAGAAACAGGAACAAATATTTTACAGCAAAGTGCCTAAAGATACAAGGTCCCTAGATTAGGGTGTTCCAACCACTCAGCATTCAGCACCACCAGTATACTGATCACCGCCTGATCATCTGGAATCATCTGTACCTGTTTCTTCACTGGTTCAGGCCTTAAGCTAGTCCTCTGAAAGTGATCGGGTCTAAACTGAAAAAATGAGAGTTTAATTATGATTGTAATTTGAATGGTCTAAAGAAAATTAATAGGTGCTGGCTCACTCTTTCTCTCTCTCTCTCTCTTTCTCTCTCTCTCTCTCTCTCTCTCTACTTATTTCTAAGAGAAATGCCATGGAGCTGCCCCCCGCCACTCCCCCTCTTTCCCCTTGCGATGTCTAAACTGTCCAGAGTTTCTCCCGGAGGTTTAAGTGTGATGCTTTAGCACGGTGTTGGGGATTAGGATAATGTGGGAAATGACTGAGACTGGCAGCGTGTTTACTGTTTACACTTTTCATAGAGAAACAGAAGGAAAACACTCCGGACAGTTTGGGCCCTTTTTTCTGTTTATTTATTTAATAACCATCCCGGAGAGTGTCAGGAAGTGTGACTTCATTCCGTGGTCCTGTAGCTGATAAATAATGAGGTGACGTCAGGATCACTCATCTCCAGCACAGAGGCTTTGAATATTTAACTGCTGTGTTTTTAGTTCGTGTCTGATCTATTATTAGATCACGTCTTTTTTTTTCAGTTTCTTTTTTTTTTTTTTACCTCTGGGGATGCATCCTCATTGCCGGTCCTGAGCTCTTATCACCTGGGAGGGTCAGGTCAGCAAGTGCATTCGGTGTATATCATATCAAATATGTGGATCATACATCAGATTTACAAACCAGCTCAGAATCAGAAAACTTTACTGAACTACACAGACACACAGAATTATGAACAATATAAAATATAATGTAACGTCAAAATAAAACTCTCCAGAAATACACACTATATGGACAAAAGTTTTGGGACATTCGACCATTATACCAACAGGGACTTTAATGACATTGTATTTAAACCCATAGACTTTACTATGGAATTGGTCCCCCCTTTGCAGCTATAACAGCTTCCACTCTTCTAGGAAGGTTTTCCACAAGATTTTGGAGTTTCTGTAGGAATTTGTGCCCATTCATTCTGTCTTAATGAGGTCAGGCACTGATGTTGTAAAACCTGTAAAATCTGAAGCCACGTCATCTTTTCTGACTGTATATATGTTTATAGGTGAGATGACAAAGTTTACTTTGACTTGACTTTCTGCCACAGAAAACTCCTCACCACTGCAGAGTGAAGTGGTAGTAACCGAGAGCCTCCGATGCAATGTTTTTCCAGAGCTCAGTGGGCGTAAGGCTGGCCCAGGCCGTGTTGTCTCCTCCTCCAGGCACCCGGTTTCTCCTCTTCTTGTTCTTCTTCCGGGACACCAGTTCATCTGCAGGCAGGTGGGCCACCGCATCTGGGAAAAAGCTCAGGAAGCAGTTCAGGAAATGGCTCACTGCAGCAGACAGTGCTGAGAGTTCCACACCCTATACATACAAACACAGACAAAAACACACGAGAAATGCTTGCATCAGACCCATAAAACGCTTTTTTTTTCCTTTCAGAAATGCTAGTGATAAGGACTCACCTGGAGGTAGGTCTTAAAGATGTGTTTAGTACATCTTGTGATCAGCTCAGTGATTCCTATTCTCTGCAAAGGCAAATAACAAAGTATGCATATGCAAAGTAACATGCATATTTTACACAGAAAAAAAAAATCTGCCAGATCTGAGACCCTTAACTTACATAGACATGCTCAAGCTGTGGTTTGGCAGGCATCTTGTCTACAAACTCCAGCACATTGCCAAGGTAGCGCACATTGATGCCACGCTGATGGAGGGCCTCTGTAAACGTGGCTCCATCCATTGGCAGAGCAGTGTGGTCCAAACAGTCCTTTATCTACACAGGGAATTTTTTAAAAATAAATAAATAAACGCACACTCTTTATATACAGTAATATTCATAGGCCGCCCCTCATTTGATCATATTCCAGACTTTCTTGTATTTTAATGTGGTCTTGAGAAAAACATCTCCAGGCTTCCTCAAGGACTTTCAAAGTCTCTGATTTTCAGTCCAGTCCCTGAACCCCTTTCAGAGGAGCCAAGAGAACACAAACAAAAACATTCCTCTGAAACTGGTCAGGTTCAGGGACTGGATGTAAATGAGTCTTCGAAAGTCATTCAGGAAGCCTGGAGCAGTTTTTCTCAAGACCACATTCATATAAAAGAAATCCTGGAATATGAAGAATAGCTCAAGACCAGTGAAGAAACAGGAGCAGATGATTCCAGATGATCAGGCGGTGATCAGTATACTGGTGGTGCTGAATGCTGAGTGGTTGAAACTCCTTTATCTAGGCTCCTTGTATCTTTAGCCTATTGCAGTAAAACATTTGCTCACATTTTTTCCCCCCATTTAATCTACTTAATAGGCAGTCTGACTGCCATACACATAACACAGTCACTGGTGGTGGTCTGTTCCAGTTAGGCTCACTGCAAAGGACAGTATAGGGGATAATACCATAACCATCCACAAAGAATGCTGAATTTTCTCTTTTGATTTGCCTGTCCACGTTGAAACCACCAAAGACAAATGGCAATTTATACTGCTATTTACACAGCCATATTAATGGTAAGTCAAATTGCCACTGCATGCCAAAAACCATTTCCATCAGAGAAAAAGCTAAGAACAGCAGCATAATTAAATAACTAATTTTAAAATTAGTCACATAATCTAGGTGTGAATATAGCAGTTACAGGTTGACATCAGATCACTTGGCAACCTGGCAAATAAGTTAAAAATAAATGAATAAAATAAAATAAAAAAATAAATCCTGAGTGTTAGATAACAAAGAAATCAATCACAAATGCTGTACTGATAGAGGTCTTTAAACAAGACCCAACACTTTCTCTTACTACTCTAAGTCAATAATACCAGTCTTATATAAATTGTTTAATCATGGCTATGTAAAATTTATTAATGATCCACCATCAAAGTTTTAACCAAAGTTTCAAAGCTCTTCATATATGGATTATAGTGGGACCTTGTTTTAAAATGCAAAAGTAAGAATTCTGAAGTCAGTGTAAGCCCCCACATGGTGTCCGTTATCACATTCTGTTATTGGACCATAAATTCCCAAACAGTAACCAATGACGGGACATTTTATTGAAAATGCTACGTATACGTGCTGTTTAGGTCACTCACCAAAGAGGGGATCTGACAGGACACCAGAAAAGCTGCAGAATCTTTCAGAAGCTGCTTCTGCTTCTTGATGTCCTCGGCACCCTCTTCCGGGAAACGAACACCTGAAAGGAAAAAGGTGTGAACGGTCATTCCTGTTCGTATCACGTTACAGAAACAGAGACGAAGCTTTTCTGTTCTGTACCTGGGGAGAAGATATCTGGGTTGAAGCGAATGTCAAAGGAAGTGTTGCTGATGGAGCCCACAGCTTTGCAAGCGTTGAGGACAACTTCTCGACTTTTGGGGTCTGTTTTGAAAACACAGAAGGCAACGTTTGAGCAATCACATAGAGATATTAAAGGAAAACCACCATCATAGCTCTGATCCATGAAACAGTAATTAAACGGGGGGGAGGGGGGTCAAACTCCTGGCAAAATTGACAGAATGTAACCTACATGAGAACTAGGGCCCACAGGGAAAAACCAAAAGGGCTCATGTGTAGGGTTGGAAACTAAAAATCAAGAAAATACAGAAAAAAACCCTTTTTTAATTTCAGTTCTGTAAATATATTTCATTTATTTAATTAATGTTAAATAAAGAATTCACTGATGCATTCAACTGTTTAAGGTGAACACATTAATATTTATTTAACATAGAATTTTACTCCCATTGTTGCTGGGACATTCGGAATGATGATTTTTGTCGTTTTTTTTTTACATTTATGAAATCAAAACGGGGAATCTTTAAAAAGGGAAAATTGGAACTGATTAAACACAAATGAAACCGAACCATACTTGTGTGGATAAAAGTCTAGGCAGTACATTTGTACTATACCTTCAGTTTTTGAGAGAAAACACCATCAAAGTGTGTGTTGTTTTTTTTTTTCTTTTACATGATTCTATACAGAAAGGGCAAAAATCTAACCCACTTGCACATGTGGCTGCTTCTGTCCAGGAGACATAATTCAGCCAGCAAAACAGAAAACTTCCCTCCTATTTACTGGGATTTCATGGCATGTATGAACATGTGAAACCCCATAAAATATCACTTAAAATCTGCATGGGGGAGTAACACAAAACCCAAAGGTTAAAAGTAAAGGAACGTCCTGAGTGTAGTGAGCTTATGAGAATAAATTAGAGGACGTGTGTAACCAGCCCAGGAATTATACACCAGTGTATGAGGCATCTCAAAAGATGATTAGCATGTACCAGGTAGAATGATTAGCAGCAGTAAAAGTTCCACCATTGCAATTAACACTACACACCATATGTTAACAAAACCACCTATTTTGTTAATTGAACCACATTAATAAGAAAGAATGAGCGTGCAGGTATATACAGTACTGTGCAAAAGTCTTGAGACACCCCTCATTTCTTTATATTTTGCTTTGAATCACCCTGTTAGTGCAAAAATACTATTTTCTGCCAAACTGTCTTATCTTCGACATACTGAGTATGTTGCACTGGAAACAAATATTTTACTGCGACAGGATAAGAAGTTGTTTCAACCACTCAGCATTCAGGACCATCAGTATACTGATCACTGCCTGATCATTTGGAATAATCTGTTCCTGTTTCTTCACTGGATCAGGACTTCAGTTAGATGCTCTTTGTTCTGCTTAAATGATTCATACGTAGGTCACTGTGTGTCTTAACCAACAGAAACATTCCTCTGAAACTGGTCCGGTTCAGGGACTGGACTGAAAATGAGCGAGACCTTCAAAGTCCTTCAGGAAACCTGGAGCACTGCTCCTCAAGACCACAGTAAACATACAAGAAAGTCTGGATCTTTATAAGCAAAATATGAAGAAACGAGGGTCAAGACTTCTGCACAGTGCTGTAAGAGGAGATCAGAAAGACAGAAAACTTGAGTTATAATACATTCAAGTCAGTTATGGAGACGCAGTCTCTTCTTTTATGAGCTTTGGAGAAAGAACAGGAGCACCTAGACTAGCTGAGAGATGCTTCTTGAGAACCAGGAGGTGTCAGCAAAAGTCTACAGACAACAGTAAATAAAACAGAAGACCAAGCTTGGAGTAAATCCGAGCAAAACTAGGAGCTCTACATGCACGTCTCTGCTAGCTGTATGCTCCCGTTTCCCGTGGCTCAGGTTTGGTTGCGTGAAAGACGTACCAATACCAGATCCATCGTCTGCTGCTAAAGACTCTGCCAGCTCTTTAGCCTGAGCTAGTCCTGGAATAGGTTCATCAGCCTCCTTACCCTCCAGAGGACTGTCACAGCCTCCATTCTGGCTTTCTGGAATTGTGGGTTCATGGGTACCATTGGTGGTCACTGGGGGAGCTGCCTCGTTCTCTGGGGCGAAGGACTCCTGGCTCTCTGATGTGGGACTTTCGTGTCCCAGCGCTGCCTCAGAGTCTGCTGTGTCTTCAGGCGTCAGGGTGGACTCGGAGGACGTCGGCGAGTCAAAGGCCGGGGTCACAGCTTCAGAGGCTTTCTCAAAGGCCTCGGGTGCTGCGGCTGGCTTACTGTCAGACAAGCTCTCAGCTCTGAGGCCCTGACACAAGGCTGCAGTCTTGCTTTCTTTGTTTGCTTTTTGTTGCATCAGCTGGAGTGCTGCCATCTTCATGAAAAGGAGATACCTTTTGACCCACAAACAATTAACACAGTTAAATCAGCTGATCACGGTGCATTCTGTATGTTGTAAAGCAGTAACTATCTTCTCAAGTGACCTTTTCATGCGAGGTAGGAAAAGGTGGCTGAATATATAAAGTTTGGTGTCTGAAGATTAATTCTTTGGTTCTACACTGGGGCTAAGATACTAGTGCACTTTGTGTATATTAAAATATCACTGAACACAGGAAAATTTAAAAAGGTGCTGGTGCAGTTTGGTGTGATTTTTGAACCAGCTGCAAGATTTTTCAAAACTTTTTGTATGCAGAAAGCAGCTAAAGGAGGTCACTCTTACTGTAACCATCCATCTTTTTCCACAGTATCTTTGCATGGAAGCTTTTAGGTGGAATCTGGAGAAAGATCTGGAGGTGGAAAATTCCAAGATTCCAGTTGTCATGAATGTAGTGTTTCCATTACTTGTCAGCACCAGTGCAAAACCAAAAAAGCAGATCGTAAACATTGTTATTTTTAAAACCGCTATTTTTAAATCTCAGCTCATCATAGCAGAACAACTATTTCTTCAATGTTTCCAAGCGTACCTGTGCTCTACGAAGGCTTCGATGAGTTCCTGGCGCAGGCAGGCCAGGCGGTGGCGATGCTGTCGAGGGAAGCCCTGTTTCTGGCTCTCTGGATTCAGTTCCTCTCCCTCCACGGGCAGGAAGTTGAGGTCAGGAGGGAAAGTGCGCAGCAGGTCCAGGATGTAGTGGCGGCCGTCGTTGCCGATGATGCCCTTGCACTCTACAGACGAGCAGAGCTCCACCGGCGCGTCCTTTTCATTCAGGACAGAATGGCGCTGTACCTTAAGTGGGCGGCTAGTCTTCTCCAGCAGCTCCAGGTATTTGGGGTGCGACACCACAGTCTTTCCGAAATCGATGGAGCCGTAAATGACGCTCTGCTCCTGCTCACGCTCCAGGATGCCGGGGATGATGGACTGGGCGGTGACCCGGTAGCCCCTGTAATCCACCACCACAGTGCCCAGAGTGTAGAGCCCCTCCACGTCCACGGCCCCGTAGGCTCGCACTCCATTCAGGTCATTGGTGGGAGCAGCATGGGCCGCGGCATCTCCGCCAAGCTCTTTGTAGTGATCCCGGACATCAAAGCCCAAGCTGAAGAAGATGTTGTTCCAGATGAACATCTGCATACGGGTCTCCTCCCCAGGGTTGATGGCCATGACGTTGCCATCAATCACAGCCATGGCTCCACGAGTGGCTGCAGCTGCAAAGTCACTGTGTACCTGGAAACAAGTTTGGTCTTTAGGCACTTTTATACAGAAACTGTGCTGTACATAACCGTACTGCAACGGTACAGCATTGCAACACACATTGATGTTCCAGTGTATCTCAGTCTGGTAACGGTGTTTCTGACTTCACACAGTTTATAGCTGGTCATCCCAAAATCATACCAACAGAAAGTTTTTTTTTGTCAAAGCTTGTTATTGTGGTCTTTTATTATTTATGGTCTTGTTTTGAGTTTTTTTTTTTTTCTCCTCATTCTTTATCAGTGTGATGAATATCTAGCCCAAGTAACGTGCTAGTGATGACCTCACGACTCATTTTATTTGTAAAGAAAAAAACATTTGTTCGCAGTACGCTGTGGCTCCTTGTGTCAGTGGAAAAGTGCTATTTGTAAGCTTACCTTGAAAATGGCTCTTTCCCTTAGCAAACGCTCCGGGAGGTTCTTGCGAGCGAGTTCTCTTGTCGTCTGTAGCTCTTCATTCCAGTCTCTGGTCTACAACGAAAGACAGAAGAGCTCTAATAACTTGTTGGAGGATGGACATGTAAAAAAGATGGTGATGGAACACCTACCTGGCCAGGTATATGTTCCTCATAGCCCAAGCGGGAGGTATAGGCATCTTCTGCTCTCACACAGTCCATTGCATGATCAATCTGTGGAGCAGTCCAGCTGTACACCTGGAACGGTGTTGCTATTCTTTCAAATGGATGTCTTTGGACTCTGTATAACAATAATTTTCAATTACTTCATTTTGTTACATAAGGATTTAATTACTTAAAAACTGGATCACTCGTTTAGATGGGGAAACATATTAGTCTAGAAGAGGTTTTACAATCAAGAGCACTTATTGTTCACTTCATTCTGGGGGCTGTACCGAAAGTGAATTCAACAGAATTGCAATCCAAGTGGAATTTAAATAGTATCATGGCCTCTACCTCTTCTTCTGAAGGGCAGTAAAGTGCTTCTTAAAGGCCGGGCTGATCTGGCTCAGCAGCTCCACCAGAGAGTGGCTCAGGAAGCTGGGGTTGGCTGGTTTAGGGTTGAAAGTGTAGGTGGTAGACCTGAAATGACATTACAATTACAGTTAACTAAGAATATTCCATGCCAAGCAACCCTGGGGGTTTAAAGGTAGGTAAGCGAATAGGTGAGATAAAAATACATGCACATGCTTTTATTTTTAAATAAGAAGTGGGTTTACTGACTGGTTGAGGTAGAATCCACGTGTGGAAGCAGTGATGCTGATGTGCCTCTCCTCTACAGTCACGACGCACAGGTACATGAGATCGCCATGCATCTTCCTGTTGCCAGGTGGAGGGTTCCAGCCACTCATAGTGAGGACCTTCAGGCACTGCAGCGGCTAAACAGGGGACAAATGTGTTAATAGTGGCTATTGAATTACTCTTAATCTAATTTAGTTTGACAATAATAAAATGCAAAAAGTGTTATTAGTAATAATAATAATAAATATATCAAAACAACAACAGTTTCATTCATTTTATTCACTACTACTGCTACTACTACTACTACAAAAACGGTATGATGCAGTAAAATCCATATCGCAAAACAATGTCATACTGGTACGTAAACACACATAAAAGCTTTTTTGAGACATAGTAAGGAGATGCTAAACACTTAATGCATTCACAAAAGCAAACCACTGAATATAAAAGAAATCTAGCTAAGTTAAGGCCCCCAGCACTTTGGCCCCTCACACGGAGCTCTTCGCACAGAGCCCCTTGCACTGACCTTCCAGTCTTTGTTCTGTGGCTGGAGGGGAACTAGGGGGCGCTCTTTGCTCCCTGGCAGGATGTGTTCAGGAGGAGTGCAGTCAATCTGCTCGAGTTCACTACCCTTCTTCTTGCGTTTGCCACTATCTGTGAGGACGAGAACATACCAAACATCAAAAAACGGTTCAGACTGAAGCCCTTTTCCATCCTTAAGTGAACGAGTCTCGTTACACACACCTCCCAGATCTCCATCTGTGAAGACACTGAGGAAAGATAAGGAGCTGCAGTCCACTCCGTTATAAGCGTCAGAGGGATCCAGACTCTTCAGCAGGTCTCTGATGTGTCGAACGTGAATGCGAGCCTCACGCACTGTATACGGTTCTGAAAAAGAGAAAGCAAACACATTTTTGGAGCAAAGTTTGTGTGTTGGAGTAGAGAAAACACACACAGCTCGTACTGTGGACGAATGTGGGGAACATTTATTTCTTATCACTATGTGAATCTCTACATGCATTATTATTTTGCTATGATGTGCAACCATGTGCAATGTTCTTACTGGGTGCTAAAACCTCATTATCTGCAATCTCTTATCTTATTATACTGGTCTTACCACGTGCAGAATCGTGTGATGTTTTCTAAATGGGTGCTGAACCATTTCTTTGTGCAATAGTCTTATCATGTGAAATATCACTATGTCAATAATACTTATATATTACTGATCTCTACTACGTGCAATAACAGACTCCTAACCACCATGCGTCATTAGTAATTCAAAGAACTGCGCGTTACTTATCTACAGTATTTATACCCAGCATTTGTGTATATCGCACAGTGTATTTCGAGGTTTTTCTGCAAAAAAATTTATTTAGACCTTACATTTTATATTGTTCTTTGTGTCACTGTGCAGTTATAACATAAGCCATTTCCCCCAGGATCAATAAAGCTTTCTGATTCTGATATCTTGCACTATGAAACATACCTTCCACTACTTTGAGAAGCGACCCCTCTTGGAGGCCCTCAATGGACTTCAGCTCTGCAAAGTTGTCCAGCACGTTGCCGTCGAGCTGTAGGGAGAAGCAGGTGCGATGACAGGTGTCTTCACGATCCATCAGCACCTGGTGTATTTCTTGGACCATCTCCTGTGGAGACACCTGGAAGGGAACATGAAGAAATACGCATTAACTCAAATAACTGCAATATACCTTCATAGGCTACTGCTGCGATCAGTGTAGAAGAATGGCTGACGTACCTGCAGGTCAAAAGGCTCGGTGCCTGGTGCCTGAATCTTCACAGTGAAGCCAGTATCCTGAATAACAATCACTTCTTGTTCATTGGCATCATCACCAGGGTCGGCGTCACCGCTGCCGTCCTGCTTGGATTCGGCCTCGTCAGCCTGGTCGTGCCCTGCGTCTCCGTTCATCACTACCGCAGCTGCACTGTGCCCTGTGGACCAAAAACTCATGTTACAGTGCAGAATTACACAAACTACATGTATGTAAAATGCATCATTACAGAAATAGCAGTCATTTTTAGTAGAGAAGAGAATCCTCAGTGACCTCCCGATACGATATTATCACGGTACCTGGGTGCTGATTAAAAATTGTGATCCTATAAATATCCGGATACTATGATATTTTTTCCCCTGATTTTTTTTGCAGTTTTAAAGCTTTAATCATGAAAAACATGATCTGAGTCACACTGCTAAAGCTTTATTCAATAGCTCCACAGCTGAATTGCACTTAAGTAGTGTTTTTTCCCAATAAAAGACAAAAGGCATTATTTAAATAAAGTAAAAGAACAGTACAAATTATAACTTAAAATGAGAAGTTAAGCTACATTTGCTGCTGTTTGGATGTGATTTCGTGTTTAAAATGTTTAAGTTTTGTGCAAAAACAAGAGCTGGTCAAGTTTGTTCCTCTGGACAGGAATAATTAAATGTAACCGACTGCTAATAATATTTGACACCTGTAATACAAAATTTCTCCATCCTGAATTCAAAATTATATAAATAATCAATGCGGTGATTCACACAACATGAATTCACACATAAACGCCCGCCACCCCCAATCTCAAATTTTTAGTGTTACAAATTCACAGTTCGGACATTACTGTAAAGCTACAAAGTCAAAATTCAGCTTTTCAGTGTCCCTGACGATACCGACATGTATAAGTACATCACACCCTTAAATAAAGCAGCCAAACTGAACCAAATTGAGTGAAGAACAAGATTTCAATTTATAGAACCATTTTTGGAACTGAGGAGCACAAGTGTATAGAACCTAGTATAAAGAATTTAGATACAATGCAAAGTTTCTATACCAACTGAAGTTTTTCTACATATGTATGGCCAACATGTATTTTTAGGAGTACAGTAACAGTACGGGTACTATCAGAGCGTCTCTACTGTAAACTGCTCAAGTAAAACTGCAGGTCAGCTGCTGGGGCGACGGCCTGTCACGCTTCACTGTACACAACTCAGCCTTTAGAGCTCTGCAGTCCATCACACACATCTATACAGCAACAGCAGCTGATCTGGAAAGGGAGAACATTCCAGCCATGCTGTACAGCAGTCATCTCTCTCTCTCGCTCTATAACCTTCTCTCTATACATACGTATACATATATATCTATCTCGCTCTAGACCAGATCCAACTGAAATTCAGTACTAACAGAGGTTGCATGTTTTTCATACACAGAAACATCCAAGCAAAATGTGCCTTAAAACATTCTGTAACAGTGACATTTACACCTGTTACATTTTGTAACAAGTAACACACAATAACACATACACCCACATCATACATACACACAAACAGTTGTTACAAAATGTAATATACACACTGTTAGTTGTTACAAAAGGCAACATACATTTTGTAACAAGTGTATAACACATTCAAAGGATTCAAACGTTTGTCGTATGTACATTTCTCTCACACACACACACACACACACACACACACACACACACACACAGGCCTGGGCCAGCTAAAGTCGACTGTTTTCTGTCAGACAACTGTAGTTTGTCCTTGGCTGCCTTCAAGGTAAAGCGGTGTCAGGGCTGCAACAGCAGGCATCTCCTTACATGGAGGCCCTATGGGGGGGTTGGAGGGGAGGGGGCTACTCAAACAAATTTTGTAAAACACTTTCAAATAACAGAAGGACACACGAACACTCATACACACTCAAAACATCATGTGGCCGCACACAGACATTTCAATACCCTTGAACACAAACGCACGTTCAGCTCTTTCACAGATTCCTCCGTTTCCTCTCGTTTAAGAAAGGGGATTTAAAAGTTGTTAAAGTACTCTACGAATAAATTCATGAATAAAAACCCAGCCATCCTGCTAACTTGGAATATTTTTTAAATATTACTGCATTGAGAAACTACCAGACACTGCAGATACTTAAATGATTTGATCTGCAACTTCATTGCGGGTTGACTCAGGGGCTCATTTTACTCCATGCCTTACTTGTATAACTATGAATCTGACAAATAAAGAATCTGGAATAAAGGTCTCAGGTGATATGAAAGAGCATTAAAATGGCCCGATCACATAACTTGCTGAACAGGTCTGACTGCTTTCAAAATAGAGCAAAGTGTGCATGAACTAAGTACATCTCCATATTGCACAACTCCAGGGGCAATCTGTGCACAACTCCGTGCTCTGTCTGGGATCTGGGTGAAGTCCGGCTGCCCTGCAACAGCATTCTCTAAACAGGACAATATAAGGTGGAGGGATTAATGCATTAGTGAAGGGACTTTTTAAAGCACATCATGTAAATATTGTGTGTGTGTGTGTGTGTGTGTGTATATATACATTTAGCACTAATTAATTCTGAATCTCTGCTGAAGACTAAAAGCAGTAGAAAAAATCTGAACAGATTATTCAGTGTTCACATGCAACAGGCAGGTCAGTGTTTGTCGGTAAATCATTCAGAGACTCTCCACAGCACAGGCTTTCCATTACTAGAGCCTCCCCGAGTGCCTCACTGATCCAGCTATGAGGATACTATGACCACTGGGTCAAAGAGTGAGACACCGTCATGCAAAGAAACTCCAACCAAAACCAGGCAACAATCTCAGCATGACAGAAAAACATGCAACAAATTCCTCTTTTCCATCTTCATCCGTTTCATCAACAAAACAAATTCCTTCGCTTTTGATTACTGAAATCCATCACTGTCCCTTTCTCAGGCAAAACATTGATTTTTATTAATTACCATATTCCTGTATATGATTAACAAGCAAATTACGTATTGTACTTTAAAAATTGTGGTCTTCCATTTGATTTTCAACATAGTTATAAACACATTTTACTTCCCATTTTATTCAAACATATTTTGACATATATAAACATAATTTAAATACAATTTTTACTTCTACTACAAATTCTCTTTTTCATCGTCACAGTTGGGCACCGCACAGCAAAAAGCATTTCACTGCATGACGTACTATGACTGTCAATGTGAATTTGATTAGGAAATATTCTGAATCAACTACAAAACAGAAGCGCCGCCAATGGCACCTGGGTAAAGTCTAGCAGCAAAAGAAGCTGACGGCCAAGTCACACAATAACTGGATTTCTCTGAGAATGGATGATCTGCCAGACGCTCAGCCGAGACGACAGTGTCCTAAGAGTATTTAAGAGGAAGTGCCCAGTTGGCAAAAGAGTCTTGACACTTCAGGGAGGTCAGCGGGGGGTCTGGCTGGCTGATCTGCTGGGGCTGGAGAGCCACTGTCAAAACACCTAGAGCTGAGAAGCCCTGCTACTAACTCACCAGGAAAATCCACTGGTGCACACGTCCACTAACCTTGACAGAGAAGTCTCCTAAGAGCCTGAGGGATGTCTGTAAGTCCCCATGCTGTACAAAAAGTCTTGACATACAGAACTGTACAGAGACTCTACAGCTTCCATAGAATTCTACTGACACACACATACATAGATTTTTATTTTATATATATATATATATATATATATATATATATATTTAAAAAAAACTCTCTTTACATAAGTTTACTTTGCTTTATACAAGTTTACTTTGACATACACTGTCAGAGCTACACTGTAAGGCAAAACAGACTTGGAAAACACCACCATTTTACTGCTATCAACACTGCATGTAAAAACAAAGACATCTGCATTTGTTTTGGATTATACATAAAATGTGTTGAAGATACTGTAAAGTCAGAGAGTTTCTTTACACTGCACCAACTCATATCAAACACCTCTGAATGACCTTGGCAATGTCCAAACCACATATACTACACTACACTATAATACACTGCACGACACTACACTACACACACTACACTATAATATGCTACACCACAGCACAATACACTACATTATAATATACCACTACACTATACTACACTGCACTATATTATATTCTACGCTATAATACACTGTACTGTAATACACTACACTAAACAATGACACCGCAATACACTACTATATAATACACTACTGTATAATACACTACACTACATTACAATATACAACTACTCTGCACTATATACTATACTTCACAATAATACACCGCACTACACTAGTATACAATACACTACACTACTGTATAATACACTACGCTATATTGCACCTGACTACACTACAATATACTACATTACAGGTATTGCATTAGTAAAGCACTCCTGGTAGCAGTGCAGGGATACTGAATGCAGATCTGGACGCAGCCTGTTTCCATGCCAACGATTAAATGATACATTCTTAAATATGTGGAATTTGACGGATGTTAATTGTTTTAATTGCCATTGACCGGCAGTGAGGACAGTCCTGGTCCTGCAGGGCCCGGGTTACATGACCAGTTGTGTAACTTTCTCTACTGTCGGTCTAAAAAATCTCGCGCGACTGTCTCGCGGCGTGACGCGTCCGTGGAATTAACCGTCATACACGTTTATTACTTTTTTTTAATTATTTTTAAACATGTGAGTGGGTGTGTGTGTGTGTGAGAGAGAGAGAGAGAAGCACAACCCTTACCACAGCGTCCACTGTGTGTGTAACCTTCCAATGGGGGGCGCGCGCGCGCACGCGCAAACACACACACACACACACACGCACGCGCGCGCACACATACGCACCATGTGCTACAGTATCCGCTTCCCGGTCGCGCGCCTCCTCCTGCCCCTCGTGGGGGAGCGCGAGATAGAAACACCCCGAACTGCCCAGAGACTAGAACCTCTCTCATTCACACGCTTACTAAACCTCCACACTTTACTATCAACTTTACCTCCAGACTCACGGGTCCGGGCACAACATCCACCTCAGAGGAGAGAACACACACACACACACCACACACACCCCTGTCTCAGCGCGAGCTGTGGACTCTCCCAATGAAGGTGACCTTCAGTTCATTGGCTCGAGCACGCTGTTACGGAGCATGTGCGCGAGCCGGAGAGAACACACAATGCATATACACTTACACACATGTATATGTATACACGCACACGTAACTGGCGATTTTGGGCGCACACACATTTACATACTTATACAGAGCCCGAGCTTTTATGAAGGAACAAATAAAAGATTTACGGTTTTAGTTGATCCGCTTCTTGGTCAGTTCCAGTTCCGACTTGGAAAGTCTGTTTCAGGCAGAGCGTCACTGCTGCAGCATTTAAGGTGGAACCGAAGAGTTCGCTTCAGCACCATTGCACCGTTTTCGCTCAGATATGTATTTATCTATCACTAAATCGTTTGAACAACGGCTCTGTCTGATTACAGCAGGATTTTTTTTTTTAAAAACATTTCCCCTTCTTTTCTTACACTGACGTTACCAGCTCCTCCTGCTGCAAGGGCCATTTAACCACTGAGCCTCCCCTTATTTACCACTGAAACACAGGGTATGAACAGGGCAACGAGTTTATATTCATAAGGAGACTCCAGACGGATCTTCAATCAGGTTTACAATGAGCAAAAACATCCCAAAGCATTAAGGTGCCTCGCTATGGCAGGGTGTTATGAAGGTAGGTCACTAATGAATGGACACTAAGGTGGACAAGACTTTACCAAGTTAAAAAGGTCAACGATGGATTATTGTCTTCTGAGAATGTTGGTATTATGCTTTTTATACATCTTCAGTCAATCTGGCTATTTTAGATCCATTCAGAAGAGTAATTTCTCTCTAAAATAGCCTGTAAATGTCTGCAGGACTTGTCAGTGAGGATCTTCCACACTTTGTCTAGCTGAGCTTTGGCCTTTCCTTGTGCTCTTTAAACATCTCCTCCAGTCCAACTGGCTGTTTTATCTCCCTCAGGCTTGTAGCTTCAGTCTAAAATAGTCTGTAATTTTCTGTATAACTTGTTTAAGCTGTCAGTGAAGATCTCTCTACACATTTCCTGGCTGGTCTGGCCTGAGAGCTAGGCTGACTGAGGAGAAGGCACATGATGTCCACCCCACAGTCCTTCAGTGGACGACCTCTGAGGGGCCAGGTGTGACAAGAGTTCTGCTGTTCTACTGCTGTGGTCCAGGTAAACTGGGACTAATGGTCTGTCAGGACTGTGTGGTGAAGGAGCAGCAAAGGAATTAGAGCTATAACTTGAGAGAGGAGAGGAGAGGCTGGTCAGCTCTCTGGAGGAACCTACCACACGGGTTCTTCAGGGGTCTCCTGCTGTTCCCTGTCTCCCCGTCCTCTGCCAGGTCCACCGAGGTGCAGCTGGGCACTGATGCTGGGATCTCATCCGTCTTGCTCACCATGATGCCCTTCCTTCAAAACCAAGGTGCTTCCAGACTGCGCAGTAGATACAGTAGATGTGTAGCGTTCCTCTCTGGCGCCTGTTAAACGGGGGAGCTGCCTGCATGCAGAGAGACACCAAGATCCCAGAAACGAGCTCCCATTAGAAGGACAGCAGCTCCAGGCCCGGCTGTCACACGTGGTTCCTCCTCTTGACCTCTTTGCCTTTGTGTTGTTCCCTCCCCTCCAGCTCAGCTACGGCAAGCCCAACAGGACACTACCGGGTCTCACCGAGAAACTGACGCTGAAGTCTTAAAGGGGAATCGTGCACCCAAAAAATATTCCGTAGGATTAAATCTTTAAAGATTTTTGATTGTAGAATGGTACAGAGAGCTGTGCCCAGCAGTGGTAAACAGTAAATATACACACACACTATGTGGAAACAATGGGACACACCTGTTTTTCAGGGTTTGGGCTAGGACCCTCAGAGCAATCTTAATACTTCAGTGTACCAAGACAACGCCACGCTTCCAACTTTGTGGACGCACTTTAGGGAAGAAACTCTATATATATATATATATGTATAAAATAGAGAGAGAGAGAGCAATTTGTGCTCCTCAAGACGCATTGATGAACACTAACCGGACAAAAGTATTGGGACACCTGGCCATTACACCAACAGGGAACAGGGACTTTAATGACAATGCATTCATACATAGACTTTAATGTAGCCATTCAGTCTGTAGAGCATTTATGAGGTCAGGAACTGATGTTGGACGAGAAGGCCTGGCTCACAATCTCTGTTCCAGATCATCCAAAAGGTGCTGGATGGGGTTGAGGTCAGGACTCTGTGTGGCCAGTCAAGTTCTTCCACACCGAACTCCTCCAGCCATGTCTTTATAGAGCTCGCTTTGTGCACTGGGACACAGTCATCCTGGCATAGAAAAGGTTCTTCCCCAAACTGGGTCCAGAAAGTTGTCTTGGTATACTGAAGTATTAAGATTGCCCCAAGGGTCGTAGCCCAAACTCTGAAAACAGGTGTAACCCAATAATTGTGTTCATACAGTGTGTGTGTGTATACATTATATATATATATATATATATATATATATATATACACATACACACACACACTTTGTATATATGTATGTGTGTGTGTGTGTTTACACACACACGCACGCACAAAAACATACATATAAACACATATATACACATACACATGTATACACACATTTACACACACACAGTACTGTACAGAAGTCTTGAACCCCCCCGCCCACATTTCTTCACACACATCTGTGGATCCGCCAGTGAAGACTTATGAACGAATCTCTCTGCTTTACACTCGGCTGGTAACCCGGCATTCAGTGACACGCAGAACCGCGACCTCACTGGTCTCAATATTCACATCACACACACCACGTTACAGCCGGTACTTCAGTTCTGCACACACAGTGATCCAGCACACACTGCAGTTACCAGGTTTCTCTGTTCTTCTCCTTGGCCTCCCTCTCGTACTTCTCCAGAGTCCGTTTCTCCACCATGCCCGTCAGGTACCTGGGGGGGGGGGGTGAGACAAGGCCGTGAGACACGTCCCACACGGAGACACACCAACACCCCCAGCAAACACACCATTACTCACATGATCTGCCCTCCGATGGTGGACTTTCCGGCATCTGGAAGGACAGGAGACAAACAGACAAGTGAGGAAAACAGACGGAACTCAAAATCACAATAAATACTCAAACTCTGTACATACACGTGTGATGATACACACAAAATAACACAGATGTGTTTGAGTGTGTGTATATATATATTTTTA
>JBBJLS010000001.1:22698414-22724959 GCA_037577275.1 Bryconaethiops microstoma
AAATGCTCTACAGAATGAATGGACACAAATTCCCACAGAAACTCCAAAATCTTGTGGAAAGCCTTCCAAGAAGAATGTAAGCTGTTATAGCTAGCAAAGGGATGGGAGCAACTCTATATTAAAGTCTATGTGTTTGAATACAATGTCATTAAAGTCTCTGTTGGTGTAATGGTCAGACGTCCCAATGCTTTGGTCCTTATTGTGTACCTTCAGTCAGGTGTTCCAATTCCAGGTCTGGCACCCCCACAACCCCCACACATTTTTGTGCTTTTACTTTTCTAGCAGATTCAACTCATTAACTCTTCTTGGCATGGTGTTGAATAAAAGAAAAGTTTTGGTTTTTTTTCATTTGGGAAACTGAAGGCTTCTGAAGCCCCAAAGTATGTGGACAATATAATATTCATATTCACTTCAGAAGAATGTGAACACGATCTGAGAGCGTCACAGTTTCTCTTACATACTGCAAATAAAACCAGTTTAAATATTGTGGGGTTTATTTAAAACAACAGAATGTGACAGCACATAAAAATAACTCTTCAATATGCAATGCACAGAACTAGAGAACATGAATACATTTCTCCTGCAAAACACCAGACACAGATATTTATTTTGTTGGATTCATCAGTATAATTCTATTCCTATGTTCCTTTCTTTATGCATGAGGCATTTATGCACAGTTGAAAAGATAGCATATGTTTTTGTCAGGCCTGGATGGTGAATATTGCCTATGTTGTCTTATACCAGTGTATTGGTTTACTCCCTCCCTGTATATTGTAAATTCCAGATGCATTCTGTTACCACATGGTATGTTTTTAAGCGTATTTCATTATTAATTAACTAGAGCAGTGTAGTAGTGTAGAGAAAAAAAGCACAATGTGCATGGGAACACCAGGACACGGATTGGGAACCCCTGTCTTAAAACATGCACTGCTCTTTCCACGGTACTGCCAAACTGATGTAATAGTGCGATAAGACTGGCTTCAAATACCGAAGAGACTTAATTAAAAAACACAGATAATTTTGGCCAGCCTAATAAACACAAACAAGCCAGTCGCCTTCATCACTGGGGAATCAGATTATTGTCAGCTCTGAATACTAATAACACTCTCATTTGCTATTAGTGTTTGACAGTAACAATTACAGTTCTAATTGTACAAATATCCCCTTTCACATGTCAAAAGACACTATATGGACAAATGTTTTGGGACTTTAATGACATTGCATTCAAACACATAGACTTTAATATGGAGTTGGTCCCCCTTTGCACCTAGAACAGCCTCCACTCTTCTTGGAAGGTTTTCCACAAGATTTTGGAGTTTCTGTCTGAATTTGTGCCCATTCATTCTGTAGCATTTATGAGGTCAGGCACTGATGGTGGACGAGAAGTCCTGACTCACAATCTCTGTTCCAGTTAATCCTAAAGGTGTTGGATGGGGTTGAGGTCAGGGCTCTGTGTGGCCAGTCAAGTTCTTCCACACTGAACTCATCCAGCCATGTTTTTATGGAGCTCACTTTGTGCACTGTGACACAGTCATGCTGGAATAGAAAAGGTTCTTCCCCAGACCGTGTCCACATAGTTGAAAGCATCGTGTTGTCCAAAATGTCTTGGTCTGCTGAAGCATTAAGACTAAGTCCTTCATTGGTTCAAACACTGAAACACATGTGTGTCCCAATACTTTTGTCCATGTTGTGAAATTGGGGGGCTTTTGCGCCGACAGAGGGCGCTGCTGCGAGTTGCCCGGATGTTGTTTGAGCTCTAACATGGCGAGGACGGGTTTTACCTCGGAGGGGTTTTGACTTTTCATGAACGACTTTAACACTTTATAACCAGCTTTATAACCGGCCACACACGGGGGATTCATGAAATCAGACTCTTAACTGAGTCCACGACGTGTTACCAGGTCAGTCCCAAACTGTTTTACCCTGTTTTGGGCTTGTTTAAGCTTCACTGGCTCGACAGAAAAACAGGTTGTTTTGAGACTTGGAGTTTCGGTAGAGTTTCTGATCAGTTTCACACTGTTAGTTCTCTCTCTCTCACACCCACACACACACATACACACACACAGGCTTAGAGCCGCTCAGTCCAGCTTTAAACTCTCCACTTTCATCATGTCTCAGGCTTAAATCCTGAGCTAAACCAAGCTAAATGGGCACTATTCTGAGAGCCTGGAGCTTAAACAAATAAGACCAAGCTTTGGTGCTAAAGGAGCAAGTTGTAGCCTAAAACGGAACAAACTACTATTTTGAAATGTCCTTTTCTTAATCACTTTTTTGCAAAATTAGTGTTTCGTTAGCATTTGACCCAACTAACCATTTGTTTAGCCCAGCATGGGTTAGTTGTTTCAGTAGCTACTTAGCTCGAAGCTAACAAATGGGTTTTTGATTAAGTGTAGTCTGAATGTTTAATCTCCTTTGTTAAGTGTTTCAGAACATAAGTATGTTGGTCCAGTGCGGTGGAACGCTAGGGTGCTAACATTTCTGTTTAAGTAGGTTGGTGAGGGAGGCCAGCCTTATTAGTTCAGTAATAGGTACAAGCCTGTACAGATATACACTATATGGACAAAAGTATTGGGACATACCTTTGAACGATTTAATTCAGGTGGCCCCTTACTTCCAGTGAAGGAGATTCTTAATGTTTTAGCATACCAAGGCATTTTGGACAACACCATGGTTCCAGCTTTGTGGAAGAATCTTTTCTGTGTCCCAGTGCAGAAAGCGAGCTCCATAAAGACATGGTTGAATGAGTTCGGTGTAGAAGAACTTGACTGGCCGCACAGAGTCCTGACCTCAACCCCATCCAGCACCTTTGGGATGAATTGGAATGGAGGTTGAGATCCAGACCTTCTCGTCCGACATCAGTGCCTGACCTCATAAATGCTCTACAGAATGAATGGGCACTAATTCCCACAGAAACTCCAAAATCTTGTGGAAAGCCTTCCAAGAGTGGAAGCTGTTACAGCTGCAAAGTGGGACCAACTCCGTATTAAAGTCTATGAATTTGAATGCAGTATCATCAAAGGTCCCTGTTGGTGTAATGGTCAGGCGTCACAATACTTGTGTACATATAGTGTACCTACATAGTCCACTAACTGCCAACTATAGTGTATTTGTTTGTTGTTTAGATTAAGGCAAGGAAGAAGTTTTAAAATCAATAATTACTGTGTGGTAAAAGTTTTCCTGGTTGTTCTGGTTGTTTTTGGTCCTTGATGATAAGATGAAACTCTTTTGAAGGCACTCAGATGGATAGATAGATGTCAGGGCCTGTTATTTTCAGTGTTTTTGAGATGATGAATAATGTGTGTCTCTTCGGTGTCGCCAAGGGTGTTTCTCTAGATGTTGTGTGATGCTTTCTTTTATTCAGTTGATCTTAAAAGATTGTTATCCAATTGAATATTATAGTAGTACGTTTTGCATCCCAGGGTTATTGCCTGCTTATGTCTTGTATAATTCCTAAATCCTGACCAAGGGCTAAATAAAACTCTTAAGCTGAAGAGAAGAGTTGCCTTTCATATTCCAGATACTCCAGTAAGTCTTTGGAGAGTTCCTAGTGTGTGTGATTGCTTAGTGGTGTTAAGTTTTCAGTTTATTATTCTTTTCATATTCTTTTATGTTGTGGTGGATTTCGGAATTGCTCTAGTGTTAAAACATTTGTTAATGTCCAGTGCTGGGCACTTGTATAAACATTTCTGATTGGTTCATCAGGCACCGAGTATTGATCATTTGAAAACATTTGAAGAGACATTTGAAATGTGGTTGGAGAGAGAATTGTCGAGAAACCTTTCCAATGTCTGACATGAGGGTCGTACGCATGCCCGAGAAAAAACTAAACGCGAAGAAACAAACTTGGAACACGTAGCACACTCAGAAAATGGATTCGGCAAAGTAAAGCTCAGGTCTGTTATATTAATAAAAAAAAAAGACATGCGCCTCTGTTTGTGGTTTAATTAAAAATAATTAACTTGTAAATGCGGCTACACGTTCACTCGTACCCATAAAAGGCTTGGTAAGAGCAAGCAACATCATGAGTTCAAGACTGGGCGACGATTTATTTATGTATTTTTTTGGCCCACAAAACCAATGTTTGGGTGTCTCTAAACACTTGTTTTATACAACCTTGCAGTCACACTGAATAAAAATAATTTGTAGTTTTTTATCGAGGCTACAACTAACCGCTGATTTGGTAATCAATTAATCTGCCAGTTATTTCTTCAGTGAATTAATAAGTCACAAACATGAAAGCTAATTTTTCCGTCATTTTTTCCAAAAACAAAATGATGGTCCAAATTGCCAATACCAAGTCCTAAATGTTGGCTAAATATGTGCAGAAGATATATTCTCATTTTTGTATATAAAATGCAGTAAAATATTTGTACGTGGCTAATGATGAATTCTTAAAAGGAAAAATGTAGAACACTGGGTGTTAAGAGGCTCTGAAACATTAAATGTCTTTAACTACAGACTACAGAGGTGGATGGTTTCTGCAGTAACACATTTTCTCACACACACACTTCTCTCACCCTTCATGTGCATGCACACACACACACACACACACACACACACACACAAACTTTCTCTGTCTGCAGAAAATGCAAGCTGACAGTTAGTTAAAAACATGTGTGATTCATTTTTTAAGTACGTTTGGCCTAATAGACCAAAAGAACCACCTACTATGAGACAAATTATTCATCACTTCGAAATGCACATCCCCTTCTTCCATCCTTCTTTACATGTTTTCATTTCAAGGGCTCCCTCATCACCGCGGTGCTCCTGTGCCACACAAGATCAGTTTTACAAAGTTGACACTCTTTTAATTCTTATTTGGTGTGAAGTGCTCCCGTGCAGTAGATGGTCAAAAACTTTTCTCCACTTGCGCCGTGTTTTAAAGTTCAAATTTTTTTTGTTTTGTTTTTTGTTTTTCTCTTGAAGTGACGTAGCCAGCTCTGTGACACGACAGACTCAGTGCATCATGAAACTTATTAGCAACTTCTTTTATAACTGAATTAAACTAAATTGGGGACGGTACCTTGCTAAAGGGTACCTCAGTGGTGCCACTTGCAGTCCAGGGATTCGAATCCACAGTCTTTATAGGGGCAACTCCCTAACCACTAGGCCACCAGCTGCCCCTGGGGATAAGGACAAGCTCCCTATTCACCCCCTTCATTTCAGAAGAAACAATAAAAGAGTAGGTGACCATGAACCTTTGGACATGTAGTATACATTTATACTACAACTGGTGGCCCAGGGCATTCGCCCTGCGATCATAAAGTTGTGGGTTCGAATCCCAAGACTGCTAGTGGCACCACTGAAGTACCCTTGAGCAAGGTACCGTCCCCACACACTGCTCCCCGGGCGCTGTGTTCCTGGCTGCCCGCTGCTTCACTTGGTGAATGGGTTAAATACAAAAAAAGAATTTCACACTGTTCACACTGTGTGCTGTGGTGTGTTCACATATGACCGAATGGTCACTTTACACTTATACTTTACTTAATCCCTTTGTTCAGTTTTGTCTCAGCAGGTGATGGACCTGTTTAAAATCAATATATCCTTTGTCACAGCATGTGTTAGAGGCAGTTCAATGAAGAATAGCTCTACACACTGGTTGCGAGAGAGGGTAAATCTACAACCTCTCATGTCCAGTTTCTTGTCAGGGAACCAGTTGACAGATCAACGGCCTTTCAAGGTAATTCATTATTTCTCATGAGATTTTCGTCATATTTTTGATGCAGGAACTTTTGGCACAAGTATCTGAAACATGTTGTACATCCACAAATGTTGGCCACAAATGTTTGACATCCTTGCCAAGGATAGTGTTTCCATCTTGCTGGCTTTTTTTTTTTTGCTTGTACTTCTTCGTTCTGTACTTGCTTTATTCTCCGGTTCTGTTAGTCTACAGCAGCTGGTGTCCCGAGTGTTTCGAGGCATTATGGGAGATTCAGATGAGTCATATCTGTACTGGACACTGCAGACATTCCTGGGATTCTTGCTCTGAACTCTGTCCTGATGTACATACAGCGTATTAAACAGAGCCAAAATCTAAAAACTGGCTCCACTGTTTAAATAAACTTAATACTGCAGTTTTAATTAACCACGTAATGCATTCCATTGCAACTGAAGTCTTAGTATTTACAAACACCAGTTCTTAGGATGTGTTGTCTTATAACTCAAAGAAACTCGTGTTAAGTGAGCCATGACCACTCTGAGTCATGTTTGTATTTGCTGTGAATGTTAAGACACATTGCTGAGTTCATGCAAGCATTCCAACAGTCATTGTTACTCCTAGGAAGTCATTAAAATATTTGTTAGTTACCTTCTTGTTACATCAAAGCGCTTTATAGTGATAATTTGGCTTTCGTTTTCACTGTATAGCAAATACGTTTCCATTGGTGTACCTGAACCATATTCAGTGCGTTTAGACGTGATCTTTATTTAGAATTAGTCGTAAAGCAGTTAAGCAATTTCACAATAATTTTTAGGATGTGAAAATTCATTCTGCTACAGAAAAAAGTGTAAAGTATATGCAAGTCTAAGCTTTCTGTTTCTATGAATGTATGCACTTACGTCTTTTTGGATTTTGTTTCTACTTGTGGCACCAGGCACGGTCTGACAGCCGCTGCTGAGTGTAGGAGGTGGTCATACCTAAGGTATGAAGGTAATTTATGCTTTCAGAGATGTGCTGGATTGGCAGTAGTCCAAAGTGATTTTTTAGATTTTGTAATGTGTGCGTGTGCTTTTTATGCCTTTTTGCCCCCTTTTTGTTTCTTAAAGGGAGCTGTGGTATGAAATATTTTATTAAAGGGTTTGATTTAGGGCCCTCTTGATGTCAGATTATCACAATTATTGTGGCCAAAAACTAATTCTTGAAAACATTTATCACAAAGTCAATAGAATTTTTTAACAAAATATCGGGCAAGTTACTCTTAAAATTTGTTTGTGTTTTGCCTCTGTTTCGCAAATTAATTACACAAAATATGAGTGATGGCTTAAGACCTACACTACACTAACCCCTGTCACGTCAGTTTTGTTGTATGACCTTGTTGGTGAAACATATTTTACTTTCTGCTCTGAGCAACACAAGGCAACGATTTTGCTGCCAATGTTGTCTGGAAGATGTTTTAATAAGGTTACCACCACATAAAGCTTTGGAATTTTTTTATCGAATATTGTTTTAAAGAATCTTGTTGAGATTTATTTATTTGAAAATTGTTTATTTCAAATCTCTTGTTTTCAAATAATTTCTATTGATTAATATACCTTTTTGCCATGACATAACACATAACTATTGTTGTTGATATGGAATTAAACTTAAACTACTGCTACTACTACTTACTGTTAACTGGGCTTTCTGCAGATTGGGTTCTCTCACACACCATCTTTTGCAAAATTAAAAAACGGTGGCAAAGTAGCTCTTTTCGGGAGCAGGCGGAGCATCTTGCTCTCATCTGTCCTCTCCTCTGACATGATTTTGTGCAGCAGCAGTGGCCACACAGCGCACAATGTGTAGTAGCTACTGCACAGCTATTTTCTTGAATCTTCTTTTTCTTTTCTATTTTGGCTGGTATTAATCCTTCAGTGTGTAGCATCACACGATTGTGGCGCTGACTGCTTTCCGTTGAAGCATGCCATCACACCACTAAACATCCTAATACATTCTAACTGCTGACATAACAGCAAATTAGTGGAGATTCAAGATTACAGCTAATACGCACCCATCTTTTACATTCAGAGCTTTATATTTATACTTTATTATATCTGACAGTTGATCCATAACTTAGTCACAGTCAATTCAGGCTGCGTCTGAACAGTTGACGGACCCACTGATGGACGGAGCGCTGTTCAGGACACTCGAGCACAACATACACACTAGAGAAACACAGACACTCTGTTGGATGAGCAGCACTGTATGTCAGATTACATTTTGCAAAACTACTGAGCACACTTAACATGTGGTAAAGTTATACAGCTAAGCTGTTTTGGTTGCACGCTTTTGGGGCAGATGGAGGCCTGGTGGTTAGGGAGTTGCCCCTGTGATCAGAAGGCCGTGGGTTCAAATCCCAAGAGTGCTAGTGGCTCCACTGAGTTGCCCTTGAACAAAGTACTGTCCCTACACACTGCTCCCCGGGCGCCCCCTGTCAGTGGCAGCCTACTGCTTCAGTTGGTGAATGGGTTAAATGCAGAGAATTTCACGTTTTTCACACTGCTGTGGTGTGCTGTGTTCACACATGACTTTAAGGGGCCACTTTACTTGATGAGCTGTCTTCATCGAGTTTTTATTGTCCGCCCTTTTGAATTCATGACTACTATGGCACTGTAACCATATTAACCACAGCTAGACATAATCAGTAGACACAGTCATCCTGTGAAACAAGTGACACCAGCATTGAGGTGAACATCATCTCACGGACATGGAGATATTTAGCTGCTCTGTGGTCAGACAGCGAATACAAGAACAATTTGCAAAGGTTGTCAAATTTTTGTGTCGATCGATGGTGCACAAGCTAAAAATACGCAGCAACAGGTAGAACTGTTTATTTTAAAAAATCCCCAGCTGAAGGGTTAAGGAGCGAAACCACTATGTTCCAACCAGATAGTTACTGTTGCTACATTATTTACAGTACTGTCATGTATGTAATATTAATATCATGATTAGTATTTCAGTTTTTCCTATTACGATTATTGTCCATACGGTTATAATGTGGCACCTGTAGTTGGGGAAATTCTTTTTCTCTTGACATTGTCTTGACTTGAGTGATGTCAAACCCTTAAGTGATCTCTCTGCCCTTACATTCAGTGGCGTATGTGTGTTTGTATCCGTCCGAACACTTTGTCAAGCCTTGTGCCTGCAGTTTAGATGGTATAAAGCCGTGTGTACATAGCACATGCAAAGCATTGTGGTGTTTAGCCACATTGGTGTTGCTGAGCATATGAATGTAGGCATTACCCTGGAACATTCAAACGGGACGGGCCTTTTGTTTCTGATGAATAGGCATGAAAAAGAAAGAAAATGTCTCTGACACCTTTTGGGATGACTGGTATTGTGGTGAATGTTTTACACTGTGTTCTTAGTTAGAACAGTTACTAATGGAACACTAATTTGCTTTGTTAAAAATGGGTTATTTTTGCCCAACAGTAAATGAATGTATCTAAATAGTAATAAGCATATAATTATGTTTAAATGCATATTATAAAGCACTGTTAGTTACTGAGCCATTTTTAAGCTTCCTCAAGGTGTTGTTACTCAAGGATGGTGCATAAATTTCGTCCTTAGATCACTAAGAACACTGTTGCATGCTGAATGTAGTATCTGAAGCAGATTATGGCTCCAAAGCGCGCTGAAGCAGGGTTGTCATACGTATGGTGCATCGTTCTGAGAACTTTTGAGTGGTCCTCAAAGGGAGAAGTAGAAAGGCCATAGTCAAATCTTGGAACCTTAGAAGATAGTCATGAGTTTAGTGCACTAAAATCTGAATGTTGAAACCAGAAGAGCGATCAATAACACAGGTCAACAAAAAAATAATAAATTGTAATCAGAAACGCCAACACACTTTTCTAAACCGTTTTTTCATGTTGATTTGAGATCTGCCTTCAGTTTTCTTCAGTCACATCAACTTTTTGAATTATGAGCAGTATTAGATTTGCAATAGACTTGCATGTGGTTTTTATTAAAGCGCCGGCACCAATCAAGTAACTTTCAATATTTTCAGTGCAAAGTCAGATAGGCAAACACTGTGGCATAGATATAATGATCATTGTCAGTCAGCGACCACTGTTTCTTCAAAAACGCTTAATATATGATTATTATCTGCTAATTATACCAACGATCATGCAATATACAACTAGCTTCATCACAAAAACTGTACGTGCGGGAAAAACTAAACACAGATTTGAAATCAGCATGAAAAACACTACAAAACCCACATAAACTTATCTCTGATGATTTTGACCTGTTGCCCTGTGTAATCTTCTGTTTGTGGTTGCTGCGATGAAATGGGGCTGGTTTTCTCAAAGTTTGTTTAATGCTGTTATTTGTGGCAGCCACCTTGGTTGTGTCTAAGTTCTGCCAAGGGAGTTATGTAGCCTTCACAAAGTCTATAAGAATGTACAAAGCAGGGCTGGGTGATATTGATAAAACTCGGTGTCACAGTATTTTCCTATTTTTTCCCCCCAAATATGTAACAGAATCAGGTGTTATTTGAGCCTGAATGTTGGTACTTTATGCCACAGGGATGTCTTAAAAACTTGACATCACTTGTTTTGAATGGACTGCTCCTTAATTTGTAGTAGCCTTTTATAAACTTCAACCGGACATAAACCACATTTTCAGAAAGGAAACTTGCTTATGTTCTTTACTGAAACACCCAAGAATGGACATTTCCGTAAACTGCACTATATGGACAAAAGTATTAGGATGCGTGATCATTACACCAACAGGGACTTTAATAACATTGCTTTCAAATACATAGACTTTAATGTAGTTGGTCCGCTCTCTGCAGCTATAACAGCTTCCACTTTTCTTAGAAGATTTTTTGGAGTTTTTGTGGGAATTTGTGTCCCTTCATTCTGTAGAGCATTTATGAGCTCAGACACTGATGTTGGACGAGAAGCCCTGGCTCACAATCTCCATTCCTGTTCATCCCAAAGGTGCTGGATGGTTAAGGCCAGTCAAATTCTTCCACACCAACCACGTCTTTATGGACCGTACGTTGTGCGCTGGGGCACAGTCATGCTGGAATAGAAATGGGCCTTTCCCAAACTGTGTCCACGAAGTTGGAAGCATGGTGTTGTCCAAAATGTCTTTCTTTGCTGAAGCATTAAGATTGCCCTTCACTGGAAGTAAGGAGGCTTAGCCCAAACTCTGAAGTACAGGTGTGTTCCAATACTTTTGTCCATATATATCTGGATCTTTTGTTACCTATCATTTCCACTGGAATTAGAAAATATGTTGTGTTGTATAATGTCAGTGTCAGTACTTTGATGTAGACGATACAGTGGTAATCAAAGCACTGAATGTAGGTTCAGATCTGTGCCCTCTGGGTTGAATTTGCTGCTGATTCAGATTTCAGGGGTCAGCCACAATTTGCTGCCCGAGTGCTGAGTACAGCAGACTGTGTAAAAAGGTCAGTCTGATAAGAGTGCCCTAGATGCCATTGAAGGCAGTGAGTGTGTATGATCTGGCAGCCGTACATAGTCGGCATTTTTAACATGGAGGAAAGCAAATACAGCAAGCTCTTATCATTGCTAGTAATAATAATAAATTTTATTTAAAACACCTTTCAAGGTACCCAAGGACACTGTACATTAAATGACAGGAGTTACACAATAAAAGAAAAGAATAAAATACAAAGATGGACATAAAATTAAAATAAGATAATATGAAAGTACTCAAAACGGGGAAAAGAGTATCGTGTACTATACAACAAATACAAAAGTACAGCGAACACAATTAAGAGGCAATGGAATAGGCCAGTGTAAAAAAAATATAATAAAAAAAATCCTAATTGCAGTTTTATGCTTGGGTTTAGTATGATGCTGAGAGTTTCTCATGGATGTGGCTGTTGCCATTTTAAACTGAAGGCCTGGCAGTGGCCTGTCGGCATGGCCCTGACCACAGAGGCATCTTTCTCGCTGTTCACCAGAGCATAATGGTATGTCAGCGGAATGCCAGACCGAACTAGGAAATGCCATGCCTATTTGAATTTGGCCGCTGTTCACTTCCTTAATGCTCAAACACAACTTATTGGTTTTCCCCAAGTGTGCAAAATGTGCTGTATGCAATGTAGATTAAAAAAAAACAAAACACACAGGTACATATGAACTGAGATCCGATAGCTTCTCATATTGATACTCTTCAGATGACAAAACAAACTACCCACACAGGCCACATTCATGTAGACACATTCAAAGTACAGATTAGATACAAGTCAGTTAATCAAGAATTGATCATTGATTTAGAAAAAAATTTTTTTATCGAGTATTCAGTGTAAATCAAGTACTTGTAATTGTGGTATCTTGGCATGTTGTTGCATCGTTACACCGTTATGACTTATAAATTACATTATTAATCAAATCACTTTCAGTGTCACATCACGCATCGCTGGTACACAGGTACAGTACATGTGCATGAAATGCTTGTGTGCGAAGCTTCACAGAGCAGGAACTGTATGATAACAGACATACAATATATATTACAGTGAAAGAGAAAATCTAGATAAACATTGTAAAATGTGGCAGTTCATTTGCTCATTCATATTGAGAAATATGTTGTTTATAAAGGAAAATGGCAAAGTTCCATGTGTAAAATGTAAGATATTTGTATTTAATGAGTAGCTGATCAGGGTTTTCTTTGTTGAGTAGTAACATCTGTTCTGCCCCTACTGTGCACATGTGTTTTTGTTGGCGGGAACACCTGCTACTGAGGCTCAAAGCTGACTTATTGGAAAAGAAAAGACCTCACAGGTACCTCTGTAGGCTCCTCTCCCTTTCTCCACACAGTGTGTGTTCATAAGAACTTGCAGGAGCTTCAGTCTGCTCCATGGCATGCAGTCTTTAAACAAGTTAATGCCGTCCTTGTAATAGATTAAATTATCTCACAATTATGTTAGGATTTTCTGAATAGGTAACGATAATGACTTTATTTGAATGTAATGTAATCTGACAGTGGAAACATCTGGAAGCACAGAAGATGGAGAATACTTCATAGGCCAAACAGCATTTTTTCATAAGCAAAGAAACATCTTTGATGATTTGATGGTAATAGATCTCTGCTTTCTCCACTTAGACAGAGTTTTGGTTGTATTGATGGTAGATCTTTCAGAATTCATGATAAAACTAATTTTATATCACGTTGTTAGACTGTGCCACTTATTGCTTTGACGTAATGCAAATTAAGAGTGGCCTTCCTATTATGTTTTTATCTTTGAACACATGCTTTAAAAAAAGTAAAGACCCCAGAGGCAGACCTCATGCCCTCGCTGACGTCTCTGCAAATGATCCGACTGCACTTCAAAAGCACTGCCCTTTTGAAAAACGCCTTTCAGTGCAGCCACAGACCAATAAAACGGTGGGTTTCCCAGGCCTGACCTGTTGGGCTGGGGTGCTTCAACAGGCTCATATCAGAGACGCGTGTTTGGCTTCAGGGAGTGTCTCTGATCCCTGCCGTGAGACGGGGCGGGATACAAAGTAACACTCGGCAGAGAGAGAAGTTCATGCTCCCAGATGGACAAAATGGTGAAAGTCTTTACGAAACAGTTTGAGCAAACAAACATGCAATTTTTTGAGATGTACAGTCTTATGCAAAAACTTGAATTTGTACATGCAATCATGGAGCTTTTCTCATTTACAAAAGTAGTTCTTTGAAGAACCATCATTTAGAAAAAAGATCTTTAGGGAAACAGAAGTGGTTCTACTGTGGTATTGCTCTATAGAATTCATTATTTTTTTTCATTCTCTCGCTCTCTTTCGGTTTCTTTCTTTTCTTCTTTTTCTTTCTTTCTTTCTTTTTCCTTCATTCTTTCTCTTCTTCTCTCTGTCTCTCTTTCTTTTTCTGTTTCTTTCTCTCTTTCTCACTTACAAAATAAGTTTTTTTTTTAATGAACCATCATTTATAAAAGATCTTCAGGGAAATTATTTTCTTTCCTTCTCTCCGTCTCTCCCTCTCTTTTCTTTCTTTCTCTCTCTCTCTCTCTCTCTCTCGCCTTCTTGTTCTTGCTCTCTCTTTTAAGTGTTTTTTATTGTATAATGTAAGCTGTTATAGTAAAATGTTAGAAGGAATCTGTATTTGTTTTTGGCTGACAGTAGCTTATTTATTTACATCGTTTGAGACAGTTTGGTATTTGCGTCATTCCTCTCTGTGCACAGAAGGTGTAGTGCAGTCTGTAGGTGGCGCTTTAGATTTTTTTATTCTACGTTGACACGCGTCTTAATGATGGTCACCCCTGCTCTCTCCTCTCCTACAGCGCTGATGCTCGGCTGCAGTCATGTTCAGCAAGAAGAAAAAGCAGCGCATCCAGATCTCAGCACCCTCTAACTTTGAACACCGGGTGCACACGGACTTTGATGAGCAGGAGCAGAAGTTTGTTGGTCTTCCTCGTCAATGGCAGAGTCTCATTGAGGACACAGCCCAGAGGCCTAAACCCTTCATTGATGCCACAGTCATCACCGCTGTGGAGCCTCGCAAGGTCGGATTGTGTATTCATGAATATGTAACCACAAGAGAATTAGTTTGTAAGTGATCAAGTGTTAAAGAGCAGTTAGATTATTTTTTAGGTTTCCTTTTTTCTTTTTTCCTTCCCAACAATGTCAGGTTGCTGTACTCATTTGCTCTGGTACACCTGAATTCTGCTTCTGGATTATTTTTTTTGCAAAACAGTATCTGGAATCAGTCCAGAGGAATTAGTTTTTTTTAATTATTATTTATTTTTTTTGCAAGTTTTTTTATATAGTAATTTGGATTTCTTTATGTATTACTTGAGATATACACAAAATACATCGGATACTTTTTTGTCTCATGCTGAAATAGAACTCCCTTAGTTCTAAGTGAAGATAATGACTCTGATGTTGACCTTTGCCTTTAATCTTGTAATACATGGTGTTTTTCAGAACATCGTGCGGGGCAGTAAGATAGGGGTGGATGGCTCTCTGACATGGCTTCTGGATGAGTTTGAGACAATGTCAGTGATCCGTTCAAACTCTCTGCGGCGGGACAGTCCACCTACGCAGCCTCGCAGTGACTCTGGGCGGCATGAGAATGGGGAGCACCCCCATCGGCACCATAGTGAAAGACCTGACCACACTGGAGACAACAAAGACAGGTAAAGCTGAAGTGATCCAATCTGGGGGATTGTTGAAAATGATTGGGCACGGTTAGTTTGGTTCATATCAGCTGCAAAACCATTTGTACCCCGTTATGCTGTATTTACACTGCTTTGGTGAATGTGACATTTGGATGCAGGATCCACAGTCTGAAGCAGTAAGACAAGTTTTCATAACAGATTTATTGTCTGCACTGTGGGAGTATCTAGTGAAAATGAAAACATCTCAGCCCTTGTGTTGCTGGTCCCCCAAGAGACCTTTTTAATAGACCTGCTTTAATAGTGACCAATATTATAAGGTGACTTCAGGAAAACATTGTAAGGAATCCACGAAGTCACCCAGTAAAGGACTGCGATATCACTAAAGCTAAAGCATTTGTTTTGTGCTCTGTATTTTCCCCTTCAAATAAACTATTATGTTTCAGATATTTAATATTCCTTCCTTGTGTCTGAGCAGAGAAAGAGCTCGTCAGGAACATCCAAGCGGTGACCCCCGGCAACGACCAGCCCGGGCCCCCCGTGAAGATGGACGACCACAGCAGCAGCCACGTGGCCAAGAGCCCAGCAGGCAAAAAGAGCGGGAGCGTCCAGCTGGACCACCCACTCCACCTCACCGAGAACGAACCAGAGACCGCGAGCAAGAACGGGACCGAGAGCGAGAGTTCCGCGAGTACCACGACCAGGTGGTCAGGAGAGAGGGGGCTAACGATAAACGACCCAAGTCCAGCTATGCAGGACGGGATGGCAGCCCCCAGTCCCCACGGGACAAGAGACCTCTTTCTGGGCCGAATATTCGCATGCCCAACCTGCCTGTTACGGAGGGGGTAATGAAGACTGCCCAACAAGGCCGACCATTTAACACATATCCGCGTACAGAGAGTGATACAGTGAGAAGTTCCAGCAGCCAGGTGAATACAGAGCAAAAATCAAGAAAACTGAAAATGAAAGCACATTTCAGCCGCATACATTTTGAATATGAAAGCAAAGTACTGTCTTTCCAATGAATAAAATAATGTCTGGCACTTGACTGAACTACACACTTATGTGGGGAAACAAACATTTCTGAAGCTGAAAATTAATTTCTCACAGAGTTAAACACTATCCCAGCCAAACTCTATTTAATCACATAGAATATTTGAATATTGGAGAAAACGGTCTACAGAATGCTTAAAAATATATAATAGTTGCAGGCCTAGTACTTTTATAAAACGCTTGTGGTATTTAAAATTCTACACCATGTAAATCTTTCCTTCAGACATACTGGTATATTCTCCTTTTAAAATGAATACTAAATCGTACCTAAATGGTCTCATAATCCCTTGAAATGTTTCTTGAATAATTTATGTAAATAATGCACGTGCCTCATCATCTGTGTTTCTCTTACAGGACTTGAAGCCAGGCAGAACTCATGAACCTCCCCACAACGGCCCCGCTAACGTTCCAAGCCGAACTGGAGGCAGTCGGGGTAAAGCAGCTCCTCGAGGGGAGCCGCAGCAGCATCACGCTTCTCATCCAGCCCTGGGCCCAGAACCACACAGCCAGCAAATTGCTCCTGCACCCAGACCACCTGGACCCCCTGGCCCTCCCCAGCAGGGCCGCTCCCCGCAGAGAGAGCCTCAACGGGTTTCTCATGAACAGTTCCGTGCTGCTCTGCAGATGGTTGTGGACCCGGGAGACCCACGCACTTACCTAGACCACTACATTAAGATCGGCGAGGGCTCCACCGGTATTGTGTGTATCGCAACGGTTAAGAGCACGGGCAAGCTGGTCGCTGTGAAAAAGATGGATCTGCGCAAACAGCAGCGACGAGAGCTGCTTTTCAATGAGGTGACTTTTCATAAATTGTTTATTTTTGCTGCACTGTTCTTCTGAAATGTCTTATCATTTCATCATCTGACCTTTGCCTTAACCACTACTAGGACAGGAGCTGTTATCAGCATAATCCTGCATAAATGTAAAAATGTGCTTAGTTTTAGTTTGATTTATCAATAATGAAATAATTTTATAATTTTAATAGACAGTAAACCATTTTCTTACATCATGTTGTTTGTTTTTTGGGGGTTTTTTTAGGTGGTGATTATGCGAGACTATCATCACGAGAATGTTGTGGAGATGTACAATAGTTACTTAGTCGGTGATGAACTCTGGGTTGTCATGGAATTCCTCGAAGGTGGTGCACTCACTGACATTGTCACACATACCAGGTTTGTATTTGTCCTCTTCCAAATTAATCTGAAGTTTAAAGTATGTCTGTTAAATTTTGTTCGCACGCAGAGAAGTGGTTTGATATTAATCTTTTAAGATTGCTAGTTTAAAACATGGTTATACAAGCAGTACTTTTTGCCTGTCACAGTTTTAGAGGTCATATAACTATTTGAAATATAGATATATAAATGCTTAAATTGTCCATTGACTTACACAGAATTTTTGCAGTGCCAAAACAAACATCTAAATATAGTAACCATTGACATGCAAAATAGTGATTATAATCTGTCTGATCAGTTCATGCCCATTTTTTTTTTATAGTTCAGTGTAGTCACGACTTCCATTTCACCATTAAAAACAAAGTAGATAACTGTTTTCTTATATTTCAACATGTACCATTTAGTAAGTCACTAGAAAGGTTCACCACTAGATGGTAGGTTTGCACTGTTGTCATGGGTTCATCATTCATGCACCTCAAGTATTAGACTCCTTCTTTTTGCAAGTTTTATTCTGACTTCACTGCAGAAATGGTATCTTATGTAATACTGTGTGTGTTTGTGTGTTTCAGAATGAATGAGGAGCAGATTGCCACTGTGTGTCTGTCTGTCCTGAAGGCTCTGTCAGTGCTGCATGCCCAGGGCGTCATCCACAGAGATATCAAGAGTGACTCCATTCTGCTAACTCATGATGGCAGAGTGAGTTATCAGTGCTTTGTTTGATTCATTGTATCGTTTTGCATTCAGATTGGTAGTCATACGATCTGTATTTCAAACTAACGGTGTGAGGTTTACTAGTATAAAAGTAAATACATGTGTACTCACTTACCTTATTGTTACCCTGGGAATGCTATAATAACACCTTAAATGGTGGTTCACTAGTACACAGTAATAATAATAAATTTTATTATAATAATAATAATAATAATAGGGGTGCACTGATATTGGAGTTATGTACCAATTCTATTGGTACAAACCTCCACATCTTTTATGTACGTGTCTGCTGTTACCTATACCACTGTGGAAACTTGAATTACCATTGTCAAGAAATATAACATTTATTTTAGTAGGATCACAAATGCGGAAAGATCAATGAAACGCAGCACAGCGGTCCAACAGCCAACATAAACAGGATTTAGAAATGTGAAGCTGTCAAAACCATTGCCGCAATTTCTAAGCGGCTTTCCCGTATGAAACTTTGTGTTCTTGTTAAAACCCCTCTCAGCTGTAATGTGTCTGGGACCCACAAGGTCCTTTCTCTGTGAATTATAAAAACATTACCAGCTCCCATCCCCTCTGTATGTGTCTGTCACTGTTTTCAGTGGTACCATACCCTCTTGTTGAGCAAACATAAAGAGAGGTGTCACATAGGGGCAGTGTTTGATTGTGGTTGCGGTTAGAGAAGAGGAAGTTTTCTTGGTAACCCTTAGCTTTTTCTCGGCAGGCTTTGTGTGTGTGTTTGCTTTTTAATGTTTCATTTCCTCATATGTTGGACAGGACTGTTCATGTAGTGCTCCTGAGGCTGTAATTCTTCATATGTTTAATCAACCTCACAAAGTCAGAACACTTGATTGGCTTCACTGGGTAATAGAAATAGAGAACTTTAATCATTTATAGAAGGAGTGCTCCTGTTCTCTTGTTTGTTTTACCACCTTTATTTTGACTCAGTAATATGTCACTTAATTACTTGGCCTGGTGCCTCTTCAGACTGTGTCACGTGAACCAAAAATAGGTCACATAGCTCCGGATCTGTGCATCAGGTTCTCTAATTCACTGGTGTTCAAAACGGTCCTTGGAAACCTCCATATTTTTTTGATGTTCCTTTTCACAACATGCAGGAATAGAAGTAAAATGAGGACTGTCTTGACGTCCCTAAGAATATGTTTAGAACACTGTGTGACTCTGTTAAAGAACGTTGTATCTTGCTAATAACATGGCCTAGTTATTTTTTTTTACAATGTGGGAAATGTACAAATGTTATTGGGTAATGTTCTTGTTACCTGAATGGAGACGTTGCACTGTGGTTGCCAAGAACATCAAAGGAAATGTTCTTCTTGTGTCCTCTTGTGAAAGGGTTCATCCTCATACGTCAGTCCTGCCCACTAGGAAACTACATCCTGAACTGTGTATCATCATGACAGTGTGTGACCTCATTTTCCTTTTTTTTTTTTTTTTTTTTTTTTTCCAGTTCTCCCTTGCCAAACTTCAAAATTGACAAATGTATTACCAACTTTTCTCACATAGGATGTTCTTTACTACGTGCTTATCATTTATTCCTCTTTGGTTCACTCCTAGGTGAAGCTGTCTGACTTTGGCTTTTGTGCTCAAGTCTCAAAAGAAGTCCAGAGAAGAAAGTCACTGGTGGGAACCCCATACTGGATGGCCCCTGAGCTTATCTCGAGACTGCCATACGGACAAGAAGTGAGCTCCTGATTGTCAGCCTTATTGTATTACTCTGTCGTCATGAACTGTGACTGTGCTCTGTGCATGTATTTTACCTTGTAATACCTAAAATGTTTGACAGGGACTGTGCTTTATTATAGGGTTGATGTTAAAAGATCTGTGACATAGCATGTAGCAATGTAAACTTTGCCATAGTGGTAGCAAATAGCACTGTAATGTTCTTGTTGGTGTTGGAATGTTTTTAACCAGTTAGAAACTCAGTACAACCACGGCTATGGCCAGGGAAGTGCATTAAAGAAACCTGAAATAATCCTTATCTCTACAGGTGGATATTTGGTCTCTCGGCATTATGGTTATTGAGATGGTCGATGGAGAGCCTCCATATTTCAACGAACCTCCACTGAAGGCAATGAAGATGATCCGAGACAACCTGCCTCCCAAACTGAAAAACCTTCACAAGGTCCTTTAGTAATCTCTGTCCATTGGTTGTTGTTTTTGTTTCTTTGTTTGTTTGTTTTTTTTAACTTCAGTATGGATTTTGTTGACTTTGCATTTGTTGTTCAACTTCTGCATATATTTTGTTAACTATGCAAGGTCAAATGTCTTATTTAGTTTCTTTTACTCCTTTAGGTTTCGCCACTTCTGAAGGGCTTCTTGGACAGGATGCTTGTTAGAGACCCTGCCCAGAGGGCCACAGCTCAGGAGCTGCTCAAGCACCCGTTCCTGGGCAAATCCGGCCCTCCCTCCTGTATTGTACCCCTCATGAGGCAGAACCGCATGAGATGAGCACAAGAAGAGCGCTGACCCTCGAAGAGCCTTAGAGGAGCTCAGAGCACTGTTCCTTTGAGGCAGGAGACCTGCAGAGAGAGAGAGAGAGAGAGAGAGAGAGAGAGAGGCTACTCTGCACATGTTACTGTTTATCTTTCTGGTCAAGCATTTGAAAGAACAAAGCCAGGTGTTGGTACTGTGAACATGATGCATGGCCAGAACTGAGAGCTGTAGAAAAGACAGAAAAAGAAGATTTCAAAGGAAAAAAAAAACCATTATATTACACTAATTTTATGGTCCCGTGCACACAGTATTGGCAAATGCCATCTTTGAGAGAATTTGGTCCCAGTGTTCCTCCTTTTTTAGTTTTTTGGCTCGTTTTGCCTTTTGGAACTATCATCTCCCAGTGGCTTTAAGCCCTGTGCCCAGGACTGTATTTCTAGGTGAAGAATGAATGACTTTCTTCACCAAATGAAGCTTTGTGGAGCTTCCTTTTTTCCCCTCTAACAGCGGAAACTAAGTTCCTTCTCTTAACTGAAACTTCATCTTCTGCACCACAACCACTCTCCTTCTTCAAATCAATTTAAAGAGGAAAATAACTACTGACAAAGAGCTATATTTTTACTGTTTCAGATGAAAAACACAAACACTAGGCTCCTGTTACAACACTATACTAGGTAAACACTGGAAGTGTGCTTTTATTTCAGACCATTTCTAGTTTTATGGAAGTTTGATAAACATAGAGCTATGTAATGTTTTTATATATTGTGATTTTTTTTTTTTTTTTTTCTACTTTGGGTGACAGTGAAGCACTGTTTTGAGATTGAAGCTGCACTCCCATTCTTCTTTGATTCCAGCACACAGAAACTGCTCTTCTGTGTGAATTGCTATGGTGAATAATGAAACATCACTCTTCCATTTAATTGCTTTTTTTAATTCAAGAGCTGTGGGAAGGGTTGCTAAAACTTAATCTGAAGGCTTATTATCGCGTCATACCTTGATGGCTTTAGACATTGACTGTTATTGAGGGATTTCTGTTGTAGAACAGTGTAATAGGACCCATTTGGAGGTCTCTTCAAACCCTGTCACATGACTGTTGAAATTCTGTGTTTTTCCCCCAGGCAGAATCGAATCTTAACGCGTGGCCTGTGAGCGGGAAGAGAACTGCACTACATGAATGTATAGCTTATCGCTGGCTACCGAGGTCAGGAGGGCCCACAGCACTGCAGAGTTTAGTGTTTCTTCTGATCTACAGCCTCTTCAGCTCTCGAAGGGCTTGCTAATTAGCATATGAGCTGATTCAGGTGTGTTAAATCTGAGAAAATGGTAAACTCTGAAATGCTCTCGCTATCCGAGACCAGAGTCGGACTTCCCTGCCGTTTCCCGTGTTACTAGGGCTAAAGTTCATTGGGCCTGATTAGCAAGGGATGTAGACTGGAGCTGTGGAGACTTAGCTTAATCCGACTGTGAAGCAGCTGCTGGAACCGTGTCTGCTGCGTAGATCTGGTGCTCGAACACTACCATAAAGCACTCGCACATTAATGTAGCTCCTTGAGTGTGTAAGCGCAATTTCGGTGTTTCACAGTGGGGTGCCACCAGTGCCTTGGTCTCTAGTCCTAGACTCCTGAGGCTAGTAGCATATTAGCTTGTACCTAGAGAGCAGCCAAAGACCATTCATACAGTGAGTTGAGCGAGTAAAGTACTTGTTAACCTGCTAGTACGAAATGACCCAAACACACTAAATCACACGCACTACACCAGCACACAGAGCTTTGTCATGATGCTGTATGCAAAAGTGTGGGCACCTTTGTCAGATTCCGTTTAGTTGACCTTCTTATGCCAAAATAAGTAAACCTCGCATTTTAATGCAGTTACTGTTTATTTGCAGGATTTAACATGACCGTTCAAAAGTTATGGCACGCGTTTTTCAACATGTTAAACTTGGCGAATAAATAGAAATTGTGCAGAAAATGGCGTAGTTAAATTCCCTGGATGCGTTAACTCGTTTTAATCAACACAGCCTGTCGTTTGATTGGGGGCGTTCAAACTGCATTTGCTTCTTCCGTCACATGTTTAGGCCTTTGGTGGATGAGTGGATTGACTTCTGGTTGAATTGGATAACACGATGACCTTTCGGTAGAGGTTTGGATTTGTCATTTGCCATTTGGGTGCAGGACAAAAATCAACAGTGTCGCTGCACCGCGCCGGTTTTTGTCTCATAGGCGGTTCGATGTTTTAACAGTTACACGAAAGATGTTCGATAGAAAGGATTTAGACTGGAGCCTTGTCTGATACTGTACATATTTTGAGAGATATTTGTCCTAATGGCTTAACATTTCTAATTCACTCGTTCAGCTGTAGTCACAGATTCTTGTAAAAAGATCTAGTGAACGTAATTTTTTGGTAGTAATTGTTTTAACAACTTTTTTTATTTTCCCCTCAAAAATGCTCCGGTTGTCTGGAGGTGGAACGAAAAATGACAATCAACAGTAAATATAAAATTAATATGAACTGCTAACACTTTTAATGCCAGAGAAGGTAGATGTAACATGTAGGATTGTAATGAACTATTGTCTATGAAGAAATAGCATTGGTAGAATCACGTGGCTCTTTTGAAACATTGCTTGGAGAGTATGTCATCATTGAAGCGTCAGAAGCACAGAGGGGTTTTGGATCCAGGGATCAATATCCTGATCATTCCTTTAAGAACACACGGCCTTAATGTGTAGAAATCCTCGCCGCGAGAAGACGCATGCTGTCTCAGTGGACACTACAGGGTAGGACCAATGACTTTGGCTGCAGCATCTTCTTTTGACACAACTGCAAAACGTTCACAATGACTTATTACGAACGTTCACAATGACTTTTTGTATGAGTATGAGCCCCTGTAGCCTCAAGCCTTATTCATGTTGTTGGAATGTGAAAATAGAACATGCTGTAATTCTGTCTGTCTCATGATTTATATGAAAAAAGGTTCAGACAATTTACCAGTAACGTTTTTTTTTGTTGTTGGTGTGGTTTTTATTTTGCAATGTTTGGTGGTTTCTACTTCTGTTCACTAAAGAGGTACATTATGAAATCAGTGCATCCTCTGTATGTATGCAAGATGCGACCAATCTGGGCTGATACTGTTATATACATGTCTTTTAATCCTTTAAATATGGTTAATGGATCCAGTTAAGAAACACTTCAGCTTTGCTTTCAAGCAGTGGTCCGAAAGTGTGTGGTTGTATAAATGAGTTTATTTCTTCATGCAGAGTGTGGGCCTTCGTGTACTACCATAGCAGCTCTGAACTTGATCCGATAAAGATGTGGTTTTAAGTAGTTATGTGCTGAAACAGATATGGTACTGATGCTATCATACACACCTAATGTTTCTCCTCCTATCAGATCTGTTTGTTTGCCGCTGCACCACTAATGGATTTTGCTTTATATGTTGTCTTTACTTTTGAAGGCTCGTTTCTCGTCATGAATGTTGGCCTGTGTGGTTTTTTTATTTTTATTTTTTTTTTTTAAACAATATCTGTAATCGTTAAATGTTTTGTCAGCCTGTAGTTTGTCAAAGAATCAGTTTAATTGGAAATGGAAACACGAACAAAGTAAAACCTTTTTGATAAACGTTGGATGTGTGAACGTGGTTTGGATGAGACTGTCTTTAATTAAAATCTCAAGAAGTTTAGGTTAAACTCCTCAAACGGAAGCCCGGAGTCCTGGACTGTGACTACTACTGACTGGCGTGCTCACATTCGTGTCTGAAATATCACGGAGTTCAATCAGTGTTCCTCTTGTTCTGTTAACTGTAGTCATGTTGTGCAAAAAGGCATCACTTTTTATAGTCAAACCATATCAGTTCATTCCATGATTTGTGAATTGTTGTTAAAAAAGGACTTTCAGCGTTACAGATTTTCAGTTTTGGTTTTTTTGTTGGTTTTTTTTTTTTTGCAAATACATTTTCCCCTCGTACAAATGTTTCGTTGTGGACTTTGTTTATTTTGTGTTTCCTTTACGATGTTTTATAGTTTGTGGTTTCCATACGTTTTCCCAGGAACTCTGTTTTAATAGACAAACATGACAAACGCAGCACCACCTTCATCACGTCTTGCACAGACCTCACAACCCAAATAGCCCTGAATAGATCTGATCTTATAACTGGGTCCACAAAGATCAAAGAGTACATCCGCCTGTGATTTTTATGAGGAAGTACTGTGATTTGAAATATTGCTTTAGGTGTATTTGTGTAACTAAACATCATGTAATGTGCATTAGTATGTTCTCTGATAAACACAGTCCCTTTTGTTTCTCAACCAGCGGAGTGGTGGGAGAATATGACAACCTGTGAATAATGACTTGCAGTGATGCCGTCAGAAGAAAGCGTTCCTCCCTGTGTGACTAATAGAATTCAAGGATGTAAACAACTCGATTTGGTTAGAAGAGTCTGACTGTGATGGCAAGAGACCCTCCGCTCATCTGATAAGATTGGATTAGTCATGTTAAATGAAAGAGGAACGCAGTTTTCTATCTTTTTGTAAGCCATCTGAAGCAAGGAACAAAGCTTAAGATCTTTCAAATGTCCATTTAATGAAAAGGAACAAAGCCACTGCTCTGATTAATAAGATACACTTGTATTCATTTGCACCTGTTGATAAGTATCTTCTAAACACACTTAACAGCCTCTACACTCACTGAAGATTTTACAAGTGTGGTCCCTTATAGTCACACGTGAACACACCGCAGCACACAGTGTGAACAGTGTGAAATTCTCTGTATTTAACCCATTCACCAAGTGAAGCAGTGGGCAGCCTGGAACACAGCAGTGTGTGGGGATGGTACCTCAGTGGTGCAACTAGCAGTCCTGGGATTCAAACCCAAGACCTTCTGCTCGCAGGGACAGCTCCCTAACCGCTAGGCCACCGAGTGCCCCAACAAACGTCTTATGGGACGGTTTTGTGAGACTTTGATTGCGTTCAGCCATAAGGGCATTAGTCATGACAGGTCCTGAGGTTGGATGATTAGTTGTGAATCACAAAGTCTCCAACTCATCCCAGAGGTACTGGGTGGACCTCCTGAAGACTGCAGCGTGAATCCATTTCTCCATGGCCCAAGGCTTCGTACCCATCAGGTACACACTTTTCATGGAGCACAATCATCTTAGGGTGTGTGTGAGTTATATTCAATAATTAGAAGCAGTATTTGGATGCGACTGGACATTTATTATCAGTTTTTTCAGACGTAGATTAAGCCTAATCTTGTACTATATTGCTCTCCCAATGGTGAATCCTCTTTTCTTTTTTTTTTTAATTATATGGTTTAGGCTTAATCTGGGTCTTTGAAACCAACCGGTAGTGTATTTTAAAGGAAAGCATTCTAGTTGCGTTTTCTTTACTGTTTCTGACACCACCTGCCCTGAAACTTTACTGCTTTATTTCAGATCGAGAGCATTAAAATAGAAACCACAGTTTCTGTACTGATACTAGATGTACTATATTGTCCCACTGCAGTACTTTTTTTTTTTTTTTTTTTTTTCCCCCCGAGCATTAGATCCTTTAGAATGAAACAGTCTGTTTTGGTACCTTTTTCTTAAATAATCTCTGGTCTGGGGCTTATTCAGAAACGGGCTGGGTTAAAAAAAAAATGCTGTTCTATAAAATATTGGGCAGTTTAAAATACATTAATTCAATATAATGGAAATTTACAGCACAGACTGTCTTTTGTGGAAAAGATATCAGAATATTATCAGTGGAAGTTGACCGGTCACAGATGAAGCAGCGGAAGGAACAGCCCTAGAGCGTCTGTCTCACACTTTGCCATCAGATCTGTTTTTGAGTTCATGACAAATAATCATAAACCACGTCCTTCAGCTCGAACACAAACATGATTTAATGTAAAAAAATAACACTACCGTCAGACCTGTTTTTTTTTCCCCCACCTGTACCGGTTTGCAAACAATGAAAAACGATCATAAACCACTTCCTTCATTTAAAGTAATAACACTTTGCCACCAGATCTGTTTGCCAGCCGAAATGTTTTCCCAGCACTAATATGGCCAATTTTAGAATTAATGAAAAATGATCAGATCATAAACCACCTCCTTCAGCTCGAAGGCAAACACGGTTTAATGTAAAAATGTAAAAATCAGAGCTTTTTTTTTTTTTTTTTTTTAAACCAGCACTGGTTTGGCAGATAATGAAAAATGATCATAGAAAAATGATCATACATGTATATGTATATGTATATGTATATGTATATGTATATACACACACATAAAAAAAACACGCAGAGAGAACTTCCTGCAGCTATATATATATTATATATAAATATAAATATAAATATAAATATAAATATAAATATATATATATATAGCTGCAG
>JBBJLS010000001.1:22731792-22760830 GCA_037577275.1 Bryconaethiops microstoma
TAAGGGTCTTGCTCAGGAACCCAGTGGTGTTATGCTGAAGGTAGGATTCGAACCCATGACCTCTTGGTCCAGAGGCAGGTATCCCACACACTAGACCCAAACCACCATTTGAACCCCACACCAGTAGAATCTCACAAATATACGTCATTCACAGCTCACTTTAATCATATGAGCCATTTTTAAGGCTGAGTTGAAAAATCACACAATGGGAGAATAAAATATATTTTGATATATTAGATATAAAGTATAAATAAAGTATGTGTGTGTGTGTGTGTGTGTGTGTGTTTTTAATGGCTCCGCGTGTTTGTGTTCCCACAGGACCAGTGTTTTTGATGTCTGCACGCCGACTGTCACCGTGGCCCTGTTTGCATGCTGCTCTGAGCTATGGGATCTTCTTCCTTAGTGCCCTGCCAGACTTAACCAAAGGTTCGTGTCATTATTAGTCATTTCCAACCAAGCAGCATCGCAGATAAGACCCATTAAGCCACCGCTGAATTAGTGTCTTGTAGCTATTATTCATCATTGTTTGTAATTTAGTCAATATCTGATCATGTGCACTTATGAGTCGATTCCACCTGCGTTTTGTTGTTAGAGAGGTTCTGTCCCACGTGGTACAAAAACAGGTTTTTGTAGTAATTAGGCTGTTAATTAATGGATAACTAATCATTTGTTTATTTCGTCACGTTCCTCTGGTGCTTTCAGGTCAAAACTGCTCTCATCCGATTATGCCGGAGCACAGCGGCTTCTTCTGCAGGCCCTCTCCCTGCAGGGGCTTCGCTCCCAAGAGCAACATCTACTTCTTCTGTAAGCCGGGCTACGTCCTGCCGCATGGAGTCAACCGCTCCCGGTGCCTTAAAGGGGCCTGGGCTCCCCGGGTGCCAACATGCTTACCTGAACAAGGTGAGAGCTCCAGCCATTCACCTTTACTTCGTGATGTTGGAGCATGGTTGGATCCTCCCCAGGATTTTGTTCCAACCACCTGTATCCTGCTACTGCTTGTTAGAGGGGACTATAGAGGCCAGACGGTTGGAACGCAATCCTTGGAAGCATTTTTACTCTCTGGATCCGAATTATCCAACTTTTGGATATCGACTTCAGAATGAGTCTCACAACATCAACACGTCACTCATCACACTCATCACAACACAGTCTTTGTATACAGTAATACAGCAATAGAGGGTGATATACAGTATATCCAAAAAAAAAAAAAAAGTATGACAATAATATTTAGATAAGCAATAAGTGTTCTCGACATGAATATTACTAAACATACTAAAGAAATACAAATAACATTATGCAGTAAATTGTGATTATGTTCAGTATATCAGTGTGTTCCAGTTCAGTATTACTGTAGTTTCGTCAGAAACCTGGTTCGACTCGATCAGTCCTTTTTAAATTAAATCAGGAGCTGCTGATGAAATTTCACAAATCCAAACAAAGGCTGGAGGAACCGAGGAGGAGTCTGGAACCGAACCTGTGTTCTCCTCACCAGCTCACACAACTGCTTTTACACACAGAACTAATCTGGATGCTTTTTACCGCTTTCTTGTTTGTTTGCATTTGTCCTAATGTCAGCTTTGCTAGCGGAAAGAAAAGGTACCTAAGACTTTTGCACAGTTCTGAATATGAATGGTAGCAAATGCTGTTCTAGAGGCAGACACATTTCACTTTTGTCGGACTTTAGTTCCTCATTTTGGATAGAGGAAGCGTTTCTATAGTCAGGACTTGCACAAGCAGAAATGTTAACCTGAATGACCGACATGATCTTTATAAGGCACTGGAGCACAGTGGAACCCAAAAGCTAGACTCTCTTCTTTCACACAGTTACTTGCTTCCTCTTTCTTTCATGCGAAGCCACACAGAGGCAGGAAACCAAAGTGTGAAGGGAAGTGAGCGAAGTCACCATACTAACCAATATTTCTTGTTCTGAGGCGTTTAAAGCCCTCGGAAAACTACTGCGTCATATCAAAGACTGCAGCCATCCGCTTACGCTGACACTTTTCCTAAAGCTGGCTTTAACTCGCGATTTTAGAAGAAAATGTGGCACCAAATCTGAGTCCTGCCTGCACTGCCTGTCCTGTTGGAATGATGTCTACTTTTTGTGGAGGTTAAATTATTCAACTCTGCTCTGTTTTCCCAGCAGGGCATGCAAAACATGACGACCCAAACAGAGCCACCAATTCAATTCCGAGTGTGGCTACGACTGCTGTGGGAGTGTCCATCTTCCTCCTCACCACCACGGCCTGCATGGTAGTCAAGTCCCGGCTGTACCCCTGTCAGTCCCAAAGGTGCGCTGCCTCCCCTGCACCCCGTCACAGTGACAGTAGTGTCGTTAGTCAAAACCTGGTTTAAATGAGTAGTCAAAAAATTACGTTCACACAGTTTTCCCCACCAAATATAGTCAGTCGGCCAGGACCAAGGACTGTGTGGCGTTTGCTTCGTTACTTTTTTATTGTAGCTGTTCGGCTATTGTTGCCTGCGAGTAATGAAAGCTAATTGGATGCCCAAACCTTTCATACCTTTTCAAATAGACTTCAGTATGTATTATCTGCAAAAATAAAAAAATGCTTGTAGATGGCTGCTACACTGCATATGTATGCATCCATGGTTTTGGGTAGGTTTACTTACCTGTAATAAACCTGAATAAAATAAGTAACATTAAAAAAAAAGAGAAATGAATATTTAACCCTGAATTATTGTATTGTATCAGTATTTCTTTGAAAGTAAGGCAGTAAAGTGAAAGTAAGGCAGCCGATTTCCTAACTCACTGTTGTAATGCGATGTCTTACTATTTTTAACTAAACAACATCCTTTTTAAAGATAAGTTATACAGTGCCAGAAACCACAAGTGTGGCGATTTAGGCATGCGGGGTTTTCAAAACTGAGGACATTTGTGAATGATTCATTGCTCCACTGGTGCTTTAAGGAGACGGTGGTCATCAGTTAACAGCGAGTGAGACTGTCTGCTGATGAATGATCTACATTCATTTTTAAGGGTCGTGCACTCAGTGTGGTCACGTCTGCCTCTTTCTCAGCAGGCGGTCTTCTGACCAGTTGGACCTGATGGTGGACGGTTTGCCCGTGTCTCTGCCCACCTATGAGGAGGCGGTTTATGGGAGTTGGGGTCAGCGGCTCCCGCCCTTACGGGGACCCACCCAGCTCCTGCTGGCCTCGTCTGAGCACAGCCCTTTATCGTCCCTCATCCAGCCGGAGTCCGGCCAGCGCGCGGATTCCTCGAATCGCAGCGCAGAGGCGCCGCCGCCACCGTACGAGGAGATGCCACTGCGGGCGGCGAATGCAGGGAACGTGGAGGAAGCGAGGGCCTCGCGCATTGCACTTTCTGTGGGAAAGGACAACTAACTGATGGACGCGTCAGCTCACCTTCAGCCTACTGATTGTCAGTCCCCTTTGCACTAGAATGCCAGTGGTTTGTGCCTATCAGCGTCGGTTCACTCTCAGTTAAAACAGATTTTTAAGTAATCAATGTTTTTTCTTGATCTTATGAAATCATGGCGCTAAGAGGGTGAACGTATTTAGCATAACAGTGACAGTGTTTGCATGATGGTTGTTTCTATATATATATATTTTTTAAAGTGACGTTGATTGTGTGAGTTTTCAGTAGAGCTGGAGACATGTTTATTGTTGCCCTCAGTGAGGACTAGACCACACTGGTCTTATGTAATAACAGGCATTACATTAGAGGACTAAGACATTCTGCTGGAAGACTGGAAATGATGGCTGGGGATGATCATTATTCCACAGCTGAAGCTGGAATTTCGAGTTCTGCCTCCATAATTGCACATATAAATTCAAAAGCAAAGGCCTTGCCCAGTTCAGAGCGCCTGGTCTGGTTGCTGAGATGTGATCTCTTGATCTCTCGACTTTTATTTTGCACCAGGCCTCCTCTGGATCCCTCTTTGAAGCTCCTCACTCTTCGTTGTTTGCGGAGACGTTTAACGCTTTCATTTACGAGGTGGAATATTGTAGATAGCATACAATTATTTAACCCATGCTTTGTGCTTAAATCCTTTATCTGTTCATGCTGGTTAATAGGAGTAAAGAGAGACCGTAAACTCGGAGCGCACTGTTAACATTCTTTCTTCTCTTTAACTTAAAACATTAATCTATTATATCATGTGGCCATTGAATTTACATTTTTTTAAAAATTGTATATAACATAATATATATCTACACAAATATAAATGTATAAAAATTTTGAACCTTTTTGAATTGAATGTTATTAAAGCTGTGTTTTTTTTTTTTGTAACTGGTCCAAGTGCTTTCATTCCTGCATTAATAAGACTTTATTGTTTTCTTCAAAATAAGGGTTTTAAAGGGGTAGAAGTTAAGTAGATGAATGAACCAGACTAGAATGCAGCGGGTAGAGAAACAGGATGGGTACTGAATTCATTCCAAATGAATTCATTCATTCATTTGGAATGAGGGGGAGGGAGGGGGGGGGGTATGGGGGTGCTGGCCCACATGGTATGACTGTACCCGCCTCCAATTTCCAACAAAAGTGTCGCATCCTTGAATAAACAAGCATAAATAAAGGTGTTTACGCAGCTGTCTGAGCACTCAGATCAAAGATAGCACGGGTCCAGAGCCCTGACATGACAACTGGAAAACAAACCATAATGAAAGTGCTTCAGGAGTCTCGTGTAGGTGCATTTAGAAAAGATCTCACACAGCTTGGCTCTTCATTCTGTAGGTTAGACCAACACTTTAATATCAAAGGCAAGTGGGTCAGACTGATGGCTGACAACCTATTTTTTTAATTGACTACCAAAGTAAGGCTTACTAAGGGTTAAAATGATTGGCGTGCAAACAAACTGAAAAAGTGTGCTAGTTATCATCTGCACATTCCCTCTGCTTTCGCTTAACCGCTTTGAGATGCTCATAAAAACTTTAAATTATTTATGGAAGGAAAATTGTTTTGCAACCTTTAGTTCACTCGTGAAAAAGTAACTTCCCCCCTGAATAACTGGTTGTGCAGCTGCAACCAACTTCTCCCTATAACTGGAGGTCGATGTTTCAATCAATGCGGAGGAACGTTGGCCCGTTCTTCTTTGCAGACCTGCTTAAATTCAACCACACTGGAGCGCTTTCAAGCACGAGCTGCCTGTTCTGGGTCCTGCCTGGGCATCTCAGCAGGGTTTGAGTCAGGACTTTGACGGGCCGCTTCAAAGGTGGTGGACTTACCCTTGTGCTTAACATTGTGGTCTTTCTGCATAAACCAACTTCCCTTGCAAGGTTTTCTTTTAGAGAGCAGAATTCATGGTTCCATCAGTTATGGTACCCAGGCCCCGAAGAAGCAAAGCATCCCCCACAGCTTCAACTGCCAGGTTTTCAACTCTCCCATTGATACCATTTTGCCTGGGTTATTTCTCACAGTGAAACCATGAAAACTGACCCTTTCTGGGGCAAATGAGATGTTCCAGGTGACTTCCTAGCCATGTTGTTTCCGAGCTTTTGAAGGAATTGCTGTAGGTCGGCCACTTCTGGAAAGATCCATCAAGTATATTTGTCATTCAACATGTTGAAAGTGAAAAAAAAAAAAAAAGTGAAAGTGAAAGTGATCATTCGGTCATACTTGAACACACCACAGCACACAGTGTGAACAGCATGAAATTCTTCCTCTGCATTTAACCCATTCACCAAGTGAAGCAGGGGGCAGCCAGGAACACGGCGCCCGGGGAGCAGTGTGTGTGTGTGGGGACGGTACCTTGCTCAGGGTACCTCAGAGGTGATTCTTGGGAATCGAACCCACGACTTCTTGATCGCAGGGCGAACGCCCTAACCACTAGGCCACCATCTTCCATGTTGGAACATGGAAGAACGAAATGTGTCACTCAGGGCCAGCAGCGTACATAGTTATACACACAGACTTTCTAACCAACATGCCGTAATTTAGTATTTAAAAAGTGCAAAGTACAGTACATGTACATGTGCAAAGGAAAACAGGACACAGCTTCAGGTACTTGAGCTTGTAATCCTCACAGCCTCACTGTTACATCACTGTTCCTAGTTTTATCCATTTAGAGATAATGGCTTCCACTGTACTCATCCCAGAGCCTTAGACAATTTTTATCACAGTGCTTGTTGAGATCTTTTAGCCCGATTAACCTTGCAGGAAAAATTCTATTTGAGTGGCGTTTACAATAAAAAGGACTGGCAGTGATCAAGTCTGGGTGTGTCTATTTGAAGTGATCCCAATTATCTCAAATGTATGTAATCGGTTGATCGAAGAACTACGACTTTCACTTAGTTGGGAGGTTTCCTCTTCAATAAATGAAATGATTTTAAAACGGCATTTTGTGTTTAGTAATGAAAGTACTTTACAAAGCAGGATTCCTCAGTTTTTGCCAGGCAATTTAAGCTCAAAGTCAAGCCTGTCCAGCAGAGAAAGGGCAGAGGGACATTCCTGTTGGTGTGTTCTCACTAATACGGCTAAATGAAAAAGCTTGCTTTGTGAAATACCCCCCAGCTTGTGTTGGTCTAATATAACATTTAGTTTGAAGATCTGAAACAAGTGTGATAAACATGCAAGAACGAAGCTTGACTCCAAATTACAGTTTTTCATTTAATTAAATTCTGTTTGTTCTTTAAAAGAAAGAACTTGTAATAGTAGGAAATTCTCTTCACCCTTACTTCAACCCTTTAAAGGGTTTTCAATGACGATGGTCATGAATGCATTAAAACTGTTTTTATTGTATTTTTGTTAACAGTCAATACAATATATGATTAAAAAGTTCAAACTGAAACAAGACATACAAGGTTTTGAGATAGAAATTCAAGAAAAAGTGTAAAAGCGAGGAAAGTCTAATGATGTCTAATGTATCAATGTAGTATAAGGCCCCTTGAATCTTTAATATAAAAAAAGGGAAATCTTCAATCGCACCCTTCTTCAAAACGACACTGAGAACAAATCCATGAAGTAACATTATTCAAGACCAATCTTGTATCAGAGACGATGATCATCCTTTAGATCAAGATACAACACATTGATTATTTGTAAAAAGGAACATATGATAGATGTATCTTCGCTACCCCCCCTCCCTCCCTTTTTTTCTTAAGAGTTACACGAAATGAGGTACTATCAACACAACGGCTACCGTAAAAGCACACAAACATCAAAATGCTGAGAGACGACTCTCTTAAGCTGCTCTCTCGAAAGACAGGAAAAAGGAAAACAAAGATACCAGAAAAATTTAAAACATTAGATTCTGTCATTCAACAAAGACAATCTGTATATTCACTTACATGTGTATGCAAAAGTATATAAAATGCTTTTATAAAAAGATGCCACTGATAAAAGGAGAGTATTTGTTGCGTTCATAGCAAATGGCGTTGATCAGTAATGTATCATTACAAATGTAATTTAGAGTAAGGCTCAACCATGAAAATATCTGAAGTCACAAGAGTATGGTGAAGCTGAGGCTGTTTAGCATTGTAGCACACGTTTGATAAAAGGATGAAATAAGGTGGGATACTACGCTAAGGCTTATACAGCCACAGCAGCTTGATAAGCCAGGCCAGACGATTTTTTTTTTCAGTTTGAAAAACCTTTGGCCATGTTCAGTTATGCAACGGAAGAGTTCACATTAAAAAGCAGAAGAGCAAAACTGTTAAATCTTTTCGTTTTTATCTCTTTTGAGACTGAGGTCTTTGTTGTAGGAAGTCTTTGAGCAGGTTGTCTGTCTGGACGGTTGTTGGTTTTATACTTATCGGCCAGCTCTTTCTGAGTCTGTGGTGCGTGAGCACTGTGCAGGACGTTCAGGAAGCCCCCCTCTGTGTAGACTTTCCACAATACTGGGTATCGTAACCCATGATCAAGATAGAGGGGTGAGAAAGTCTAGTAAGAAGATGGTCACTCAGTCCATAACTATTTAAACTGGGTCCTGGCTAACCACTCTACTGTTCCTCAGCCTTAAGTTGAAGACAATTAAAAAAATAAAAAAAAAAACACCTTTCTTTCAAGCCATTTGCACACTAATTTTCAAAGTGTCTTCATTTCACTGGTGCCGGAAAACTGGGTTTTCTTGAACTGTATTTTGATCACTTTCTGTGCTGTAGACTTTTCCCGGTTTAATTTTTATGCACAAATGTTATGGTCACTTTGAATGCCTGGTGTTCAGGGCAGAAAAGGCATGGTCAGGTCTGTAAATTCATAACAGAAAGACAGCCAAACAGGGTCACCTCTAAAGCCAAGCACCCTGGTTGTGGCTTAATGAGCCACATTCTCTTCCTCAGGTGAGGCATGATATAGTCCCAGCTAATTGATTTGTTAAATCAGGTGCTTGCGGCGAAAAAGTATCCCTCATCAGAGCTGTTGGGAAGAAAATAGAAAAAGTGTTGGTTAATTACACAGCACTGAATCAACCAAAGTTCTGTATATAGCATAAATAAAATAAATAAATCTAAATAAAAACAAAGAAACAAACAAAACAAAACAAAAAACTAGGGGAAAAAAAGAAGAAGAAAAAAAAAAACGCAGTATGAAAATACATTTTTATTTAGACTTTATATTTTATATTGTTCTCGTCTATGTGTGTCTCCGCAGTCATTACATAAACAAATTCCTCCGGGAGCAATACAGTTTTCTGATTCTGATTATAACATATAATCTCAGGCTGCACAATATACTGTCAATCTTTATCATGTTATTGGCTTTTGCAGAAAGGTGTAATACATAAAATGAGCCCTATTACAAGTCCCTGACCTATTTTACATAATACAACAAATAGTGAAAATAATGCAGTCCACTCTTTAACCATGTCACCAGTTTATTAACATTTAATCATATTCTGCAGCCAAAACTAATGATAATCTGGCATTATATTAAAGTGCAGTCATAAATTTGCTGTTTTTGATTTCGGTATCAGCAGAGATTTGCTTGAGGGGGTTTGTGGCTTCTTTCTACAGTACTTCAGCTTTTGCATGTGGTATGCAGAGCCCTCTAGTGTGTACCTGCTGTATTGCAGTGTGCTTGTGCTCCTCCCAGCACGGGGTCTCGATCTGTCAGGAGTTGACTTTTCTTCCAATGTGGTGGGTCGAGTTCATCTGAATCTGGGACCAGCATGGCCGCCTAGCCCAAACACACACACACACACACAGCAGTCAGCCCACAGAACGCTTTGTTACTCTGCCAAGTACCCTTTGCAGTTTTGTCAAAAATAGAGAGCAGGTCTTTCCTTACCAGTGAGGCATGGGTGAGCAGCAGCTCCTCCTCTATGGGGCTGTTCTTATGTCTCTTCTCCCAGTTGGTGGTAAGAGAAGGTGAGTCCTCATCGCTATCCAGGTTTCTGTTTAGGAGTACAGGGTACCTGCAGTTTAACATTACTATGAACTGTAATTTATTAAGCACAAACCATTATGCTTTATTATTCTAAACCCGTACCTTTTTCTAGATGTCGTTTGTGTGGCAATGGATGCCTCTGCCTCAGTGAATGGAGGCAAAATCAGCTGAAAGTCGTCATCCATGGAGATATACGGTGCTAGCATGTCCAGATCCATCTCCTCAGAGTCCTACAAGATTACATAATGAGGATTTCTGCTACTTTTCACACGCAACTATTAAAACTGATGCTAGTAAAATTTAGACAGAAATGGTAAAAGAGGTTACCGTTAGACCTTTCTGAGCTGTAATTTCGTCAGGTTTTAGGGCGAAGAACTTCTCCACATCACCAGTGTCCATAGGCAACTCCTCACCTGAGCTCTGAGGGGCCGATCAACAACCAGTAGTTAAAGACAGGTCACTTCATGAAGAGAGAGGAAAAAACAAACAAGAACATCACATTTAAAGAATATCCATCTAACCGGAGCAGGTGAAGGAGGTGAAGGGCTGTCGAATATGGGTGAGAGGAGCTGGCGGAGCCTAGGGGTGCAGAGGTCCTTGGGACATTCAGGCACAGTGTCGGGATTCGATGGTGGGCTGAAAGATAAGTCCATTTCCTCTGGAGCGAGAGAGAGAAAGAAAGACAGACAGATAGACAGAGAGAAAAAGTGTGAACAAGGCTGAAAGTGTGAAGTGTGGCTGGTAAACCATGACTGGTTAAATTTACACATAACTTCTGTAGTTACACCCAAAAGAATAGCATTGCAATCAAGAAGTGAAAGTAAAAAAAATACAAATTATGTGAAATTACCCAGAACATCATTATTTAGTTAAACTGCAGCATGTAACCAATGTGTCACATCAAAGTTTGGGTTTTAATTATTATTTAAAAAGATTTTAGAGGACCCTTAATGCTAAGGCCCACACAACCACAGCAGTAGGCCTGCTATAAGTGCTGCTGGCATTGGAAGTGGCCTGCTTGTTTTAATAACCAACAAAACCTAAAACCTCTCCATATTACAGGCGTGAAAAGACAGTTCCACCCATACTTCAAGTGTCCTATTGCATGATTAGACCTCCAAGGGAACACAAGGAGCGTGTATTAATGCACCACCTGTCAGGGGTATGATGGTGTCTCCTGCAGCGGGTGCCAGCTGCAGCAGATCCTCCGGGTTATCCTTCAACTTCTGGAAGAGCTCGGAGCTACTGCTGCTGCTCAGCTCATCCTCCTCCAACTCTGCAACAGTCAGACTCTCTGGTTTAGGCTTACTGCGGGTCTGCTCCACAGAGAACACAGTGTCGGCTTGCTCAACTCCGCTAAAAGAAAAAACAAGATATTCAAATCTTAACTCAGAACGTGGCAGATTCAATCAGCTGGTGTAATGATTCTTGACTTGTTTAAGTACCATAAGGCAAAAAGTACCACGAAACAAAAGCATCTACAGAGATTTTAAAAATTCACCCCAAGTTTATATTTAGATTCAGTACAAGAAATACAAGCTTGGGCTGAAAAGGCATCTGTAAAAGAAAACCCTATACAGACCACCGTAGTGTTATAAGAGATCTGTTGGGAGAGCATCAGTATGCATGTATTTATACATATATAAGCCCCTACTGTATTTTCTGAAGCTGTAACACCCCAATTGGTTTACACTAGTTAGGTTAATGTATTTGCAAAGAAAATTCAGTGCATAACATCACCCAAAGTACCTGAGGATGAAGTTGAGACACACTACAGCCTCTGGTTGGGAAGTCTTGCTGTTGAAAAGGACGGTGGCCTGGGTCTCGGTCCAGACGAAGCCACCATTCTTAGCTAGGAAGCGGTAGTGGCTGGTGCACACTTGACCTTTGGAGAACACTGCAGACAGAGCAGAACATCATGTATCATTTAAAATTCAACAAATTAGGTAAAATTGCCCCTGTGAGGGTGAAAACCCTTCCCTTTTATTGCCAATCCGGTTACTCACAAATGTGCAACCTTTTTGTCACATGATCGAAATCCAGGGCATGGAAAAACTCGTAGGCTGAGCGGCCCATCAGCTCATCAGGCTGGTATCCGACCAGTTCAGTCACCCTGCGGACACAGATGCTGATGAAATATTGCTTTCGACACGAGCACCATGATCCTTTAAGATCTGTTCTATATTAGGCTGCAGCTTTCAACATGTGGCAGCAGGGCTGAGGTGTGTGCATCGCATATCAAATGTGTCGCAGCCCATTTTATAGAACAGCTGTCATGTCAGACTCTGCTCTATGTCCGTCTCCAGCTTAAACACAAGGGGGAGTAGTCAGACAGAGACAAGGGCACATTAAGATGCATTTAGTTCCACTCTGGATTAAACCGGTGTCTACTTGTCTGGTGAAAATCCCACACCCATTCCTCTATGCACACACACACAGAAGATCTTTCACAGAAGCTTAGAAGTCAGAACAATGTGAACCATAAGTAAATAAATTAATGAAAACTGTACCTAACTGAATATTTAAAAAGTTGAATAAATCATTTTATGCTCCTGTCTGTTTAAAAACAAGCAGCAGTATGGGATTCTTCCTCACACAGGAAACATTTTACTTCAGTGTTTGTGGTGGTTCCTTGTGAATCTCCTAAACGGTTCGCTTATGGTATGTTTGGTAAACGGTCATCAGGATCACAATAACAGTGTGGCTATGTTCCATGAGGGAACAGAAAAAGCTTCTACACGTAGGCTCAGCACAGTTATTCTTAGTGCAGAGTGAGAGTGGGAGTGGGTGTGTGTGTGTGTGTGTGTGTGTGTGTGTGTGTGTACAGTGCAGGCAGGCAGGCAGGCAGGCACACACACACATAGCGCAGGCGCGCTGCAGCCTTGCCAAGAAGTGAACTGAGCGCGTTTTGTCAGACAAACTCAGCTGACCTGCCAACCAAGCCATTCTGATGTCCAAGATTATTATTTTATTCTGCGTGTGAGTGCTGTATAAACAACAACACATCCCTACAGGCCCATTCATGTTCTCTTATGAAGAATTTTGTAATAAAAAAAACTAATTAATCAGGAAGGGTAAAAATAAACAGGGGACAACAGAAACCAAAACAACACATTAATGGCTGAATCTCCATTTTAGCTGTGTATGACTTTTCTGAAACCAACCATGCTTATTCTAAAAGCTTATTCTTTTTAAAAAGTAGGTGAAGCAAACAGATTAGATCACTGGAAGAACTACAGATTTAATCTCTCTTCCTCATACAAATGTTTTTAACATACATTCTAATTTTTTGGCCCCAGTTTTGAAATGTGGAACTTGTTTTAGTTGTTTTGGGACTTTTAATGACAGCCCTGGGAAATGTGTGTGGTTGTGCTGACGGAGTGATACACAAAAGAAGGGAGTTGCCATTTGTGCTGAGGAAATTGCACTGTGGGGAGCAGAAATGAAGGCAAATGTCAATGTGTGCCTCCCGGCCAACTACCGTTACAGGGCTCTCTGAATGGTGCTTGTCCTAAAAGATTATATAGATAACAGTGTATAGATAACATTAAAAAAACAAACAAACATACAAAAAAAAACAATGCATCTCACCGGCCATCACACTGTGTGAAGCTTAGGTCCATGTTGTGGCGGGAGAGGAAGGTATTGCTGTCTAGTGGGTACTCCACATAGCCTGGGTGGGGGATGGGCTCACACAGCAGAGTGAGGTAACTCCCAACAGGGGACGAACTCCCCAGTTCACTGCTCAAGGTCTGCATGTGACCTGTGCAGTGAAGCACCTGGGAATTTAAAGGCAAAAGAAAAACAGTCAAACATCTGACGTCAATCTTGGTCTCGCTGGTCTGAGCAAATAATATCACAGACGATTAATTTAACTAACGTCCCAAGTGACCACACAATTGGGATGAGGAGAAAATGCTTATGTAATATTACAGGCAACAACTTATGGTCCTTCAATTCTCATCAGCCAAAAAAGAATAACCTATGCATCATGTTATATTATTAACCATATAGAAGCTGATATTCCATTGAGGCAGCTTGAGACTACCTTCCAGGAAGCAGACTTGATGTTCACAGTTCTGCCCCGGTTGGTGAGGGTGCTCTTCATTCGCAGGAAGAAGTTCCGCTCTGTAAACCTTTCTGCCTTCTTCTTACAAAGTCCTGTGTACGAGAGAATACACTACATTGAACCTGTTCAATCAGTAATGAATGAAATGGTTAGGGAGTTTAACAGCCTGCATGAAGCATGAGAATAAACAAACAGCCCCGAAAGGTCAGTTTACCCGGTTTAGCGGTGAGGAGGTCTCTCAGCTCCTCTTGATCACAAGGGTTGACATAATCATATATACTCTGTCCAAGCAGTTCCAGCTAGAAAATGAGACATAAGAGGAGATCAGAAATGATCCAGAAGAGAGAATATGATTGTGGTTTTAAATTTTTAATATTAATATGAAGGACAACCAATGTCATTTAGACACAATTAGTCTGTTTAAAGATGATCTAAAATAAGTAGAGTGAATGTAGGTTACACTGTAGGGTTTCACATCCTGTGATACACCACACCACATATCTCACATATCTCAAGAAAGTGATCCGCTACATTAACTAATCTGCCACTCTAGCCATCACCCTCACATAACTCTAGAGGCCAGTTAAGTTCATTCCAGTGTATCATTTTGGAACGGCAATAGGGTGGCAGCCAAACTTCTTGACAAAGTGTCCTTGCCTGTGAGAGCTGACTATGTGATCTCAGGGTAGCCTGGGAAGTATTCCACGCCTCTTTGCACGCAAAGCAATGTGATCCATTACGAGAGACAGAGGGCAGGCCTCGTGCTGCCTCTGTGTTTACTTTATGTATTTATATAAGTGAGATAAACAGTTACCATTTCAGCTCTACTGTTATACACCGCCTCCTATACAGAACACATTCCACAGAGCAGAGTTTGTACTATAAGATGTGCTCTAACCTGTGTGATGCCAATATATTTGCTGACGTTGTCAGAAAGGAAGATCATATCTCCTTCTTCTGTCAGCACTAGAATGAAGCCAGCCAGAGCCTGCTGGTAGAACGCATCTGTAGGGTCCTCCTCTTCCTCAGTGCTTGGCTCCACTTTTGGTGTTGCTGCAGAAAGTAAAGTGACAGAAGCAAAAGTTCACACCAAGAGAAAAACTTCATCTACATTTTTTAAGTGGTGGGGTGAGAATCAGAGGCGCCAAAATATGTTATGACACACGAGGTACAATATGAGTATTCTACTGAGATTTTTAAATACTTCTAAAGTAGTTTGAAGAGAGATACACACATACAATACCAGTCAAAAGTTTGGACAGATCTTATTCAACGATTTCCTTTGGTTTTATTATTGCCTACATTGTAGATTACTATTGAAAAAAATCACCTATTGCTCTGATGACAGTTTTGCACACTCTTGGCATTTTTAAAAAATCAGATTAATGAGGAATCGACCTGGAACGGCATTTAATTAACAGGTGTTCTTCGTCAAGAGTTCATTAGAAGGATCATCAGTTGTGATGGTAGGGCTGGTACATAGTTAGTAATCCTATTCGCCTACGGTTCTACTCCACATTAAGGCAAGAACCACTTAACTAAGTAAAAAGAAACGACAGCTCATCATTACCTTATTACAAAACATACTCTGGTTTGTTTAACCCTTTTTTGGTTTACTGCATGTGTTCCTTCATCATTTTGTTTGTTTTCAATATTAATCTACAATGCAGAAAATTATAAAAACAAAGAAAAAACACTGCATGCGAAGGTGTGTCCAAACTTTTGACTGGTAGTGTATATCTTGTGGATTTCATGTAACGACACCAATTTTTCACCTAAAATATTGCAATACTAGTCTGATGGCTTAATTACTGATCTGGTGTAGGGCTTGCATGTTTAGGAGCTTACGGGAAGGTAGGAGTTGCCGTAAGCGCAGGTAGCTAAGGGTCACTCTCATGATGGCGGCTTTGTCCAGATGGGAGGTGACGCGCCGTGCAAGCGGCAGAGAGTGGGCAAGCTCATAAAACACCTCCGTCTCCTGACTGCGCCGACAGCGGGCTGCATCACGTGAGCGCACCTTCCGCAGGTCTGAGCTCGGCCTGCCAAAGAGAGGCACAAGAGCATGTCTGAAAAAGTGCTGTTTAAACAAAAACGGTTCAACAAACAGGTTTTGTTGGAACACAGACCATGAATACACACCTAGACGTGTTTCACATAGCAGGATTTCAGTTAACCAGAGAACTAAAAGCCTGAAAGCGAGCCTGTCCAACTGTATATGACGTAAGAGACTCCCCGCTAACTTGGCACAAGATGTCCATATAAATGAAACCCAGAATTACCTACAGAATTAAACAGAAGACCCCATGGAAATAAAGGAGTTCTAAATTAAATGGTTTTCATGCAAAATAAGAATAAAACAAAAACTAACATTTTATTCATAAAAATAAACATACTGAGTACAATGGGGTCATTCCAACCCATCCCCGACCAAAACTGTGTCGTTTTCATTCTCCGGACCAGGAGCAAAAGTGGCAGAAATAAGTGAAATACCGCATTACAAGCACTAGGCCACAATCACTTTCATTTCACATTTCCTCTGTTGCAGCTTACATTTCCCTCTGTAGATGATTCTACAGTTTCAGGGCTTTAATGTTAAGTTTTAGTATGGCCAGAGTAAAAAGAGCAGACCTTCTCTCATGGAGGAAAACACCCTCCAACTCCCAGCTCCCTTCCCCCACTTCCCTCAAGCAACACTGCTGAGGCTTTGTGTTGTTCAGGGATCAGAGCCCATCCCCCCAGTCTTATTTTTCTTGCCCTAAAAAGGTTCAACCCTGACCCTACAACCTATCCTGACATTCCAGCTCAACTCTAAGCACGTCTCAGGGCTCAGAACAGCTAAAGAATTCTCCTACTATCATTTCAAGAGGAGAGGGTCTGACGTCAAACTCCTCCAGTCCAACACCCTGTCCTACAAGAGGAAGGCAATTTTCTGTCTGGTCGTATTTCACTGGACGTCCCAGCATTCACATCCGCAACCAATGGCCAATAGTGAAGTGGGTTATTCTCACAAACACAACAAATCGGTGGCAACCAAGCTGAAAACAATTAAACAAATAAAAATGCTTTCTTTTCTGACACAAAAATAATTAAAAATAAATCTGAATGACTGATTCAGTAATGATAATTCATTACTGCAACACATTTCAAAATAAATCTTTTACTCCCAATTATCTTTAAACTGCTGTCGAACCAATTATTAAAGCTAATTATCAAAAACATTTTACAAACTGTAGTACCACAGGATAACGTTGTGCATGGTTATTTTGCTGTTTTTGTCATCTTTCATTGCATGAGACAGTAAAAAGCATTCCAAAAGCATTCACATGATATGTGAACAAAGTACAATAATGAGCACTGGGGAAGACAGAATGCATAGAGAGCTTAAAACAGGCAAATAATTAAATTATTATTAATAAAAAAAAAAAATTTTAAATGCCTTGCTGTAACATACTGAACTCCATCGACCTTACACAAACAATTCTCATAACACGTGTGTGCGATGAGGCAAAAGTTTAACTCTAGACCATGGCAGAAAAAAAAAAAAAAAACAGCACTGATTTATCATGGAGCAAAAAAATGTAAAGCAACTTTACTCCTTAGCCAGCTACGCAGAGGTCATCCAGTGTCAAATCACAAGGAGTGTACGTGTGTGTACGTGTGTGTGTTGGAGGTCCCAAAAAAATGAGACCCAAATACATCTATGGTTGTTCTGAACAGGAACAACATTTGCCACAGGACGTCTAAATGGGTTCAGGAGAACAAAACGAACACATAAAAATCAGAAAATGTAATAACACTTAAATAGAATCAGGATCAGGAAAATAAAGGTGCTTCTGAACTTTTGATTGCCTGGTTAGTAACTTTTTTCTTGTTCTGTGTAGACGTGTTTATCACAGTACCTTTGCTTGCTTGATCAAATGCCTCTTCATACAATCAAATGGCACTGGGGTCAATTTAACTGACTTTCAATGACTAAAATAGAGGACCGCCCACACTAACTGGCCACATCACTATACAATACATAAATGAATAAAGACTTAAGATACATTTTCTCAATACATCAAAGGCTGCATTAGATAACCAAGCCAGAAAATAGCGCTTTGGTCGGAAATAATGCTGATTTAATCAGTTTGGTATGACCAACTTTATGCTTCCCAGCAGAGCTGCTTCTGTTCGAATAACCTACTTTGGTTTTTACAAAGCCAAGACTTGCCCGAAAACTGCTGTAATTTGTGTCTGGGGATGTGGAACGTGATATCTTGTGTACAGATTAAACTAAGAGTGAGATTCATAAACACAGCAGTTGCATCAGATCTGATTTTGTGTGTGGAATAGCGACTACACAAAATAAGAAATCAGATGTCACGTTGTGGTTAAAGCGCCAAGGTTTGGACAAAACATGTGTTTACGACATTCACTGGCAGTGCATACACAAACACGCACACACTAGAACACACCAGAAGTCTCGTGAAAACATTTGTTTATCAGATAATTTGCTATGATTCAGCAAGACAGCCAAGGAACATTCCAAAGAGGTATCTCATCCACCAACATGTTCTCAAACATGTTCTGGTAAATTATTTATCAGCATATTACACCTCAAGGGCCGACATTTAAAAAATAATTAACTAACTGTATATTGTGCTGTTTACTTAACGTGTTCTGGACTTTTCAGGAGCTGCCCGGGGGGGTGGGGGGAGGTTTGGGTAAAAGCAGGGGGGGGGTGGTGTTTGTGAACACTAAAAGCAGCCAGCTGGTAGTAGCAGTGAAACAGAAAAAGAACTGAGAAGGTAACATAAGCAGGACTTCATAAACCTCTTGTAACATTAACAATCCATCCAACACCAAAGTTTTAGAGATGTATAAAGTGAATAAATGCAACTTGGATTTACAGAAGTTAGTGAAATTTTCAGAAGAATGAGGAAAAACAAGACAAAAAACATAAAAAAAATGGAAATAAAAAAGTAAGTGAAACACTAAAGATCTAAAGGTGAAGAATGAAACGATTTGAATAAATATCATTTATACGCTTGTGAAAGTTAGCCAAATCAGTGAAACAGTGAATTAAAATGTATGATGAATCCACACAGCAAAAGGTGAAAGATTAAAGTAGGTGAAAAACAAAACAAAAACAAAAAAGGGTGGGGAGGGGTGATATAGGACTCAAATTAGTGAACAAATAGAAAAAATATAAATATACAAAACTGAACGACTAAAGCAGCTTTATAAGATAACAAAAATATATAAGACATATGTATATACATTTGTACATAATGGACATATGTGTATGAGCACCGTGAATATATACACACAGGTACACAGTGGAGTGTCCTCTGTAAGCAAAGAAACTAAGATTCAAGGGGTTAAAAGGCTGTATTAGTACTTTAAGTGCCCAGAAGAGTCCAGCTGGTTTGGGAACGTGGTGTTCAAGGCCTGAACTGGTGTGTGCTGGTTCTCCTCTCAGACTTTAGCTCCACCTGTTCTCTTTATTGACACTCATTTGTGTTTAAAACTTTTGTTGGCTCCGATCCTCGTGTCGTACAAAGGTGGACAAGCTCGACTGTGGAGTGGGAACGTGTGTGAGAGCTTCAAGTACGTTCATGTTTGCAGCCAGTAGTCTGTGCTGCAGCGGTGTGTATGTATTAAAGGAACACAATGTACTCTGGCACAGTTTCCCCACTGGCTTATTATACAGAGGCCACAACTCACTCACTGAGCACCAGCCCACACAATATACACACATACACATAAATAACACAAATACACACGAGATAAAGCAGATGCAAAACATGACTCAAGCACAACTCCTTCAAAACAAAGTAGACATTATTTGAGGTCCTCTTTTTGCTCGATTTCTTTCCAAGACTCAATTTAGACACAAATACATACACATTCACTTAAGAGAGGAAGCAGATGCAAACCATGACACATGTTCAATACACTCAAACCTGAGAGCCTTTTTGCTCGATTTCTTTTAATAACTCAATTTAGACCCCTCTCATATACACATGAGAGATAAAGCAGATACAAAGCATGACACATATTTACCACATAAACAGCCAAATAAGCATAATTTGAGATCCTCTTTTTTGCTCGATTTCCTTCCAAAGCTCAACATAGACGCCTCCTGCTGCAGAAACTGGCAAAAATGAAAAGCAACTGGTTTAAAGCAACTGGTTCAAAAATGAAAAGTAACTGGTTTAAAATTGTTAAAATGCCTGGCAGTTGGATTTGTAGGCAGCTCAGATCTTCTCGCTGGTGTGCCCTGATTGAATTTATAATCGAATAACAACCGTCTCTTTCTGAGCTCCCTTTTATGGGGTACAGTTACATCTGAAGCCAGGCCTTCTTGCTGCTGCTGCTGTTGTTGTTGTTGTTTTACGTTTTAGACGAAATAACGCCTTGTTTATTTACTTCTTTGTTCAGTCCTGCACTGTTAACGTTTTTATAAAAGTGCACACTTCTTCCAGTGTCATATAAACACATATATAAACAACAAATGAGGAAAAAAAATTACAACAGAACCGATAAAATGTGCTTTCTAGAGGACATAACCGTGTATTTATTTATTTATTTATTAATTATTTAGTCAATCTTGCACTGTTAAGGTACATCTTGTACAGAGTAATATAATAGCACATATAAACAAAATTGAGGGAAAAAAATCAAAAAAGAGCCCAGAAAATGTGCAATAATGCAACTTAGCGACAAGAAGCTAACTGTGTTTATTTCAACGACTGGAGCGTTTCCTCGCACAAAAAATGTCAATTTAACGCAATTTTGCGATGAAAAAGGAGTTAAAATGGGTACCTTTTCGGCGTAGAGTCCATCCTGAGCGCGTTTTTGGCGGAATTTCAGCACTGAAGTGTGCTAAAGAAGGTGCTAAAATCCTGAGAGCTTAGTTCAGGTAGCTCGAGCGCCTTCAGTTGTTTATCTGGCTCGCGGGGAGAACAGCTTTAGATGGATGAAAAGGGTGCGGAGGGATTTCAAAATAAAAGTCCCCTCCAAAAAAAAACCCCAAAACAAACCAAAAACAGATGGAAGAATGTTTCCATCACTTGATAAAACAGTGCATTTTACAGTACTTGTGTTTTTATTTCAGTCACCTGCATTTAAACAAGAACACAGTAAACATCAGAATTTGAATTTCAGCATCATTCTTTTATGTTTTATTTCTGTCTTTGTCATCTGCATTCAGACAAGAGCAGTCAAAACCAGACTCAGAATATTAATCAAAAATTATTGATCCCACAAGACTGCACAGACACACTGAGATACAAAGACACAAACAATATAAATATAGTCAAAAGTGAAAAAAAAAATAGATGGAAGAGTGTTTTATTGACTTGATAAAACAGAGTGTTTTACATTAGTTTTATAGTATTTGAATTTCTTTTATCTCGGTCATCTGCATTCAAACAAGAACAGTCAATTTTAGAATCAGAAAACTTTACTGATCCCAGCTGAAATGACCTATGCTACAACTGCACAGACACACATACAGATGGTGTCTGAAAATACTTTGCACTAGATACATGAAACTGTAAAATACACAGTTTTATCAAGCGAAGAAAACATTCTTCTGGCGGTTACACATATGAACAGATGTCCACAAGCCTATATTGACATTTCCTTTATTAGTGAAATCTGAATTAGGAATCAGCATGTATGTTTCTTAGAAAGAGAAATATAGTGTTAAGATACTGGAAATGCTACAGACTCGAGATAAAGATTCTTTGTGTTAAATAACACGATTTGTGTTACTAGTAAACTGTTTCAGCAGTAATTTTATTTATCTGTAGTGTTTAAATCCATCTCTCTTACTGTCCACAGTACAGTAGTCCCCTGAAATTCATGAGGATTACGTTCCAACAGCACCCGCGAATTGTGAAAAACCGTGAATTTGTGATGTGATAAAAAATGCCTATAAATGCATATTTTTATAGTGTAAATCCTAAATTATGCCCCAAATACGCTCCCAAAACACTTTCATTTCATTTTAATGTCAGCTTAAATACATTACCCTTAATGTAAAGGTAAACCCATATCAGCACTGTCCAGTTTACACTGAACTCCCGCAGTGCTAGAATGTAAAACAGCGACGTTACCCCTGTATAGACTGTACTGTAATTCATACAAGCACGTTTCTTTGGTATGCGTCGTCGTTTTCTTTGGTATAAGCAGGTAAATACAGAAATAAATGAATTTAATTTACAGTAATAATAATACAAGGCTTTAAGAAGAACAAAACGAAAAACACATACACTCAGAGAAACACTGGAGACGCTCCACGTAATTTTTTATATTATAGTGTTGTGATGTATAGCTATACTTTATTCTTTTATTCTGTACAACTTGCTGATGCAAATTTCCCACCTGGGTTATCTTATCTTATAGTATAATTAATTTTTATCATATAACATTCTCTACATAGACAGATACTACAATGGCATTACATTAATTGTATGAATAGTAATAACTTAACCATGAATAAACGGTTCTTGGTTTTGTTTACGAAGTCAAACCGATTCATTGATTGTTTTTCAAACCAGAAAAACTACATTTCCCGACTTGTCCCCTCTCATACAGACTACAACATCCGGGTGAATGAAGCTTTTCCGCGCCTTTTCGCTTTGTGGTTAGAGAGAATGGTTTCTCTCTTTTATTTTTGCATTATTTAGACAGTAGCATGTTGTTTTACGCTGAATGTGTTCACAAAAGCCTTGTGTATAGCGTAGTGTTATCTGAGAGATAATACACAATACGAAAAAGCTGCGAAACCAGTATCAAAACATGTTGTTGCCGTCAGATGTGGCGAGGCTGGTGCTCGGTAAGTTCACTCAGACATTTCAACTGCAGATATATTTGTAAATACACTACACGGAGAAAAGTATTGGGACACACCTCTTAATTATTGAGTTCAGATGGTCCCTTACTTCCAGTGAAGGACAATCTTAACGCTTAACGGCGTGTTCCAACTTTGTGGACACAGTTAGGAGAAGAACCTTTTCTATTTGCCCCAATTCAAAAAGCGAGCTCTATAAAGAAATGGTTGGATGAGTTCGGCATGGAAGAACTTGACTGGCCCGCACAGAGTCCTGACATCAACTAGAGGTGTGAACCTTCACTGGTCTCACGATCCGATTTGATTATGATTGTCATGTCAACGATATCTCGATGCATCGCGATGCACCCCATCAATTTTCTAGATTATTTCGCATTGTGTTTTCAAATACAAGCAGTGAGATGTAAGCTCCCGTTTTTATTCAACAAAATCGGGAAATGTAAACAAAAATTGTGACCATTACACTAAAGTGTAAACAGAAACAAAGAATATAGAAATAGCTTATCAAAATTAAAACAGATATTGTGACCATGACATTAAAATGTAACCAAAATAAATAGTATAGGCCTAGCCTACATCTTCAATGAATATGGTCAGTCAAAAGCAAAACATTCTGCAGAGCTATGATATACAAAATAAAATCTATAACATCAGATGACAACAGGGCACTTCCTGAAACATTACAAAGATTAGTCAATGTTCAGCATTTGGGACTTTTGAATATGAACACAAGATGAACATTCTCTGGTTTGAGAGTGGACTTTTCTGCAGGGACCACATCTCTGGCTGTGGGAAACCTTTTTTTGTGTGACACATCACATGTGACTTGTCCAATTCATGCTTCCCAATCTATTCATAAAATCCAAAATGTGTCCAGATATCAGCTTTTAAAATGTTTGGAGCATTTTTAATCTCTTGGCCTCCCTCTGCCAATTTTGGCTGGCCATTTCACATGCGGTGACTAACGTCAGTGAGTTGAGAGTTACATGGAGCAGCACTGTACTCAGATCAGGCAGCCACAGTCACTACCGGGACTACTTTTAACTGGATTTTTAAAGCCGTCGTGAGAAAATCCCGCAATGTCATTATGATAATATCGATTACGTTCTGCCACTGCATCGATGCAGAATCGTCCACGTCTGCATTGCGATGCTTCGATTATGTGATTAATTAAAACCCCTAACCTCAACCCCATCCAACACCTTTGGGATGAACTGCAACGGAGATTGAGAGCCAGAACTTCTCATCCAACACAGGTGTCTGACCTGATAAATGCTCTACAGAATGAATGGGTACAAATTCCTCACAGAAACTCCAAAATCTTGTGGAAAGCCTTCCAAGGAGAGTGGAAGCTGTTATAGCTTTGAAGAGGGACCATCTCCATATCAATCTCTCAATACTTTTGTCCATATTGTGCAACTATATTGGATTGCACTGGGTGATTTTGTAATGATTAATTTCAAGCCAAGCCTTGCTAGAAAGCAGTCGTCTCCATGCAGACTGGTTTATAGTTCTGATGAACTGAAGTGTTTCTCTCTCAATTTGGTTCTGTCCTTATTTTCTTGCAGGATACCTCCAGCAGGAAGGCCTGACTGCCACGAGTCGAGCATTTATCCTCGAAAGTCCTAACTTGAGGGAGTATGCTGAACACAGTTCTGAGGATGGTGCTATACCTGCCTGTGTTTTTGTACGTGCTTTTGTTTATCAGCTCCTTCCATCCTTCAAACACACTAATCTTTCATTTGTGGTCTTTTAATTCCCTCAGCTTTCCTGAACTGCTGTTATCTGCTCTTAATGAAACAGAAGTGAGGTGCCCCTCGTGGAACTAACATTTCATTCTTGTCTGTCAATCTTACATTTGCAGTCTCTTTTTGGGAAGAACCTCACAACAATTTTAAACGAATATGTTGCTGTCAAAGCAAAAGGTATGTATCCTACAGAACCTTCTGTAATATGTATAATTTTGTCAATTTGTGAGACTTTTTTATTTGATTTCACATTACAGAAACCTGTCAAGAGAATCAGATACCAGCCATGATGACATCGTTATGGAAAAAGTTGGATTTCACACTCAACCAAATCAAGTAAGTTGACTGCGGTTGTTTATTTATATTGTGTGTGTGAGAAGTGTAAGTTCTTCTGTAAAAGGAGCTTATTTATTACCTGCCAAATTTCTGCCGTTTCTTTACAGATCTTTGCAAAACTCTCCTGCTGTTCAGCAAATCCAGCGTCGTAAGTTGCACTGCTCTGTTCCTTAAGACTGCTCCCAAAAAATGATGGTTAAGTGGTTTCTGTTTTAAGAAAGTGTTCAGAATTTGTAGAATGAAGGTCTGCTTCTTTGTGGTGTTAACAGTTCGTACCCAGCACAGCATCCAGAGCATGCGGCGCCAGAGGAATCTGTCAGCGTCTCAGTCTATCAGCACCGGATGCATTTCTGTGTCAACTCCTGGAAACTGTGTCGCCAGTTCTATCCCGACTCCTCAGGGGATGCTTGGACACTCCACCCCAGTGTGCTACACCTCCCAGCAGACCAGGCCCTCTACCATAAACCTCAGCCAGTCAGGTGAGACATAACAAATAAAGGGTTTTGAGATTTAAAAGGTTTGAGATGAAGCGGGTCATTATTTAGTATAGTATATGGTGGTGTTTACACATTATGATATTGTTTTTCAGTTTTAGCAATATTTTTAATGATGGATTTGATAAAATAGTGGTGTCCCTTTTGCTAAAGTTTTTTATTTTTTATTTTTTAGTTCTATTTTTTACAAATTTTTTTACTCATAGTATCTTGGATATGAAAGTTGACAGTGAATGTCATTCATTGCTGAATATTAGATTATTTTGACTTTATTTCCAAAATATTATAATGTAATTTATTGAGTGCTTCAGGTTATTTTCACAGTATTTACACATTATGATCTTGCTTTTCAGTTTCAGCAATATTTATAATGTTAGATTTGATAAAGTAGTGTTGTCCCTTTTGCGAAACCTTTTTTTTTTTTTTTCTTTTTCTATTTTGAACTATTTACTCGTAGTGTCTACGACATCCACGAGTTAACAATGAATGTCATTTATTGGGTACTTCAGATTATTTTTGAAACATCAATTAAAATCTATTAAAATGAAATTAGTAGTTTTTCTTTCTTTTTGCTTTCTCTTTTTCAGGTAATGTAACTGGATTAGCGTGAAACAAACTGTCAATTTTGTAAGATATTTTAGCAGTGGGCTGTATTGGTTCATTAAGTTTGCTTATTCAAACTATGTTACATATAAATGCAAACTTCAATACCACCAAATATCTAGCAAATATTGTAATAGTTAATGTTATAGTTAATAGTAATAGTTCTGCCCAACACTAGTTTAAGAATTGTTTGTGGTGTATATTACACGACTCTCTCTAATTTATTCTTTCTTTGCAGGAGATTCAACCTTGCAAATAATGGTGCCTGATCATAGGTTTACGACAGGACCGCTATCTCCAGGCCGTAGGAAGTGGTAAGACATAATACATATTTTTATCATCTCATTCACTTTGTCTCTAAACAAGGTCCTGACAGAAAGACCTTTACATGTGATGTTATGTGCCATTACAGTGACTCTCCTAGGCGAAGGGGTGGAAGCCAGATTGGAACCAGCAAAAGTGCTGCAGTGTCCAGTGCACTCAGTGTGGAATCACAGAACCAGGAGGCCGTCACTGAGAACTTATCTGTGAGCTCAGAGAAAGTTTTTTTTGATTCACAGTATTTTTTTATTTATTTATTTATTTTTAAATCTACAGCCTGTGATTTTTAGAATTACTGTAACTTATTATAGAAAGAATCCATAGTGGATCTCTTGATTCCACAATAACTTAAAGCACTCTCTACTTACTCTGTAATTACCTTGTTTATGCTGTTTTTGCCTCCTGAATAATGAGTTTCAACACCGTCATATTGTCAACAAAACCTTTTAAATAAGTAACTTTACAGATGAAGGAAAATAACATTCTTAACTTTCTTTAAGGTTTATACAAGATTCTAACAAGTCGTTTCTGACTGTTTTTGTTCGCCAGTCTTCACTTAGTTTAGACACTTAAAACATAATTTATGTATTTTTGAATGTATGCAACATGCCAGTTTTTTTTGCGGCTGAACATGTTTATTTTTTTTCTTTGTAGCAAATGGTGATAGAGAATGCACGAGAAAAGATTCTGAATGACAGATCCTTGCAAGAAAAGCTTGCAGAAAATATCAACAAAATCTTGGCGAGGTAATGGATTTTATCAACCTAAAAAAACATTATAGTCACTTATTAACTACAGCCACTACTTTTAATGTGCTGGTAATGATGTTAGTGCTCAGAAAACAGTTTATGAAATCTACATTTCCTTGTTTACAGTGATAATAGCCCCCAGATATCAAAGGCGGCATGCAACACAGTGGAGCAAGAGCAGTCAATCGATGAAATACTGGGCCTGCAGGTAAACTTGATTGTTGTTTTATTTTGTAATAATGTGATTTGACCATAATTTACAGTATTGTACACACTTTTATCTGAGCCATTTACCTGAGTGGTGAGAGACTTTCTGCCAGCAAATACAAGAGTTAACATCGGAATAAATGCAAACAAACAAGAAAGCATTAAATAGTATCAAGAATTCCTTTGTTTGTTAAAAGTACTTAAAGTTTTGTGAGCTGGCTAGAAGAGCACAGGTTTGGTTCCAGATGCCTCCAGGCTCTGCATGGATTTGTGAAACTCCATCAGCAGCTCACCTGATTTAATTTAGTGAACTACTGAATGAGCTGAACCAAGTATTCAAGATATTTGAAGTATTCAAGATACAGTATAATACTGGAGAGGTCTGGTAATGATTAAGCAAACGCATAGACATAAGATCACTATTTACTATACTAATATTTAAAACATTTTCTAATATTGTCCATATAAAGTATATTCTGCTCAGCTAAATGTGTTTTGAGTACAATTTTCTCAGGTGTCTGAGATTTTGGCACAGTACTGTCTGTGAGGTGGTCGGAAATGTGTTTTTCCGTATGTGTAAAATATTAGAGCAGAAATACTGAAATTGATTTGCTTTGTGATTAGGGAGAAATACATATGACTGATGATGCCATCCAGGATATCCTTGAGCAGACAGAGTCAGACCCTGCATTTCAGGCTCTCTTTGATCTCTTTGATTACGGTAAGATACAACTGACTATACTCCATAAACATGCATTGTGGAGGCGTAAATGTGTCAAAATATTATAATTTTATGCATTATTTTTTTGATAAGTTTTCTTTACATAATATACATGTATATGCAGTATGTAATCATTCACTTATTCATTTTCAATTTTTAAAGGGAAAAGTAAGACAGCAGAGGGCATTGAGCAGACTGATGGAAACCCAAGTAACAGTGCTCAGGAAAGTGATGAGACTGGCCATGCAGACAGTGCTACAGACACAGGTAAAGCCAGAGTACTGAAAGTCTTTGGATTTTTAAATCAAATTCTGTCCAATTTTGCACAAAGATACTGGAAAAATCTGCACGTGCACTTCATGGTTTTTGTCTGGCAAGTAGGGTGTTTGCAAACAGTGTCAGTGAAATGTACGGCTCGGATATTCTGCTGTACTATAAATCCATTGTTGTGGTGAAATGCGACATGTTCTTCAGTTTCTCTGCCAGAGTTTGGTGACTGACATCATACACTTCAGGCAGAGCTGTTTTACTGTAATACTTTTGACCAGGCAGTGTGTAAATTGGGTGTAACGTGTTCAGAAGATCTTTAAAACCACATTTCTCAACCACTTGAACTGGCACCATATCTTTAGCCATGGGCGCCGAAAGCATGATAGCATAACATAGATGTAGAAAGCAGCACATAAATTTTGCTGCTGGATTGTTTTTTTACTGTCACCGCTATCGTGGATCTAACGGACCCCCGAAGCTTTTCATCCTCTCCGTATGATCCCCCGGGGGTTCGGGGGTTCGTTGTGGTGGCGTCTTTCACCTAAACCGCTTTCCCACATAGCTGGCTAACTGCTGGTTTGAGCCACATCCACCTTCCTGAAGCCAAACCATCTCCACGCGAGTGATAATGCCCCACATCTGGCTACCAGATCTTCAGAAACAGAGACTGAAGCTAGATGGTTAGTGAGTTAGCCTAGCTCTCTTTCTCTGTGCATCTCTCAGCATCCATGGCCTGTTAACCTTATTAGATATCGCACACCCCTAAAAAAAAAGAAAATAAATGAACAAACAAATAAATAAATAAGCGCTCGCTTGTGTACGGAATGCAAACTATGCCTCTGATTGGCTTACGCTGGCACACATTCCTTGGTTTTAAGACCACAACAAGACGAGAGACATCACGTGTGGAAATAATTCACTCTAGACCACACAAACAGCAGTACAATAAAATTACGAGCGTTCTGCACGGCCATCTGAAATGGCATCCGCTAGCTAACATGGCTAATGCTAGCACGGCAGAGAGTCGTCCAGTCCAGAGGACGTTGAGTGGCTGCTGCGGCATAAGATGTTCCCACTCTCTGTTGTATACTTAAATTGACCAGAAAATTCAAGGCATTAACCTTTGTCTTGTTTTGTTTAATTGTCATGTTGACTGTTAATGTTACAGACAACTTTAATAAAAGTTGCTCAGTGTTGGACGCCTGTGTTCCTCCACTGTGTCTGTGTGACGTCATCACGACTAGTCGACTCGACTTCGACTATCTTGATGGATAAGTCGACTTGAAAAAATCTGAAGTCGTTAATGCCCTAGTAGTTGCTGTATATTGGTAAGGATGTGTCCCTACTCAATTCTGCGCCCTTGCTTGTGTGTCTTAG
>JBBJLS010000001.1:22760930-22777303 GCA_037577275.1 Bryconaethiops microstoma
GATTGTGAACCAGACCTTCTCGTCCAACACCAGTGTCTGACCTCATCAACTCTCTACAGAATGAATGGACACAAATTCCCTCAGAAACTCCAAAATCTTGTGGAAAGCCTTTCAAGAAGAGTGAAAGCAGTTATAGCTACAACGACGAGATCAACTCCAATATTAAAATGTGTGTGTTTGAATGCAATGTCATTAAAGTCTCTGTTGGTGTAATGGTCAGGCGTCCCAATACTTTTGTCTGTATAGTGTACTTATGTGCCCAAATGTATTCAGAGGTCCCTTCTAATGAGTGAAATCAGCTACTTGACCTGTTGTTGACACACATGTTCAGATGGTCACACGCAGCTTGCATAAACTCCATTAAAAAGCCAATAGAATGGAATGCTTTAGAGAAACATCAGATTATCCCAAGGTCACCATGACCAAAGTCAGGGGTCAGCTGGAGGAGTATAAAACACCCAGCAATGGACTGTATAATGGTGGAACCGTGTTTTCTGGAGTTGATGACACTCCATTGAATACCTTTTAGAATGAGTTGGTGTTTGTGATCCACTAATCATCCAACACCAGTACCTGACCTCACTAGTACTCTTGTTGTTAAATGCAATTTATTCTTTACAGATATGTTGTAACATCTAATATAAAGTCTTTCCATAAAAGTGGATGAGCAGGTGTCTGTAAACGTTTGGACATAAAATGTGTATTGATATACAAGTTTGATTCGAGTACGATTTGTACAAAAATGAAATCTCTACCCTTCCTCTTCTCCTTAAAGAGAGCAGGCTGTGGATGAAGCTCGAGATGAAAGGAGAAGTAAGGGAGTAAACATTAATAAATGCTGACTTAATGAAGTCCATGCTGTAGAAAAACACGAGCTTTGAGGTCCCAGATCACTGCTCTGGGGGAGAGGGGAGTCGGGGTGGAGGGTCAGCCAGTCCAGCTGCAGCTCCTGGGGGAGAGACATGTGAGTTCTGGCCGGGCTCCATTCGGCCCGGCTGGGTGTTTTTCTGGAGCTCTGACCCAAACCCACCCCACCCCCACCCCCACAATGAATTTCGGCTGGAGCCTCTGGCAGCCGCAGCGGCCTGTAGGAAATAAATCATCTTTGGGGCTGGCTTTAGCCAGTTAATGAGATATTGATCTGCCAGGAGCCTTAACTTAGAGGAGAAAATGAAAACTAAATAAAGTGTGTGTGTGTGTGTGTGTGTGTGTGTGTCTATGACTGTGCTGACAGGATGGCTGGGGCTTAGAGGTGTTACTCTGGGACCAGACTGATATGTACGAGAGGGGAGATCACAGCTGAATCTGTCTCTCATGTCTGGAACTGATAACTGGAGATCGTTTATTATCAGAGGGGCGGGGAAACGAGCACTGAGGTTCCCTTTCACGTCTTGGTGGTCTCCTATTTTGTCCTTCGCTACGGCTTCACAATATGAACCAGTATTACCGTTACTTTCTTACATGTTATGATTGCAGTACATCTTGTAATGTGTTATTTCAGAATGTATTATTGTTTTGACCAATATGTTGGATCACTGATCTGGAACTGTCGTTGTTTGGATGCTCATATTAAAATATTGCGATTGGGCATTGACGTATTTCAGCCTTTTACGATGTGTGTATTGTAAACTCTAAATTCATATTAATAATTAACACACAATACACTGTAAAACTTCAATCTCCACTATATGTGATCCACATAAGTCATACAGCCAGCTGCATTTGTATAGCTTATGAATTATGAAAGCAAAACCCGATAATAATAGCACATTTTTTTCAGTTTGTCATGTCTTGCCTCATCTCATCTTATCGTCTGTTACTGTAATTTGATTCCGGTAATTTGGATCACCTTTAGATCATTGTCGTGCTGTCCTGTCCTGAAGTAATTCATGAGATCAGTCTTCATAGTGCAAGGGTCATTCGTTTAGTTGTAGCTATCTGATAGGAGGCCAAATGTTTATTGAACATAAATTGCTCAAGTTTTTTTTCCAGTCAGAACTTTATGAGAGTCGCGTTTCTTTGTGTTTATGTCCGTCAGTGACCTTGCTTCATATCTGAACTTGAAAAAAAGGCTTTCTTTTTGCTCATAAGATCCCACCAGTCATAAATTTGTTGTATATAAAACATATTCTGGCTCATATTCTCCCTCAGCTCTGAGGTTTGAAGGTTTGTTCTCTTGACGTGGTTTAGTTTTTTCCATTCTGCCCCATACCTCTGATGGCTTCTCTCATTTATTTAAACTCTAACATCTCATTACATTTAAACTGTAATTTTCTTTCCTATAAGAATGCTCTGCTTTTTCCTGAAAATTCCATTGGAAGAGTTTCTCACAGCTCAAAACATTAGTGACGGAGGCTGATGTTTATTATTACCAGAACTGCTCCTTGCTTGTAGCCCGAGGCTGTAGCCCGTATTTCCGCCCCCACTGGCACCCCCTGCAAATCTTAATCTATGTGCTCTTATATAGCTTAAACAAACTTGACTATTCATTTATTGGCAATACATGGGATATTATTTTCAAACTCGGCTCTGCAGGAGTCGGGACAGTCCAAGATTTTAGTCTTTGATGCAACTCTTTGAAGCCTACAGCCAGATAGGTCATCATTTTGTTCATTTCGTTTGGTATTATTCAGTAAGGCGTGCTAAGTCTTGATAGACATATCCTCTTTTTTGAGTGAGGGAAAGTAAATCTTCAGTTCTGTAGCCACATCTACTTTCAACAAGAGGCTTGGAGGATTGAGCCAGGGTCCAGTGGGATGGAGTAGGGACCTGACAGCAGTGGGATAAGTTGTGATGTTTTCCCTGTGGTGTGGGGAGAAAACAGTGCCCTATATGGCTGATGCAAAGGCAATTAGGCATGTCACAGATTCTGTTTGGATCTCAGACTACGATGAAACATTGTCTGTATAATTAAATGAGGGATTGTCAGTTATAAGGTAACATGAGATCAAAACACATATGGCAGAAATCTGCAGACACCGTTGCTATTGTGCATCCCAAAGTTGTATGGAGGTTGTAGTAGAGTGGGTTTGGTGTGAAACACTCCATTCTGGAGAAACTGAGTGAATTGTTCACAGTGGTGGTGAATGGAACCAGATCTATAAGTTCACTTACAGAAAGTTAAAAAGTAAAATTTGGAGGCACCAGAATGTTACCAGAATGTAACTGCTGCACCTTTAGTAACCACCTAGGAATACAATAGCAATCAGCTAGAAACAACCACAGTTATCTCAGCAACCGCACAATCACACTAGGCTACTACCACACAGGGTTGTAAGACACATGCCTGTGTACCCTATGACCACAAAGTTGCACGTTCAACACCCCCCTCCCCGTTTTCTACCATTGTGTCCTTGAGCAAGACACTTAACACTCAGTGTCTCCAGGGGACTGTCCTTGTAACTAATGACTAAGTTTCTCAGGATAAGGGCGTCTGCCAAATGCCACTTTACTTCACATTTTCTCACGGAAATGCAATCCAGTTGTTATTATTGTTATTATTATTCTCAAGAGGTTTTGAGTGAGAGCAATGTTTCCCAGGGGGCTGCGGTACGTTTTAAGTTTGATTTGTAGACTGTTTTGTCCATATTTGTTTTGTTGACCAGTTTTTTTCATAAACTGCTCTGGCATTCTTCATAATTGCTCATTTGCACTGAATACACTGCTGTATGTACTTTTACAGATAGAAGGAAAAGGTTTCCCTTTTCTCTCCTAGCTGACTGTAATAGGTAAGCTCAAGTAGACATAAGATATGGTTTGAAGTGTGTGCTTGCACCGTTCCAGGCAGTGACTGTATCTAGAACATGTGGCCAAATTCACTGCTGCTCATCTGTCTTTGTTCACCCAGTTCGTCATGTCAGTTTCTGGAAAGTGAGTGGATTGTATCTGGGATGTCCAGTTTAGAAATACATGTTGGCATGATTTGAGAGAGAATGTTGTAGGTTTCTATTTAGTTTGGATTTAATACTGGTTTTAAGAAAGACCTGCTTTTTGCCTATGATGATTATTTTGGTGCTTTGTTTTCTAGGGCTAGTATTAATTCACCTATGGGTCTCAAAGTGTGTTGACATATAGCCAGGGAGTCCCTGATTTATCTATCCATCTGTCTATCCATCAATCCATCCGTCCATCCGTCCATCCACCTACCTACTTAATGACGCCCATCTGGCTTTTAGCCAGTAGTCTATAGTCTGAACTTTGATATGAACTAGTGTAGGGGTGTTCGATATAGACAAAATTGAGATTTTTTGCCATTTTTCTGATAACGATAATTTGACAATATTTTAAAAATTTAAAAAACTTCTGTACTGAATACAATATTTACTGTACTTTACTAATGGTACATAAGAAACACCACACAATAATACATCAACAATAACGTTTGAAGAAAAACAGGTCTTGTTGAATTTATTAAAACTGGCATAAAAGCAATAACTGTGTGAACACTGAAATCAAGCAGTGCAACTAAGTAGTTTTTTTCTCACCACAACTGAATTCTGACATATAACAGTCCTGCATTTATGTTGATTATTTGGTATTAAAAAGCCACAATTGAAAATACGCCATCCGATGAACACAATTCACTCCTTTACATATGGAAGACCAAAAGTCAGTCATTTCGATTCCATCCAATTCTACACAAGAAAAAAACAAAATTTCAGCATTTGTAAATAAATGATTCAGTTTCAGTCCAATATTGTATAAAGACATAAAGTAAACTTGGTCTTTAAATTTTTAAATCAAATTCTGTCCAATTTTGCACAAAGATACTGGAAAAATCTGCACGTGCACTTCATGTTTTTTTGTCTGGCATTAGGATGTTTGCAGACAGTGTCAATGAAACGTACTGCTCGGATATTCTGCTGTACTATAAATCCATTGCTGTGGTAAAATGCGACATGTTCTTCAGTTTCTCTGCCAGAGTTTGGTGACTGGCGTCATACAGTTCAGACAGAGCTGTTTTACTGTAATACTTTCGGCCAGGCATTGTGTAAATTGGGCGTAACGTGTTCAGAAGTTCTTTAAAACCCTCTTTCTCAACCACTTGAACTGGCACCAAATCTTTAGTCATGGGCGTCGGTGGCATTATAGCGCTGTAACATACATGTAGAAAGCAGCACCACGTAGAAACCGCTTTCCCACATAGCTGCTTAATTGGGCTGGTTTGTGCCACATCCACCCTCCTGTCGCCAAACCGTCTCCACGCGAGTGATAATGCCCCACGTCTGGCCACCAGATCTAGAGAAACGGAGAGTGCAGCTAGATGGTTAGTGAGGTAGCCCAGCTCTCTTTCTCCGTGCATATCTCAGCATCCATGGCCTGTTTACCTTCCGCTACTGAACGGAGTGCGCCGCCCCCTGCAGGCACGTGTGCTAGTACAACTCTCAAAGCCATGGCATGATCAAAACAAGTCCTGCTTTTTTACACTGATTACTGCAGAAATACTCGATAATTAAAACAACAATCTCGATCTTATCGTAAATGATATATATCGCACACCCCTAATCCTGAGACATGTATATATAAAATGTGTAGTTTTGATATTAAACTACAATTTAGATTTTGTTGTTAGCCTTTGAAAAATGTCATGACTTTTGAAAATGTATTTACGTAAATTGCTTTTGCAATGTTAATGGACCAAATAACTTGGTTGGAGCATTTTAAAACTAAATAAAAATAATCAACCTGCTCAAGCAAGCGCTTTCAGTTAAGCATAGAAAAATAACTAATTTAAGTAGCACAGGATAAATTTGTCACTTTTGAAATGCAAGTTACGAAAGCTCAGTTTCAAGTTAAGACAGTTAACATAGTGGTGTCACAGCCGTCTAGCTATCAAAAATGGTCCAGTATAGTCCAAACATAGCATAGATAGCTTCAGTCAGCATCAGATTAATGACTCCTTCTGTTCTTTTTTTTTTTTTTTTTTTCCCTGCTTCTAAGGTACTGGACATGAAGATTCCACATCAGGTGCAGAAAATACCATAAGGAAACTAAGGAGTGAAAAGGTTCAAGAGGCAAAAAGCAAAAGGAAGTCAAGTCTTCCTTTCAGCACAGGCAGGCTAGTTCCTGCGGCTTCTCAGTCACATCAAGCTCCGAAGCCAACAGCGAGAGAAACAAGACAAACTAAAAAGGGAACCGACAGGAGTAAAGTGTCAGTCAGCAATAAACAGACAAGAGCCACTAATTCAACATCAAGAGGACAGTTGAACAACAAAGTAGATTCTGAATCATCGGAACAAAATACGTCAAGCTGCTCTGTATCTGAAGAGGCAACAAGCATGGAAGTAGATGAACCAGCAAGAGCAATGAGACAGAGCATGCCACAGACAGTAAATAAAAAAAACTGCCCAACCACTAAGGGTAATAATGAAAAGAGAAGTAAAAAAGTAGCTAACAAGCAAGCAGAGCCTGCTACCAGTGTTACAGCTGGTGCCTCTGGAGTGGAAAAGGAGAGCACTGCAAAATTGGCTGAAAAACACAATGCTGGTACACCAGGAGCTCCTGAAGCTTCAGGAAGCATGTCTGAGCCTCTCATCCACAGTTTGGCACACAATATAGATGTTAATAGCAACACATCCTCTCAGCAGCCTTCTGCAAATAAGGTGCTTGGCACACTGGAGATGTCTTGCCCCAAAAAGGCCAAGCCGAGCAGTTCAGGAGGCATTTCTTTTGAGCCGTTGGCTCCTGCAGGCAGCTCTGCTCCATCAGTCTGTGTTTCTCAATCTGAAACCTCAGAGCCTGACCCCAGTAAGATAATGGCTCTGAAGATCATTATCAGTGATGATCAGGAAGAGCAGAGCAACTCTGCTCTAAATCAGGCAGTCTCCAGCATCAGTGGTGACCACATCCCAACCATCTTCCTCTCCTCTCCAGCCAAATCTCCAGCTAAGATTCTGCCTATTCCGACCTCCTCCATAACTCCAGAGGAGACTGCACTGGCAGTGAGCAGCCTGCAGGGAACTGAGGCTGCCGGTGCATCAACCATAAGTGTCCAGAACTGTACACAGCTTCCACAGAGCCAACCGCAGGAGACTGGCTTCATCCAACTCTTGCCTGCAAACACAGCCTTTGGAGGACAAAGCAGCTACTTTGTTGTAACTGACCCAGTAGCTACAGCTGATCAGCACTCTAGTATGATGCTACTTCCAAGCAGCGTAGGACAAGTAACATCTACACCACAGCTGGTGGCCACGCCACCTCGATCTCGAGCTGTTGTTACCATGGCAGCGAACGTATCTCAAACTTTCTCGCCTGGTAAGTCACTGCTCATACTCCTCTATGGTTTGACATATTATTTAGGACTTCTGTTTGTCATTGCTGTCATCTTTGTGACTTGATGTATTTGTTTTGTTCTTTTATTCACTGAAATACTTTTTATTCTTTAGCATCAACTATCATCATTTCATCACCAGTTCAACCTATGCTGCAGAATGTGGCTGTTCCAGTGTCTGTCTTTGGACAGAATAACACAGGAAAACTCACTGTGTTACCAAATCAGGTAAGTTATGCTGGTAGGTCAATCTGTTTGTGTAAATGAAGCATTCATTTAGGGGTTTTTGTTTGTGGGACAAAAAAAGGAGTATTGAGTTTAAAGTTTTGCTTTACAGATGTTTGCATTGCCTGGTGCATCATTACTGAACCAACCTGCAATAGTTGCACCAAAACCTAAACTGGTGCCGAAGGACAGTGTGGAGCTGGGTAAGACACTTCAAACCAAAGGAGACATACGTCCTGTTGCAACTAGCATATTGTCTCATCTTAATATCCTGGGCAATAATGCATTTCTTAATTTCTTAACATTTCCCCCTTACTGTTCTAATGTAAAGGATGTCTAAAAGGTATTTCTGTATTTCAGGCAAAATTGGAACACCTGGATCCAGTGGATCCAGTCATGCTTCAGGCTCCTCTCAAAGCTCAGAGCAGCTAAAGAATGCTTCTGGATCAAGCCCTAGTCACCGGAGAATACTTTGCTTTGATGAGAACGCTGACCAAACAAATAAAACAAGCACTTCCACTGCTACAGCCTCCCCTGGCGTAAAAGACCGCACAAGAACGGATCAGATCCAGCCTACTACTTTAGGCAGCAGTGGTGCCAACAGGAGGATGGAGAAGGTAAGATCACCAGAGCGAAGTCACATTTCTGAAACAAAGGAATCTCAGAAAGCTGTTGTACCACAGCAGCAAAAAGAGCCTATAAATATGCAGAAAGAAACAGAACCCACACAGCCTCAAACTACTAATATCAGCACTTCCTCAAACTGTGTTGCGCAAAAAGATCCATTGGTTGGATCCAAGTCTGATAAGAGATTAGCGCTCACATCGAATACAGAAGATGGTCTGACTGTATCAGAAGACACAGCACAGAGTTTAAAGTCTTCCTCTCAGACCACAAAGCACAAGTGTACCAAAAAGGACTCTCATGAAAGAAGGCCTCTGAAAACCCCAGAGGAACCTCCTGAGAGCAGCACGTCACAGGATTCACCCAGCATCACTGCAAACAAGGAGAACGAGGTAGAAGGTGGAGGGCAAGAACTATGCCAGGCAACAGCTTCTTCTGTAGAAAACACATCATCTACAGTAAGACCCTGTACTCCAACATCTCAGGGTATTTCTGGTAAACCTGTTTGCAAGACTAGCCCACTTACCAAGCAGGCAGTGGAGATGCTGCAGGACATCCAGAGCCAGAGCCCTACTGCCACCACGCCCAGGAGGAAAGTAACCAGCTGCTTGGACCTTCCACTGCCGAGAACGCCTGGATCCGGTTGCCTCCAGGAGGACTTCATGGATGGTTTAAGGACTCCCTCAAGGCAGAGACTCAGACGTGAGGCGGAAGGCACACCGAGACATTTGGCCCCTCCTACCACACCTGATATTCCGTCCTGCAGCCCAGCCAGTGAGGCAGGGAGTGAGAACAGCATCAACATGGCCGCCCACACCCTCATGATACTGTCTCGTGCGGCCAGAACAGGAGGGCCTTTAAAGGACAGCTTGCGCCAGGAGGAGGCTGGTGCAACCAAATCCAATGCTTCCAAAAGCAAGAAACGCAAGTACACAGAACCGAGCCCAACAGTGAAGAAAGAACTGCAGCTTTCAGGTTCATCAGGCAATAAGAAGAAATCAAAGGTGAGAGGCATTTATGTGTTTATTTGGTGCAAAAGACTAAACCTGTTGCAGCAGTATTATACTGTTTCTGCAGGGTGTTGTCATCTTTAATTCTGCAGCAAAATTGTAATTAATCTAGTAAGAGAAAAAAATGTGACACGCAAACAATATCTTCTGAAGCATGATCAACCATTTCTAGAACAATCTCATAAACAGTACAGTGCAAAAGTCTTGAGCCACCCCTCATTTCTTTATATTTTGCTTTGAATCACCATGCTGGTATAAAAATACTATTTTATCTTTATCATATTTTATTAAATTAGGAACAAATGTTTTACTGTGAAGGGCTGCAAAGTGTCTAAAGACAAACGGTGTCTAGATAAAGGAGTTCCACCACTCAGCATTCAGCACCACCAGTATACTGATCACCGCCTGATAATCTGGAATCATCTACTCCTGTTTCTTCACTGGTTCAGGACTTCAGTTAGATGCTCTTTGTTCTGCTTGAACGATTCATATGCAGGTCACTGTGTGACTTAAACAAAAAAAACATTCCTCTGGTCAGGTTCAGGGACCAGGGCTGGGCTGGACTGGGCCGGCGCGATGGTAATTTTGGTCGCAGTATGCCCGATGGCCAGTCCAGCACTGTCAGGGACTGAAAAATACTAGAGATGGGCCCGATCCGATATGATATCAGTGTCGAGACCGATAAAGCCCTAAATCCGATACCGGAAAGACCCGATCTCTGTATTCCAGAGAGCCGTTGTTTTGAACAAAATGTCCCTCATTTGGAGATACTACAGTTAGGAAAAGCCGAAAAGCAAAGCAATGTGTGTAAAGCCAGCGTGCCGAGGGGTGGAAGTACGGTTGCATCGTACAATACAACTAATTTAATCAAGCACCTGCAGAGATTTCACGACAAAGAGTACCAGGAGTTCATGCCAGCAAACAGGGAAAAAGACACCAGGCAGCAGTTTACAGCAGACGCTCGGTGACGTTTTCCAAAGCACGCAACAAACTTACAGCAGACAACCCAAAAGTGAAAGGAATATCAGAGAAGACTCTTGGCTCTCCCTCAAAACCTCTTTGGGGTTCATTCAGGGGATGTTTTGTGTGTTTTATTGGCTGTTTTTGCCCTCTCTACCTCTCAAAACACGACGAGGCTAAAGTTGGGCATCTCGTAACTCGGCCGGTCCATCTTAAATACAGAAGTCGTTAAATTAAACTCTGCCCATGTCGTGTCTCCGAATTCACGTTATTTAAAATTTATTAGTTTTTCACTTTATTTTTCAGTTGTTGCTGCTAAAATGGACATAATACTTGAGCTATTTAGATGATTCAGCCAAGATTGTTGTGTTTTTGATATTTACAAAATTTTACAGCTGTTGCTGCTACCTTTTTGTGAAGTGTGACATAAATAAATTCCTTTGGAATGCTTTTTAAATTCAACGTAGTTGTGTATATTTTTTGCTCTTCTAGCAAGTGTCTAGTAGTTAATTTATTCTGTGATGTAACCTTACCAACAAACAGCACAATTTCAACAAAAATAATGCAAATAATAAAGTAAAAAGATGTATTATATCGGAATCTGTATCGGCAGTCGTGTATCGGAATCGGATCAGAATCTTTCATGCGTTATTTAGGTGCGTCTTGATTTTTGACTTCAGACAATTTTCATTTCAGTGTATTGCTGCTTGCGGTCTTTTGCTTGAAAAATAGTAAAGTAACACTGGAGTTTTAACCGTAGTGGTATTTTCATTTGCTACAATGAAACACTATTAAATAGCGTATCTAGGTTAACCATGAAATAGTTTTCTATTCTTGATATAACTGACATGTTGCTGCAACATTCAAGCAGAAAAGAATTACCTTCATGTAGTAGACGATCAAACTGATATCTCTAGAGTAAGCTCTCCTACTGATTTAAACCACTGTGGCTAAAACATTTCCACTCGCTTTTGAATGGCAGAGGCAGTTTGATTTCCGAATGGTGGAGAATCATTTTTTTGATTTGGGAACTGGTGTAACATTACTTCAAAGTGAACCAGATTTGTTCGGTCAACCACCATGCAGAAATTCCCAATGAATCAGTTTATCTCTGTGTTTTGTGTCTGCTAGATAAGATCTTTGTAGAGGACAGCTTCATAAATACGTTTAGTGTACCACTACTACTTCATCTATACCTCTAATGCAAGATTGTGCACGGTTATGTAAACTGTGCATGTTCAAACTTCTGTACATTCGAGTTGAAGCTTAACATGTCAACTTTTGACAGCACCAATTTTCGTTCCACTGTTCACAGGCCTTTGCTTTTAACAAGTCAAATTACTGCCTACCAGGCAATTCCTGTTTTATGGGAACTGGTATTAAAATGCATATAGAATTTTTTTTTTTTTTTTTTTTTTAATGCACCTAATCTAAGAAACTTGCCAACAAATCTAACGCTTCTAGCCAACAACACAATGTCTTCATTCTCAGTTCAGCTCACTTTGGATTTTCTCACATTTTGAAAAATTTCACTTCATGCTAAATCATTTACTTTCAGTTAACATGTTGTGCCAAAAGGAAAATTGCATTGTAATATTGCAACAGAAAATTAAGAAAGTGATTTATTTTAAAGACACACACCATGATACACAAGAAATGCATTTATTTCTATCTCTGCTATGGTTTTATCATTTATTATTTATTATTGCACCATCAGAAGCCAGACGTAATCCTCAAATTCCAGGATTTCAAGGCTTTATTCCTATTCTTAACTATTAATCTTTGAAAGTTTGTTCTTTTTTCCTGCTTGGATAATAATTGGATTCTGAAGTTTATGTAATCATTCTAAATATTTCTGCTATTAATGAGAAAATTGTACATGACACTAGACTTCACTGTTTGCAAATTACACATGACAATGTAAGTGTAGAACTTTGTCCCCAGAAAAATGTCTCTATGAATGTCTTTTTTTTTTTTTTCCCTGTAGAAGCAGAAGAAGCTGCTTGACTCATTCCCGCATGACCTAGATGTTGACAAGTTCCTGTCGTCCCTCCATTATGATGAGTGAGAAGCAGAGGCTCAACAGTGTTTAAGGAACCACCCAAATAAATCTGCTGAAAAGACTATCAACAGTAAAACTGAGCGACAGGACTTTGTCTTGTTTCTCATGGCTCATATAACAGTTGTGTATAGTTGTTGTATATGCCTTAATATCACCAGGAAGGTTATTGTACAGACCATTTATTGTATAGTGATTCTGCCATAATGTACCTCAGTTGAATATCAGTATAGAACCTCAAAAATGTTGTATGTTCCACATTAAACATTGACTGTTTTGTGATGTTCAGAGGAAGTTCAAATGTATATGAAACTAAATGTTGTTTTAATTAAAACAAACTTGACACAACCTTAAAGGGAACCTTTAAGTGGAAGTGGTCCGAGTATTGCCACATGGGGGCGGCATCATGTGAAAGTGTAGCCTCCTTTATAAGCTAAAATGGAAGGGTGTTATTTCTTTAGCGTTTTCTTTAGAATATTTGACCATAGGTTAGGATCAGTTAGCTACAACATTGCCAGAAAAAAATAATCAGGAAAATAAAAGATCTCACTATTGCATTGTCATTTCCCATTATCATTAACATCACTTGAATATTAAATATCAAATATCTCATTCTACAGCTTATTTTTGACAGTTAAGTTGATGTACAACAGAGACTAGTAAATGCATCAATATCCACATGGTACAGTACTGTACAACAGTCTTAGACCCCTTTAAAAATATAAATCTAGATGAGCATGAGTTTTTTCACATCATTAAATAAAATAAAATAAGAATAAAACTAAAAAGAATAAGTTCTACAGTAAATAGTGATGTTATGTTCGGTATATCAGTGTGTTCCTTGTGGAAGTCCAGTATTACTGTAGTTTCATCAGAAACTTGGTTTGACTCAAACTTCATTTAATTAAATCAGGAGCTGCTGCTGGAGTTTCACAAATCCAAACAACGTCTGGAGGAACCGAGGAGGAATCTGGAACCGAACCCGTGTTCTCCTCACCAGCTCACACAGTATCAACTACATTCTACACACAGATCAAATCTTTATATTTTTTGCTGCTTTCTTATTTGTTTGTATTTATTCTAATGTTAATATTGCAGAGAGACACTCTATCACACACTGAGAAAAATGGCTTTAAACACTTTGCACAGGAGACTATGACTTATATACAGTACTGTAGTTCTTTTGTAAAAACACTTGCTATTGTATCTTTACATCATTAGAACAAAACTAATAAAGGGCCCTGATCATCAAGCCATACATCCATCTATTTTCTAAACCGTTTATCCTAAACAGGGCTGTTGGGAGACGCTATCCAATCACAATCAATGTCCAAACCATGTGACACGCCTGTCTTTGGACTGTGGGAGGAACTGGGAGAACCTGGCAGAAACTCACATTAACATGGGGGGGAACATGCAAACTCCACATAGAAATGACCCTTGCCCACCCTGGTTGGGAACCGAACCAACAACCTTCTTGCTACGAAGCTACAGCGCCCACATCATGTTATTGATCCCCCTCTTCTTCTTTATAAGAGGGTTTTGCTGTTGTATGTAAACGTACATATTTAAAACACACTGTCCAGTCCTCAGTCTATATCGCCCACATATGAAAATGAGCTGTAAAAACAGATTAGAATCTAGACTACAGTCCAGGAGGGCTGCATTTCTAGACCTACAGCTCATTCACAGGTAAGAGTGCCTCACCTGTGCTCTGGCTTTAACGACTTTTCACAGTACTGCAAGTATGTCCGTTGTCCTAAAATACATACATAGGTGTCCTATAGCCTTATGAATGCAGCCCTAAAGTAATGCAATAACAAACATGATAATGAGGACTTTTTGCTCCTCATTTCCGATGTCTTGTCGGGTTACAGCGAGAGGCTGCAATTCTAGGAGCAATCGGTCCTCTGTAAGCATGTTTCAAGGACGTTCAGATGTTTTTATCTCCAGATTTTACAGGCCACAGACAAAACCGACACAAACAGAGTGCAAAACATCCCAGCGTGACTGGAGCTCAGGGGGAACTGCTGTGACGATAAAGGTCATCGTGCCATGACCTTTCTGAAAAGTGGAACAAGGACAGTGGACACGGCCAAACAAAATGTTCTTCTGGGAGGAGGAACGTAAAAAAAATTTTTTTTTTTAAATCACAGAGCAGGTCACTGTGGTTTCAATGTGAACCTCCATAAAAACCTGAATGATCTGAATTAGTAACCTTTCAGCCCTTTCTCTTGTTTGCTTCACTCCCAGTGTGTCAGAGGTAAAGTCTATCACAGCGTCCTGCAGAATTTACAGCTCAAAACAGAGATTGTCTGATCAATATCAGAGGTGGAGATGAAGTCCAAAAAACAGTCCAATAAAGCTGCAGTATATCGACAGATCAGAATTTCTTCAATACTGCAATATGGCAAACCATTCAATCTCAACACTTTTGCTACTTTTAACTATCACTGTGTTGACTAATGACGGATATGGAGAACCAAAACTAAACTGACAAATATAGATGAGCTCCGGTTAGGGCTGCACGATTTATCGTCTATTAATCAATATTGCAATATCAGCCCCTGCAATACTGATATCACAAATTACTAATATGCAAATTAGCCTCTAACCAATAACAGTGTTTCTGACAGGGCGACCAATCACAGCTCCAGGTGAGTTTCTGGGTGTTCTGGTGAATAGAGGTCTTCATGGAATCCAACAAAAGTCAAATTTTTAACCATTAGAGGTGTTGTTGAGTGCGCAGGGCTAAACTGCTGCAGCCAGACTATTGAGACATATTCGAATGTGTTGCTTTTGTTACATCACAAAAAGATCACCAAGACGTTTTAGTGTCTTATTTTCCATATACAGACTGTATGGATGGAGAGAGTAAATGTACCAAACAATATTTACAGACTTTAAGCCTTTTTTATTACACAAAAGTGATGATATTGACCCTTTAATGCATTGAAAAGCATCACAATTGCAGGATGTAGCGGTAAAATCGCGATACCGATATTTTGTCCATATCGCGCAGCTCTAACTCCTGGACAGACGGTGCTGCTATTGGTGTTCACACAGCATTAACGCAGAGCGTGCTTTCACAAGTTTGTAGTGACGCACCTCCATTGTTATACACACCGAAAATTCAGGACACAGTTTAGTTCCTTTTTTTCTCTCCAAAACATCACAATAAAATAACTGCTGAATCTTCTCATGCATTTTCATATGAAGAGGAAAGGCCTGGCTAAATTTCCAACGGTCCTTTGTTAGTGTTTGAGTGCAGGAGCCGGTATTTTAATATTTAAATGCAATAACCAAATGGAGTTTGGGCAAGAAGGTTTTTTGTCATGTGGTGAAACTACAATTAATAACAGTATCAAATTCAAAATTCTGGTACCGTAACAGTCCTACTCCACTTACCACTTTGCTTTGCCGACGGGGTCCCAGAAGCCGGGCCGCGGGATGTTGCACGGGCCCTGAGTCGCCTGCTTGTAGTAGCTGTAGAACTTCAGCATCATTTCGTTGGACGGCTGAAAGGAACCTGTGATATGAAACAGATTTTAAGTCTTCCAGCATCTCAATATAATGAAAACCCTCAATCTGTACATGTGGCTTACAAATAATTCAGTGAGTAATAGTATGTAATTAGAGATGGATCTAAATGTATGTCATAAAGATAATTCCTGATTGGGCAAACTCTCTTCACATAGATGAGGCAACATTCAGTACCACAAGTGAGAGTTGTTTCTAAATTAATGATGTTGGACATTATATGTTAACATGCATAGAGATAATAATTTTTATGGGAATATCAAGCTCTCAAACATATTGAAACCCAAGTCATTTTTTCTTTATCCATCATTTTAAAGAAACTAATAATTCAGGCTTATTCTGTTTGGCTCTATGTGACAAAGCAAACCCAGTCCAGACTGGTCCCATTCCTGGTTCCCCACTGGTGAATCGAGTTCTGAGAGCTGCTGAATCCCTCTCTATCTTCTTGCATTAATCTCTATTTAAAGGTTTAGAACTGAGAACACTCCGCCGGTTCTCCCACTGTCCTGAAACTTGAGTGTTTTCCAAAAAAATGTAAGTGTCTTTGGATAAAGGCATGAATGTAATGTAACATATAAGAAACATTCAGCCAGCCTGACGCTCCTTGGCATCTCTATGTGGGTTAATGTAGGCTTACAGCACCGAGGGGGGGGGGGGGGGGGGGGGGTGTCCTGGTGCAGGGTTT
>JBBJLS010000001.1:22783029-22797934 GCA_037577275.1 Bryconaethiops microstoma
ACACACACATATATATATATATATATATATATTCATGCGCACGCACACGCACAGAAACACATGCGCACACACACACACACACACACACACACACACGCGCGCACACACACACACACACACACATGTATATATATATATATATATACACACAAACACACACACCCTTTCTTTTCAATTTTGTACAGCATATCACTGATTAACTGAGTGTTATACAGAAAGAAACAACCTGATCATTTTACAGACCTTTAACAACAAGATCATCAGTAGTAAAATGAGTATAATCTGTTCATCCCATCATGTGTTAAAAGATTTCCATTAACATCCTAGCCAGGAATTCGCCTTGCTAATGCCAATAACCTTCTTCAGTTTAATGTCATACTTGTACACTTCTGGTCCAAGAAATAAATGAAGGAAACCTGAAAATGCAGAACAAACATGCAAAGACTTTAACATGTAAAATGTGAAATCGATGCAGGACGTAAATGCTTGGGGAAAATTGGTAGAACAAGAAAACAGTTCAACAAATGTTACATTATTCCACCAAGGACCGAATGATATTATTATTATTGCGTGAGAATCACAAGTTCAACTCACCATTCCTGTGAACTGCTGCACTTATGGGCTTGTTAATGCCTGGGAAATCCTCTGAGATGTTGCGTGGGTAAAAGTCCTCCATGGACTTTCGGTTTTCATTATATCTGTGGTAATACCAAAGTCGGGATGAATGCGATGTGACGTATGATTATGATACCAGTATCATTATGATATTGATTATGATACCAGGCCTTTGGGCTACCTCCAGTACAGGTGCTGAGTGAAGAATAAGGTGTGGACGGTTTTGGGAATATGGACCGCGGCATCTATTTGCTCCACCCACTCTGGGAACCCGAGATTGCTGATGTTTTTACGGTGACTTTTCACCTGAGACCTTTTTAGTGTCCAGTAACTGGACCCTGTATTGAAATAGATCAAGTGGTTAACATTACAGCTTATCCATGACAATATATACATGCACTTTATTAATTTATGTATTTATTTATTTATTGACGTGTACCGCTAAACAGGTAGGCCGTCGATCGTTGTGGAACCCAGTAGGAAGCGTTGATCCTCGAATTGATGTTTGGCATGAAGTTGGTGATGGGACCCTCCTTTATATCATGTTTATTATTGTGCTTGATCCATAAATACCTTTATTGATAGAGAATGACAGCAGTTCTGTTAGAGCCTGTAAACAATTGTAGCTAAAAGGGCGATTTTCCAAATTTCTGCTTAATTTAATTAAATTCAATAGTCGGGACGTGACAATAGTTTGATCTGGTATGGTTAATTGTAGAGAAGCTCACTGAACCAGTTTTTACAATGAAAATAAAGCCATTTTACTTACATTCCTTTACCAAACTTAATGAAGTATTAAACTCTAAATGAAAGGGTTCAGATGTCTGGTATCACTACTGCTATGAATTCTGACTCTACTAAGTTGCTCATTAAACCACTTTGGATTCTTTCACATCTTAACCATTTAATGAAGCAGAAACCAGCAGAATTCCTTTTTGAATTCTAAATGCTACCTTGGCATTGTATTTTCATGGGCAACCACTAAGGTTAGGAATTACTTTAGGCCTCATAATATTATCCAAAAATTTGACAAAATTTAAAGATTTGTGATGTGAAAAGCTCCATAATGTGACATATCACATATCTCTTATCATTTAATTTATTACTTTCATTTTCCCTAAATAAAATGAACACTTTGTTTATCTCACTTTAGTGGTTTAGTACAACAGAACTGTGAACATCCAGAAACATTTTTCCTACACGTCTAGCTATAAATCCAGAGATTTATAGGTGGGAAAATATAAACTTTGTTTTCTTGGTGCCATATGATAGACTAAGAAAATATTAAATGTTATTAATCTGTTAGTGAGCTCAATCCTCATAAAAAATAATAACCATTAAAAAGATGAAAAAATATCGACACTTGGGCCTCCATCTATTAATGTCATATTTTTTTCCCACCCCTGGCAATCACAGTTGTGAGCTGCAAAAAAAAATCGCAGATCCATATTTTTTCAATTAAACTACAAATATATATGCGTCTCTCTTACCTGCCTTTGAAAAAGAAGATGGCCTCGCCTAAAGTAGTAACGGAATCAAAAGACAGATCAGGATTGCATTTATCCTTCAGGGCCATGGGGAAATAAGAGCCCATGTACCACGGGTTGAAGGGATAGCTCCAACCCAGCCTTGGGTAATAAGGCCTTTGAACACTTGGTCCTGTGAAGAATGTACAGCATTACAGATGATTCCACTTTTAACTGTAAAGGGCAAATAAATGTCACTGACTTTCAGCTCTGGGAAATCACAGTCATCTCTGTGAAGTAAAGGGAATTAACACGTACTGTACAGTGCGTTGATGTTCCTAATGTCTTCAGAGGAAAGCAAGGTGTGCGTTTTTCGGATTCTGTAACTGGGATACATGAGGGACTCGGGGTTTTGAGAATGCCTCAAACCTAAAGCATGTCCAAACTCATGTGCTGCAACTAGATATAAGTTAAACCCTGCAGAGAGAAAGAAACAGATATTAAAAGAATCCACTCTGCTACAGTTCAAAAATGACTCAGAACTAAACCTTTCCTATAGGATCACCAGTTAAAGGAATAATGAGAAAATTCTAATCTACGTACTTTCCCCCTCACCCCCAAATGTAGTCAGATAGCCAAGATACATACAGTAGTCAACAAATATTGCTTCTTTAAATTACCAGTGGAGATACATATGACTAACCTGGATAAACACTAGAAGTCAACCGTCACCCGAATCTTTTGTGTAAATACAACCGAAAAAAACTCTCAGGCAGCTCGAACCACATTCATCTATTCATTAAGGCATGAAAGACTTTGTAATGTGGTTTAGGAAATCGTTTGACTTAGAGTGAGTTTAAAAAATTCACAAAACCCCATGTTTCTGTTTTAGAGAAAAGGGTTAATGTTTTGGAGTTTTGGAAAAATGGGTGTCCATTGACCTAGAATTTATAAGCAACATTACCCTGGTAGATCCAGCAAAAAAAAGAAAATACAGAGGACAAATTGGACTCCAAATGTGTGACTACATCTGGGTAAGTGAAAAAAGAACCAAAACTACTTCTTTAAACTCTTTAAAATCTGAGTCAGCTACTCTAAATTTCAGTTCTTAATTCTCTTGACCATAAAACATTATTTTGCATAATATTTTGTGAATAATTTATAGTCGTTACTATAAGCCCTTAGGATTAAAAATTCCATAATAATCTTGACGTTTAAAGGTTATACCCTTCTGCATGGTCTTATTTTTGGTAGAATTGCGTACCATTAGGACCTGTGGTCCAAAGTTCATCATCATCGAAATGAACGTCTCCTCCAATGCCCTCTCCTGGGTCAAAAGCATGAGCCAGCGTTCCTCTGGGTCCATCGAAAGGGAACGAGTCGCCATGGTCTGTGTTGTGATGGAAGAAGGCAGGCAGGCAAAAACAGATCGCTTAACGTAAAGGACTGTATTTACCATGCCTATATTTACCACGGCTAATCTTAAAGACTCACAACGTGCAGGTCCATCTCTTTCGCTCTTAATCAGTGCCACGTTATGTTATCATAATGACCTTTTTGGAGGGTCGTAAACCTAATCTGACCCCAGGTCTACTTACTTCTACTGGCAAACTCAACCATGATGTCCGCCTGCTGTGAGTACGACCTGAAGAACCTCAAAGGACTGGCCTTCGCCCACACATCCAGAGCTGAAGCAATCAAGGAGTCTACGGTGTTCATGGGTAAGTCGCTGGTATACCTCCCAACTCTGAAATAAAAATCACACTGGAACTAAAACAGAGGCACGGAACGGACAGGATACTACTGGAGCTCATACACTTCTGAGGCTCAGTACCTGTAAGAGATTACAGTGTTTCTCCACCTGTTGCCTCCGCTGTGAACGTAATCCTCAACATCAGGGACACCACACCTGGGGGTCTTCATGACAGCCAGGGTTTCAGGGTTCAGGCTGCCAGTCTGATTGAGCTTGAAAAAGCCTTGCATGCCCTTCAGTTTGGAGGAGAAAGAGGGGCGACTCCTTTTCTTGCGGCTGGCTGCATCTGCCTGAAAACTGTAGAAGCGCTGCAGGTATTTCTGGGAGAGAAGAATTCTTCGTTTCAGAGAAGTATTGATCTGCTCAGTTCACTCAGAGCGGTTCGTACAGTTTAAACCAGGGGAGTCAACAAAGCGTCGTATGTTTTCTTCACAAACGATCACTTCTAACCTGATTCCACTTGGTCTCAGTCTTCAGACAATTAATCAGATGTGCTCCTGCTTGTTTGGAATGAAAACCTGCCGTGACACCGGCCCTTTGTGGATAAGATTTGACACCCTTGGATTAAACAAATACCATCTTAGAGGACAGTTCTACCACCTGGCACTTTGCTGCAGCTTCTACTCATGAGTGACTCACAGGTTTCTTTTATTATAAGATCCATTTGAGTGGCCACTCAGCCCAAAAGATACTCAGCCCATGAATTTCTGTGGATGCAGTCAAATTTTTTTGCATTATTATTTTTTTCTATTAATTCAAATTCAAGGGTAAGATGGTGCACAGTTAAAAAAAACAACTTCTCAAAGCTTGAATAATAATGAGTTCATAACAAGATTCCATTATCCTCCACAAACAGGTCACATGTGCGCTTTACGGAGCTGCTTCAAATTTTGTTATACTGTGTATAATGACAATAAAGGCTTTCGATTCTGTTCGATTCCAAACGTGTTTTCATGGTGGTAAAGGGGAAAGGCGAACAAGAAAGAAACCACTTACAGCTGCTAGAATCAGGTCATTGTGGGGTTTTCCATCCTCATGTGCCGTCACATTGTCTCCTTCGAGCTGCAGTAGAGGTGCGGAAAGACATGGAAAAGCAAACAGAGTGCAGGCACAAGCTAAGCCCAACCAAATCCCCATCTTCAGGCTCTGAGACAGAGGCATTGAAACTGGCTGGCTGCAGGAGATTTAGGGTGGAAGGTGTAGGTAGCTGAGAATGCCTTTTAACATGTTGTTATGACTCAGTGCCAAAGCTGGGAAAACCTCAGGCCTTGGGAGGAGTTCGCTAAGGTCACAGCAGGAAAGAAAGATCCTGTGGAGATGTATCGGATTATACACATCAAGGGCAGGTTCCTTGGCATTTAGTGGACACTTTGCAATAGAACACCTTCGTTGCCTTCTGATTTATAAAAAAAACAAAACAAAACATCTTTCAGCTAAATCTAGGCCACAACAGTCCCTAAGTTTTCCTTTTTGCTGGTTCGACGGACCGTTTGGGTGTGAGTTAAAAATTAATACGCATTAATAGAATTTTTCATGTTTTTCACAACGTATGTACGCACCTTCAGATTGAAGATGATTTCACTCACCCTCAATATTTCAACTGCTACCACGCCAGGAGAATAATGAAATTCAGGGCAATGACAGAAGCTGGGAAAGTCTTTACAAATTAGCATGTTCTGCTGGCAGAAAAAACAACAGTTTATGTATACATAAAAATTCTATTATAAATGTAAAAAAAAAAAACTATATACACATTTAGCTCTCTACTCTCTCTCTCTCTAGCTATATATATATATATATATATACACGTACAACCAAATGATTTCATGTAGGCCTGAATTCTTATGCCCTACACATAATAAACTCACTTTCCATATTTAGTGTCTCAAAAAGAAGTCCTAACAAATATAACTCTTGAAGCATTTTAGTGGACTGTTTAGGAACTTGCATTTTAGTTTCTACTGTGTGTCCTTCTTTTTATTCCCAGACTCTGGACAAAGCTAGAACTATGTTTTAGTTGTCTATGTCTAAAAAGAGACACCCTCTATAAATAGATGAGCTGGTTTTTTTTTTTTGGTGTGTGAACACATACATGTATTCAGAGTATATATAATTTTAAATGTATGGTTCAAAGAATATCCTCAAAGGAAAGTCAAAATGAGGTGTAATTGTGGGCTTGCCTTTTTTCGAACTGTAAAAATGCTGTCAACTTGGCTAACTGGAAGATTACTGGGTGGCCGGGTAAATTCCTCGCAATTTGATGTGATTGGAAGCATGTAAAGTATGTTCTGTGAACACACACTTGACATGTAGAGTCCACAAAGCCTTTCAGTAATAAAACACTTCTCATGCATCAGGTTAATAGAGTAACTGGTGATTAAAAGATGCTGCAGACGGCTGACAGTATGACAGTAAAACCTGAGAACGTTTTTACTTTCTTTAAGAAACTGCTGCTTCCATGCATGCCAAATAGCGTGCCAGAGTTGCTTTGAGCGAAGTGAAATGAGAGCTTATGTAATTGTATATGGGCTGTTCTGCGCACAAAGAGGCCCCAACTTTGGATTTACCTCCAAGCATCACCTATTCAACACATCTCACACTAACATGAATCTCAACTGAACTGACAAGCAAAAACCAGAATCAGGACAAGTGACAGATTGTGCAAGGCACATTGCTCAATCCTAATAGTCAGCCTATTCTCACATGCCTCCTATTTACTACTATGTTTTCACAACGTAAAGCCATAGGCCAATGATCCACAATTGGTGTTGCATTGTTATTTTGCCTCCATTGCACAGCACACAAATCTTACAAGCACTTTTTATCTGTGTGCAAGACAACACACCCACTAAAGCTTGCACAAGATGGCACAGATTACCACTGAGGTTCATGAACTTGTTTGTTTGGAGCTGAGGATGAACACCTAATGAGAACTTCATGAACAGTGTTTTAGGAAGGGCTTGTTAGAAGAAAACTGGGTGACAGACAGTCATTACTTAACTACATTAGCCTCGTAACTCCAATGCAAAACTAAAGAAGCAAATTTGAAGTGACCAATACACCACACAGTGTGAAATTTGTCCTCTGTATTTAACCCACTCACCTGAGCGAAGCAGAGGCTAGCCAGCGATTCAGCAGCCCAAGAGCAGGGGATGGTTTCTTGCTCAAGAGTACCTCAGCGGTGCCACTGGCACTCCTGGGATTCAAACCCATAACCTTCTGATAGCAGAGGCAGCTCCCTAACCAGGGGAGAATCATGTAAATCAGATTTTTTTTTTTTTTTTTAGTAAACCACTCAAGTCAAACAAATCATATGAAACATGATTCTACATCATATCTCATTTAAAAGACTACATTTGTGTTTCTCCATAACTTTTAATTGAAGTCTAGTGATGTGGCTCTCAAACTGGCAGCCATGGGGAAAGCAGTACCTGTTTAAAATGGGTAACCAGCATTAAAATGTAATTTGCACACCAACCAAACACAATTCATGGTCATACATTGCCCATTTAACGAGTTATCTGTAATGTCGTGGAACCATGAATCTTATATAAGAGAATGTCAGAAAAGCTAGCAACATTAACCAAAATATTTTGGGGGGTACAAAGTCTGATAACTCCTGGTGTAGATTTTTCTCACCTCAGAATGTCTTGAGTTTTGATTGTGCCTGATTATAATATTATCCAGGAATATAATTCACTTCCTACTCCCACCCATTCAGCTCAGAGACACTCCCTGATACAACTTTCCCTCAGAAATGTCACAGTACAAAAGATGATGCAAGTGAGGACCAATGATATGACATGAAAAATGAATATTACGTGAAGAGACACAAAATCCTGTATCTCCAAAATGGCAATTTTATAGGAGAAAGAAAGAAAAAAATTCTTAATTATCAATATAAGTTAATATAAAGAGATGGCATACATCTCTTGGCATACATTGGACTTGGCATACATTGGACTTCTTAATGCTTCAGCATACCAAGACATTTTGGACAGTGCCATGCTTCTAACTTTGCGGACGTAGATCGGTTCCTGAACTGGAACAGAAATGGCGAGCCAGACCTTCTCATCCAACATCAGTGCCTGACCTCATAAATGCTACTGAATGAATGGGCACAAATTCCCACAGAAACTCTGAGAGGAAGCTACTGTTGCTGCAAAGGGAGGACAAACTCCACATTAAAGTCTATGTATTTGAATGCAATGTAATTAAAGTCCATCAACGTAATGGTCAGGTGTCCCAATACTTTTATCCATATAGTGTATTATCTTTTAGCTAAGGCCTGGGTAAAAGGAGTAAAAAGAGTCTATTTAAAGAGAATATAGTGTTTTGCTCAAGGACATAACAGTAAGACCAATGCCGAGATCCAACTACTCACCTCTTAAGCTTAGACGTCTATTTGTCACACTCAAAACTACATACCTGACCTAGTAACTCATAGTGGTCACCGGATAATCATCCTTAAGATTAATAATTGAACTAAGCCTACAGGCATAATCAAGTTTTTTGGATGCCTTCACTACCCAGGAGCTAATATAAGATTAACAAAGTGTAGTATTTTCATTGCCTCTAGAATCAACCTACATTTGTCAACTTCTGAACCAGTTCACTTCCACATTCAGTGTAAACCTGTTAACTGCTACATTACAAAAACTCCAACCTAAAACAACTTTAAGGTAAAATTAAAACAAATAAAAAACTCACTCCAAAAACAAGGCACCTTTATTTACAGTACAAAAACTGTATTCAAACTTCAAGAGCGGAAACACTGATGACTATGATTACATGGTAAAGGAGATCTGATCCCAGATCAGCACTCTTACTCTCATACATTTTAAAACCAAACGATAAGACGTCACAATGAAAAAAAACCTATTGCTTGGTAAACAATTGCAAATCACAGCTCGTGAAAAGCTTTTGACTGGATGAAGCGGCAAGATTTTGATTATTAAATTTGCACTGATTCTGAGTAGAGTCACGGGGCTTCACCTCGCCATTACACAGCACGCACCTTTATCTAGTTAAAAAAAAAAAAAAAGAAAAAAAGATTTTTAGACGTGTTGGATTGTTGCAGTGTTTCACATTTGGCATCCACAAGTGTCAGATTGGATAAATATGCATTTGGTATTCATTTTATTGTAAAGAACATCAAAATATGTACACTGCTACGGCAGTAAAAGAGGAGAAACCCTCTATTAATATCCATGATTTCAGAAGAAACACTGGAAGAGCAGGTGTCTGTAGACTTTTGGCCATACAGTGCATCTACAGTCTGTTTGCGCTCTACCCACTGAATGTATATTTCAGTGCTCTCTGCTGACACCTCCTGGTGAGTCCGGGGGCCTCTTTTTGAAAAGTACCCTCCCTATCCAGCAGACCTCAGGTACAGCTTTTAATCTCACAATCAGTGCACAGGTTTCTACATCCTCGTCTTTTTGGCATGTTACAAAAATCCAATGAAGACAAATCAGTTTCAGTAACTGGCAGTAAACGTACAGAACACTCATTACCCTGTGTTCTACCAACACAAGGCAATTTCTTCACCGCCTCTTACTTAAATAGTTCACAAAACATAACTGTCTCATGACCGATAATGTTTTTACATACTGAATATAAGGAAAATGGATATACATGATGTAATAATAAAACTAACGTACATCTTGTGCTTTGATCCAGCCTTCATTTTTTTGATTGAGTTGCGCATGTGATTTGAAAAAAAAAAGCCCAAGAACTGCTTGTACCTTCAAACACATTGATAAAAGAGTTCTTTGGTCATTACTCAGTCTTCACTGACGATGTTTAAAGCATATGCTTATATTCGAGTCCGAATATAAGTGTGTATTTGCTTATGAATGGTCCTGCACTGCCTTGTGGGTGTTCCGTGGGGATCAGCAGAAACAGCCAGGGGGGCGAGGGTGGGTGTCTTACACACTGTCCAGTGCAGGCGGAGAGTGAGACAGTCAGTCGGACTCATTGTCAGTGCTGGAGTCGGGCAGCAGGGGACACTCCTGTCTCCTGCTCTGGCTGGCCCTCCTCTTTCTCCTGCCCACCATCCTCAGCCTCCTCCGAATTATATCTGCAAGATAGGAGTCCTTTGATTCACAGCTTTCTGACCAAAGTCATTAGAAATGACAGACAGGGAAAAACATTATTGTACACAGAATTTAATCAAAAACATGGAGAAATATCACTCTTAGCTTCAAGAGTTCATTTTGTGATGTAATTTTATCTCATCTAACTGGTTAAGAGTCAGAGAGCAGTAGGAACACACACATACACACACACACAAAATTTGTGTTTATATGCATGATTGTGTCTGAATATATACAGATTATATATGCGTGCATGCATATTAATTTATGTACATAAAAATACTATATATATAGCATGACTCACCAGTGAGCAGCATTTAACATTTAATTTGTATCCTGCTGCTACTCTTCTCTAATCACATTAGCATTTATATAGATTTGAAGAAGAATCTTTATTTATCACATGCATAGTCATACAAGTACAACACACAGTGAAATGATTTCTCTGCATTTAACCCATTCACCAAGTGAAGCAGTGGGCTGCCGCCAATGAGGCGCCCAGGGAGGAGTGTGTAGGTATAAGCAGTTGGGATTTGAACCCCAATCCTCTGATTGCAGGGCCAACGCCTTAACCACTAGGCCACCAGCTGCCCATTTAAAAATAACAATTTTTTAAACATGTTTAAATGCTTTTTTTTAAAAATACATTTAAAAAAAAATTAAGTTCAGGTAAACTGTTCTAGTGTATGAAACTGTGAGCCCTTCGTATGGCTCAGTACCCATGAAGTAGCTCTCAGTTTCAAAAAGGTTGGTGACACACTCACATAAATAAAATAAATAATTAAATTATCAACCAGCTAACCCCAATTTAAACCCCTGTTTAAGTATGCCCAGTGGAAAAAACACTCCCAGTATGTGTCAAAATTAAATGCAATGTGGGTATTCAGTCTGAAGTGTGTGCGTACCTGCCACGCTCTCGTAGTCCTGCTGGGTCTCGTGCCAGTACAGGCTAGGTGGCGTGCGCCAGTTGCGGTAAAGGCGTGTGTGGAGCACTGACAATGTGAGCAGCACTAAGAGAAAGCCCAGTGCAGCAGCGGCCCACACCGCCTCATCGGTGCGCGCTACAGGCATCCTCTGGTCTCGGAGCGGCCCACCAACCTTCGGAGCCGCCGTGTCCGGAGCTCCACACTGACCCTGTCCTTCACAGCTTCCTCCAGCAGCCTGCTCCTCCGTGTCAGTTTTAATACGGTGCTTTTGAACATGCAGCTTTTTCTTCTTGTGGGGTTTTGAATCTATTTTAGATGTCTTCAACACCTTTTCCTGTATTTCTTTGTGGCCCTCTGATGGCCTATTCGTTATTTTTCTGCCTGAAGCTGTTGTTCTCACCTCTGTTTCCAAAAAACTGCGGAGGCGGGACGTAACACGAGGGTCCGGTGTGCCTTTATCTTCAGTAATATTCAGTGTGTGTGTAGAGTCCAGCGTTTTGGACTCTGAGCGGTCATGTGAAGGATTTTCAGTCAGTCGCGCCTCAACTTTGTTGTCCACTTCCACTCCATCAGGCTGAGGGGCTCCCCGGCTCGTCCTCGTCCTCGTCACAGTCCTCCCAAACGCAGACAGAGCCTCCACACAGCAGGCTCTCAGAGACTGTCGGACAGAGATGCAGCCGAATGAAGACCGCTTGTATCTTTTATAGTTGAATGTGCATGCAGTTTCTTTACCTTTGCTTTGTGTTGGAAAGATCCTGTGTACTGACCTTCACAGTAGTGCCCAGCACTCTGTGCTCAGGAGCTGCCTTTGTCAAATACAGGCTGTACTTTGGTCCTTGGGTTTCCTTGGTTAGATTAAGGTTGGAAGAAGCTGTGTGCAACCATTCGCACACTCCTGATGACGTCACATGGGATATCTCCAGTGTACGACCCCAGGAGACCAAGGCATAAGGCTTGTGGAAAACAATAAGAAAACAGGAGTAAAAAGCCAGTTTTAACACACTAGAAACAACATCTCTGTATAACCGGGCTACAGAAATGCAGTGCATTTCATTGATCTGACGGTGGTGCTGACAGGAATAATATTCAATCAACTTCTACTAAAATACAGTTTTCAAACAGGAAAGTTTTGTGTATGATTGGGACTGTAGGTAATGCTGCACAATATATCAAAAACGAAATGATGTGTAGTATGTCACAATATGCTTCTGCTGTTTCATTACAGTAAGAGCATAATTAGCCCTTTTTTATTGAATTTAGTGCAGCGTAGAACAGAAAAAGTATTTAAACAAAACATTGCCGGTGCATTTTTTGTCCATTTCATATAACACCTCAGAAAAACAAAATACTATGAGACAAATATATTGCGAAAATGTCTTTAGGTATTGTGACACTATATTTTGCCATATTCACAATCTGAGAGGAATCTATACCCCAATATATAGTTCTTCCAGTCACTTGTGTATTCACTGCGTTTTAAAATGGAGTTCTGAAGTATCGAAAGTAATCAAAGATAAAATCTGACACTTCATTATGCAGTAGAGAGTTTAGATCAAACGCAAAAGGACAGAGATTTACACCTACTACATCACCATAACTCCTTATGATTTCAATCTTATCTCATAGTGCTGAATGAATGAAAAAAAACAGGATCCTGCAGTCTGTTAGAGACAAACAGACTGAGTCAGGCTTGTCCTCGGTGATATGCGGACTTCAGCCCGATGCACTGCGGTATCTGATGGTGCTGGTGTGAGGGTATGACTCACTCTGTGTTGGCTGAGCTGGGGGTGAGCTGTGAGGATGTAGTCAGCAAAGCAGGAGTGAGCAATCACCGCCAGAGCCCTGCGCGCAGCCTCCGAGGCACAGGGGTGATACAGGAGCACTACTGCGCCATCCTAAGGCAGAGGACAAATCACGGCTTCACTCTACACACCATAAACGAACAGTTAAAATTAGGGCCCTGCCAATATATCCGTGTTGTTACAAAATTGACTGATACTAGAGTTCCACTGATTTATCAGCGTGTCGCCAATAACGCACAGATAACGTCCCTAGAAATGTTCGGGAAATGAATGTGGAAGATTTTTTTTATTTTTTTATTTAAGACTGAGAATTTAAGAATAATAATGTTTAATTTTATAGCACCTTTCTCAAACCCATGCTTTACAGAATGACAACAAAACAAGCATACAAATAATAATAAACTCTACTACAAAACATCAACTACACAACAACAAGACTAGAGTCATAACACAAAGACAAAAGGTGTGACTTTTATAGTCTGGTATAGAAGAGGAAGCTCTAATATTTTTGGGCAATGAGTAGAAGACAGTCTTGTATTTGGGTGCAGCGAGGAAACCCGACTCTGTTGACCTTAATGTGATGCAGAGATGTAGCAGGTCTATGACGTTTATGAAATTTTAAGACATTTGACAACTGAGATCTGACAATGACCAGCCTGTAAAGTCTATTTTGACCAAAATGACATTTTTAAAGTTGTCACCATGTGAAATATCAGTTCCTTAAAATCAATATATGGAGTGGACCGTACTGCATGGAGTGGACCGTACTGATACGGCACGTGCCGAAAGCAAGCTGTTCCTGGTAAATATTTTCCTGCAGAGCTCTTGGGGCCAGTCCAAACATGCAAACCACCAGTGTGACCTAAACAGATGTGACTGTGTCCGGGATTAGCAGGGCTTCATTTAAGTGTAGGTTACCTTCAGGTTTTTTAGCCAGCGCTGAGGGGGGCAGTACAGATACTCTCCACTCATCGCTCCTACAGGCCTGTGAGCTCCACTGGAGATAAACAAACAACAGGTAGAATGACACTGCAAATAATGCTCAGTATCTAGTTTTCCCTAATCCAGTGGACAATAAGGTAAGAAAGTCAATGTGAATCAAAAATCATAGTGGAGTTCAAATCAATGAATAAACCATAGTGCATTTACCTTCAGAAGTGAAGATAATGAAATAATAATACATTTTATTTTTAGACACATTTCAAAGTAATTTTCACAATACATAGTAAAATCAGACATAAAAGTGGTGTGCAACAGTGAAACAAGACACAAAATGTAGCATAAGGAGTTTAAAAAATATAATAGCATCCCAGGAGATGCTTTAAAGGTGAGCAAGAACATTGCATTTTGATGGTATTCTACGAGGATTTTATTCTTTTAAATAGTCTGATTTCATGAATCATGCTTATTTTAATGATGGACTAAAAGGTAAGAGGTCCATTTTAGTTTCAGGCTTACCTGTTGGGGATGGTGGAATTATATTTAATGGGCCTATTCATGCAGATGGGCTCAGCTGGCTGTGGATAAAAACAGTAATATGAATTCATCATTTATGGATACATATTCAGATCGCTACACTTTGATTAAAAAATGAGCTTTTTCCCCCCCATTGGCAAGTGATGGAGCTTTCCATGCTGACAAAGTTGTGTTATTATCTAGCATTATTAGATTCAAGATGTCATTCAAGAATTAGTGAGTTGATCTGTAAAGTCACTATATCTATTTAAGGTGCATTTTTCATTACCTGTGGGGGATATCTGGCGGAATGATCAGCAAGCCTCTACAAAGACAGGGGAAGAGAAAAACAATGGGTCAGTTTCCCATGAGAGGACAAGATCCATTAAAACAAAAAATGACTGTCGCTCCAACACTGAAACTAAGCTAAATGTTCGTATCGGGGTAAGTAACTACTAATTGCAGGTTTTGTGGTTTTCCTCTCATTAACCGTGTTCTAAGAGGAATTACCCTCGCCGAGTGTGGCCATGGCTCTGCACACAGGAGCTCATCAGGCCGAGGTAGGTCCATCTCCAGCTTCGCCTTTGGAAAACATTAGGAACATGACAAGTGTTATGCAACAATCCAGTCACTAGAAAGTAAATTATAAGAAATTAAGTTATAAGAGTTTTTTTCATTAAAACTAAATTCGTTACCACATCAATGGGTTTTATACACACTCACACACACACACACACAAACACACACCCACACACACCCACACACACACTTACTTTTAAAAAGGCAGATT
>JBBJLS010000001.1:22805327-22835728 GCA_037577275.1 Bryconaethiops microstoma
GGTTTAAAACAAAAGCTCGAGATATTCATAAAACAAAAAAAACAAACAAACAAAAAAAAAACACCAGTGCCTCATCTCATTTGTCTTGCCTTGAGAGTGAGAGCATTCTGCTTTACTCACAAGCGCGCAAGAGCAAAAAAAAAACAAACAAAACAAAAAAAAAACCAACCCAAGTGTACATCATAATCCATTTCAAACTCCATCACAATGAATCCAATTAGTCCAATGAATCCATTCGTCTCCAAATGAGCTCCTCGCAGTCACAGTGATGCAAACGAAACCAGCTGATTTGGAGAACGATTTTGCTTAAACAAATTAGGTCAAAGTGCATTCACTCATCCATCAGCTCGTACAGTGGATCCAGGCTTGGTTTAGTGTAATGCCAGAAGAGCGGATGAAAAAGGAGGTGGTCAGAGAGAGAGAATGACAGGGGCATCAGCAACAACACTCACGTACCCAGAGCTCTGGACCCCCAAACCTCTACACGGAGGGCGAGGCGGGAGCGGGAAACACGACAAAGCTAGTGTTCTCTGCCATTGCAGTTTAAATTAAAAAAAAAAAAAAAAAAAAAAGTCCTGCTCAAGTGCTTACTCATGCCAAAAGCTTTAAACATTTTTCTCCATTCTGTCATTGGTTTTTTTTTGGTAGTCACCTCACTTTTCTTATGCGCGTAATGTAAACTAATAATTCGGAATGAGTGCCTGCTCCCATACTGATCTGCCCATTGGCAGAACCAAGCCTGCTGTCATGGCCTTAATGACTTCAACATTAAAAACGTTAAACCATTTCATGTTCAAACCTACACGCATTCTTTCAGACCGCAAAGCCCTGACGTTCATACCAGTTCTCATTCAAGGCTTCCTAGGTTGTCTTGAGAGCTCACGAGGACACAATCTTAGCATCTGTACCCACTACTCATAAACACATTCTTTTGATCTGAACTGTCCTGATTAACCAGCCACACTATTTGGCTACGAAAAGGTATCTATCACACAGACTGAGAACTCAGCACAGATAATGATGTACCTGTATTTGGCATTAGTTGGACACTGTTTGTAATTTGTAACCCATTACGTCTCACCATTAAGCATCCTTTAGACAACGTACACGTCACAGTAAAATTCCTATTAGACAGTATTTGTAATTCAGGCTCATAGTGTTTTACTGAAAAGAATACATACTTACATACTACATAAAGTGCTCCTGCTAGGCAGCTTTTAAAAAAAAGGCACTGCAATCCAGTCTATGCTCTCCAGTGTGTAGTAGAATATGATGGTAAAACATGACCCTATATTTAGGTACACACACCTCCTCCAAACCATCCGAACAACCTGTGCTAGTGTGACATCAGATTCTTATGCAAGACCTCACATATTGTTCATACGTCTTATAAGCCAGGTCACTACCTTCTAGTTAAATGAGGTATGATGTATATTGGTAAGTTGTATGAGAGAGATTTATTTCAGATCTATGTACATTCTGACCTACGCATGTATGTACTGTACATTTTCAATACATACATGCATTACAAGGCACTGAACAAAAACATACCTGATCTTTTTGGCTAAATAGATTGCTAACTGAGATGGAAAGGCGCTAAGAAACAAAACCAGATTCACACGTAAAACTAGTTATTGGTAAGGAAAGGAAAAAAAAAAAAAAGAGAGAAAAAGACGCAGAACGGGACAGCGAACAAAAATGCCAGGTTCACTGACAAGGCGCCCGAGTCTTAACCTTCACTACAAATTAGAAGTGAACCTTTCCTACAAACTTTTTAATTTTATTATTATTATTTTTAAAGATTTCTCCGGCCTTGGAAGAAGGTGAAGAGACTTTGGTACACTAACACTGACTCTGAAGAAAAAGCAAATACGGCTATCTAATTCCATTCTAAAACACTGCTAAACAACATACAATGAGACATTAATACTCTTTCCTCTTGTTCTTTTCCACAAAACACTAACAGATGTGGGTTTTAACAGATAACACACCACTAAACTAACATTTTCAATACGTCCCCTGCATTAGAAGTCAAACTAAAGCAGGGACAAAAAAAAAAAAACGGGCATTTTTACTCTTATTGGCAGCAAAAGTGCAGCGTTTAATCCAGACTGGGTAGAATCAAAGAATGGAATCTTAAAATTCAAAACAATTAAAAATAACCATAAACTCAGAACAATATTTAAAATCTCTGGCAGTACAGAGTGCATAATGGCACAACGATTACACGGGAAGACCACTGTTACTTCTTCATTCTCACTTGTATTAGAACATATACTCTGCATATTTAACTTGTAACCTGATAGAAATATTCCTTTCTTTAAGGTAAACTACATATCAAACTCCAACATAACATTCTGATCGGGAAACTCAACATTCACTTCATATGTGGGGCATTACAACAGGCTGGTAATGCGACAGTATGGGAGCTAAGGCATCTCTGAGCCAGGTTCAATTCGGCTAGAATATTGTACGTGGTAATATATTCATTAGAATTCTGTGTATTATATAATGCTGATGCCTATCTTTCCTTATTCTTTAAAATCATCAATTTAATGGATTAAACTTTAAATACATTTTTAAAAAACAATGTTCTCTGTATACAACATACACTGTACACGCATTTGTAATTATTATTGGGAACTGTTAAGACAGTTAAAAGAACTCAAAGGACTCACGCTGACTGTGCATTAAATGAGCTGAGCAGTGTTCTTACTGCAGACGTGCTCTAGCTCTGCATGTGGGCCAATCATTTGTCATGCAGAGGTAGAAAACCTATTGACCTGAGCAACATTTATCTACACCTCACAGACACGGCTGCATGTGGAACAGGGGAAAATGGCAACAGAAAAAAAAGAGGGAGGGATATCAGAGGAGTACAATTCGTCTGATTCTTTCTGCCTGATGGTCCCCTAACCTGTACATGTTTGTATGTGTGTGTAGGGCTGGCACTGGTACTCTGTTATCTATGTGTAGGACAGGTGGGAGCCGTTGGATATCTGAGAGGTGATGCTGGTGCTCCTGCTCATGCTCTGCTCACTGTGCCCCCCTGAGGTGGTCCTCCTCAGGCCCTTGGGGCTATTCTGCATGGCCATGCTCCCACTGCTCTTTGGCATCGCCCCCATGGGGCCTGTGGAAGCATGGTTCCACTGCAGAGGCCCTACCCCTGGGATTGCTTGGCTCCAACCCTGCTGACCAGGTGTTCCTTCCTGACTGGGAGGGTACTGGTGACTGGAGGCTGAACCCTGTGAAATGGCAGAGTAGCTGTGGGCTTGCTGTGGGGCCCAGCTGGCCGGCGCTCCAGGGAAGCTGTGACTTAGGCCCTCGGGGGAAATGTTGGCCAATACTATGTTGCTAAAGCCCAGACGCAAGCTCTCCGAATCAAAGGTCTCAATCTCTCGTGCCTGGCGCTCCAACAAGCTGCGAATGCGCTCTGTGCGCTCGTTCTGCAGAGACAGCATCTCTTCCTCGATCTGTGGAATGCACAACAGAAAACACTACACTCTGATTCTGTCTCACCATATAATCCACTTAAGGAAGCATTGAACATGTGATATTCATTGCACAGGTTCTCAAGAACTCAGTCAGAAGATCAGATAAGTTGCAACAATAAACTAACAACAACAACAACCACACTACTGTAACTGTACAGGAAGAGATGCCAAGCTGGCCCTCATGTTAACTTATAGAGGGTTCGTGTGTATGTCTGTGTGTGGCAGAGACTATTACTCTGGCATCTAAAGCGGTGCTTTAAATTTTGTCATACAAGTCTTAAAAGTAGGTAAAGAGAACCCCATTTGACAAACAAGACAAATATATTACACGTCAGTTTTCAGATCCTAAAAAAAAAAAAAAAAAAAAAAAAAAAGGTAAAACTACAGGCCTCTCTCACATTAACAAATGTTCATGAGACCACCATTAGGGGAACACTGAACATTCTATCTGTTAAACATGGTGGCAGCAGTATCTTGGCTTGTGCCTGTTTTGCTGCATCTGGACCAGGACAGCTTGAAATTACTGGTAGAATGATCAATTCTGAATTACAGTTAATTCTAATGGAAAATGTCCAGACACCTCAAGAGAAAGTGAGTCATGCAAAAGATGAATGAAGCAAGATTTTTGCAGTGGCCAAGTCAAAATTCTGACCTTAATCCAATCAAAATATGGTGGAAGGACCTGGAAGGAGAAATTGAAGCTATTCGGCATGGACGAATGGGCTAAAATTCCTCCAAGCTGACGTGAAGGACTGATTGACAGTTATTGAAATATATATACATATGTAACACTGGATCATTTTCCTAAATAAATAAATAGATGATATTTGTCAGTTGTTTGATTGGGTTCTCGAAATCATCTTTTGGGACATATGACGTATCCCACACTGATATGAACGGTTTATGCCATATTTATGAAGAAATATAGAAAATTGTGAAAATGGTTGACAAACTACTTCAACAACTACTATATTTAGAGGACAGGCATCTATAGTGAGGGTTTCTAACAGCAGTCCATGGGAACCTATTACCTGATGCTTGTGAATTTGAGAAATCTAGGTGAGTGTGTGAAGTGTGCCAGACCTTCTGTTCCAACAGGGCTCTGCGCAGGGACACTCTCTGTTCCAGCTCCTTTCTCTCACGTTCCTGCTGCGCCTCTGTCTGCATTTTAATCTTACTCTGATACGCATTCAGCAACTCCAGCTCCTGCTGCAGCTGCATTCTCAACACCTGACACTCAGCCTCCTGTGCCTCATCCAGTCTCAGCTGAGGGAGAGAGGGAGTGTTTACATTTAATTACAGTAAATTACACTGCACTGGATTATGGATGGCACTGGTAGTCTAGTATCTGTGTAGAACTTACAGCCTGTGTAGAGAGCATCTCGTTGATAGAGTGGTCGTACTGCTCGGCAAGAATCGCCAGCTTTCGTGTCTGCTCCTCCTTCAGTCTCTTCAGCATGGTCTTGTGATCTGACTTAGGTGTGTTCTCAAGGAGATGGTTCCTCAGGGCCTTGTACTGTCGAGTCTGAATCTTACACGTGTCTTGGAACTGCTTCTTGATCTGGAGCTCTTTAGACTGATGAGAGATCAGTGAATGTGGGTATTAAGTATGCAACCAGGCTAATGACACAGGTAAACTACACTTACATGCTCATAAGTGGTCTAAATATTAGTATAACTGGCTACTATCTAAGATGTATGATAACCTAAACCGCACAGACTGACTGACATGGCCCAAATTGTCTTGTTCAACTGCCTTAAAAGCGTATGGCCCATGCCAATGTTGGCTGGACTACATGAGATAGATTTAGACATTTAATGTAGCTTAAATGGCTCCACCGACACTTTCATGACATATTAAGGCACTCTTTGCAACACAACATGTGTGAAGACAGTCTTATAATGCTAAAACAAACGAATAACAAAATGCAAACGCGCTCACGCTTTTTTAGTGAGGCAGAGACATCCCTCTTGCTGAATAAACTATATGGCCAAAACTAGCAGACACCCCTTCTAATCACTGAGTTTAGATGTTTCAGCCTCACCCATTGCTAACATGTTTAAAATCAGTGAAATGGTAGCAGCAGAACTGGTCAGACTGAAGAGCTTAGAGGCTTTAAATGTAGCACTGCCACAGGGTACTTTGAGGTACATTGACATGAGTTATGCCCCGCTAAATCTGCCTTGGTTAACTGAACGGGTCATTATTATGAAATGGAAATGCCTAGGAGCAAATCATCTAGCTATAGGACTTCTTGTTACAATCCCTAAGGTAATCAGCACTTTCTTGATGTTTTGGAGTGGGGAAGAGGCAATCAATGTGTGTTGCCGTCAGCGACCAACATTAGGGGGCAAAGGCTTCACTCCCATGGTTTTGGAATGGGGTGAAAAAAATGTAATCTGGCCACCTTTTGGCTTTGCCATAACTTTAGACATCCTGCTGAATTACCTTAAGGCTCTTGGGCTGCTGGCGAACCTCCATGACATGTTTGCGGCGCAGCTCTCTCTCCCTGCGCTTGTTGTACTCCATCTGGTTGCTGAGCTCGGTTTGGTGCTGTAAACGGATGAGTTCAGCCCTCATCTTCTGGATGGTGTTCAGGTGCCTGAACTCTAGTTCCTGCATGGACTCGTGGTGCCGTAGCAGCATGGCATGCTCCAGGTCCTTCTGTGTCTGCCGCTTATTCAGCTCCTTAAAAAGAAAGAAAGAAAGAAGAAGAAGAAAAAAAAAACCACAAACAAGAGAAAAACACATTAAGATGGACACCATAGTAAAGACTTGCAGCAGCGAGGAAAAATATAAAGCCCTTTGCTTCTGGGGTCAACCTGAAACTTGGGTCACTTGAAACAGTGCTACACTATGCACCGGACAGCCAGACAGACTTTTCCAGAATTCTGCTAAACATTCTGGGACAATAAAGTGTCCCAGTCAAACAGAGGTTCTTGTTCTTGCTTTTCTTGCTGTAACTCTTAGATGTGTTCACTTTTCATGAAAGAATTGTTTCATCAAAAGTCAATAATTGAGCCTGTACTGGCTCCACTCACCTCTCTCACCAGGTCCTTCTCAACATTGTGGCGAGCAACGAGGATGCGCCGTTTGAACCTGCGGCACTCAAGCTCCAGGTACTGACGCTGCCTGCGTAGAAGGTTAGCCTCCTCCTCGGCCTGGAAGTGCTGAAAGTTCTCCTTCTGCTTAGACAGCCACTCCTGCTTCTCCTTCTTTGGCGTGGATTGATTCTCATTCAGCTCCTGGAAATATTTGAATGTGCTAATTGTCACTTTTATACTGCAATAGGTAATGAGGAAAGTTAGAAATCAGTTTCAGTGTTCCAGTCCAGATTTTATCTTGGGGGCGTTTTCTCACCTCCTTGAGCTGCTCCTTGCGTAGTTTATATTCACGTTTCTGTGACTCCAGGAAACTGCTGAGCTCTTTCTTCTGTTGGCTCTGGATGTGCTGCTGGAACTTCTTCTCATCATTGGCAAATGTCTTGGCCTAAAAGCAGAAAAAGGGTAAAAACCTTAATTTATTACAGGAAAAACAGTAGTGAAAGATGGTGAAAAAGTCCACATTATATTGACGGAACTGGAATGAGTTACACAAATGATCACAGTGGGCAAATGTTAATGTTTGCATTCCAGGTAAAAGGGTAATAATTCTTTGGCAGTGAATGAGAGTGCTATAAATTACATCCTTCTCCATGGCTGCCTGGTGCTTCTTAACAAGCTTGTCTATCTCAGTGGTGAAGCTGCTTCTCTGGCTCTCCAACTCCTTGTCCAGTTTGATCCTGTGTTCATCCATCTCTGACTTTAGTTTGTTCTCCAGAGCCAACAGCTGCTTCTGGTGCTGCCGCCTCATACGCTTGTACCCAGACATCTGCTCCCGCAGTTCAGAATCCTGCTCGTGCTCCTGGATCTGACGCGTCACCTGGGACACGGACACGCACACAGCCTCAATGAGTAGCACTCAAATATTTGTTAATTTTGTCGGTATGTGATTCTATATTAAGTTTTCAGAATTTTTTTTAAATCAAGCCCCAGAATGTGTAGTATAAACTACAACACACTTAAAATGACAATGATTGATGCCATATAGTTTAAAAAAACACTGATGGCATAAAGTACGACACTGTTGTTCATTACATCACAACGTGTCACAATGGACTTTGCTGAACATGTAACAGCACAAAATGTAATTTTGTTTTATTATTCAGTTTAGTCCAATGTAGTGTATGAAACACTGGATGAAAATCATTTGTATAGTATCTGACAGTATTTTTTTAAAACAAAGCAGCAATGGCTCTTTGTCTATTCTTATAAACTTATCAGATGTCAAAAAATATATATTTTGCGATCACTTTATAGTGATTGTTTTTGCCATATTGCCTCACAATAGCGATACTTTCGGCTGAGGTTAAAACCAGGAGCTTTGAGCCTCAGGGCATCCATTACTGCCGTTACTTCTGCAGCCCGTAAAGCTATAAAATCTATACAAAGCTATATTTAAATGAGAAGCTACAATTGCTGATTCTTCAGCAACATATGGCTAGCAGATCTCACTGGATACACTGAGATAATATGTTTATGTATCTTTGTTATGAATATAGAATTGTTCACTTAAAATTCTGACCCTTTTCCACAAAGCAATAATGAATGTCCGTACCAGTGAGGCTGTGCGAAGAGTTGCAAAGTGCTCTCTGTTACGGTACTGACGGCGAGGGGTCTGCGCAGGTGGGGACGGCGGCTCAGGTGGCTGGCTTGGAGTCTCAGGGCCCTCCTGATAACTGTCTTCTTCCTGCAGTGTCAGAACAACCCAATAACACCATGACTAATCAAATAAGACCAAATAAGATTACGTCCCAGACACCCCACAGTGTTTTGTAATAACCTAAATCATCAGTGTCTGGGCACTCACTGGTTTCAGGTGAATAACAGAGCTGTTGGACATGACTGTGTGGTCTCCCTCCATTAGATCCAGTTCACTCTTGTTGTCCTCAGTGGCGTCGGGCAGGCTGTTGACAGAGCTGCTCTGGGAGCTGGCGCTGATGGACATGCTGGGGATGGACTGACTGCTGCCCACACTGTTCACTGTGCCTGTCCGTCCAGCGCTGTGCTCTGGCTCCTACCGAGACACAAACACACACTTACTCCAAGTTACTACTGGGGGAGTTTGAGAGTACCTGGAGCTGGATATGTCTATAAATTCATTTTATGGAAATCAAAAGAAACTGGATTGATTCTAATACAAACAACATAATTTTGTGCTCTCATTATCTGCATTTTTTGGACTTACGCTCTATTCCAGAGTGACTTACAATCATTACTACAAATGATTTACTACAAGGTAATTTTCAAAGAAAGCATCTAAAGACAAGCCAAACATTGCTTTAGCTACTTTGGTACAACAACTTTAGATAAGTGGTGTTAAGATTGCATTCTCCCCAGTTAAGCATTTCGTTTCAAACTGCATGACTTGGCTTGGTTTACCAACAGCAGAAGTTGCCTGGCATGGCTGGTGAAGCAGAACGTAGGTTGTAGATGGTGAAGAAAATGGCTCCAACCGTATTTTACACGCAGACAGGCAATTGATAATGTAAAGCTATGGTAAAATCCCTTATCATGCTTGCGTTACTTGACTACTATCTAATAAATAAAACCTAACATTTTCTGTGTTCTTCAGTGTTAAAGTAGGCCAGGACTTAAACATTTTTGACAATTCCCCTACAAACCCCTAACATCTAACCTCTTCCTCATCTGGTGCCTCTGTTGCAGGTCCATTGTGAGCCTCTGGGAACAGAATCTTCTTCATTTTACGGTACTGCAGATTATCCAGCTCTCTCACAGCATCCTTGGTGCGATGGATCAGGTCCATTAGCACGGACGCCGCCCGTTCACGCAACATGAAGGCATGCTGCAGAATATATATATATATATATTTTTAAATACGTGTAAAATAAAAATAAAAAACCCAAGCAAACAAAAAAAAACTCCAGCAAATTCTTACACACAACAATAACTGCAAAAGGTTTTTGATACTCGTACGATATTAGAAAGCCAGACACAAACAGGATATCAGTAACCCTTTTCTTGATTAGGTTCAGTCCTAATCAAGAACAGTGAGCCACTGTTCTTTTTTTTTTTCTTTTAAACTTTTGTTTGGGTCAAGCTTGGAAAAAAAAAAATGTAATCTTCAAAATGTTATTATTTATGCAAGATGTGCAAAACATAAACCAAATTTTGAAGTACAATTTAAAATCTATACAAAATTGTTGACAATGTGCATTAAATTTTAAGTCACACACCCCGCATAAATAACATTTCGAGCATTATCCATTTTGATGGCAGGAGTAGTTTCAGCGCAGACATTTTGTGGAAGAGTCTTAGAATTAAAAGCTTATCTTTGTTTGCTTACCTGCAACAGTTCCTCAGAGGTGGGTCTGTCCTGGGGCAGCTTTTGAAGACAAGAATCCACAAAGTTTCTGAAGTAATCCGTCCTGGAGTGAGAGGAAGAGTTTTAAACAACTGGCACATCAATCCAAGACAGAGCTGAAGACCTAACTAAATAATGCATAGTCAGACACTCAGCTTGAACCAGAGAAAATCAATGTGCACTGCACTCACCATTCACTCGACTGCAATGTTGGACTCTCGTTCTGTGCGATATGGTATAAGGCACTCATTGCATTCATGTTGAAGAGAGGAGGTTTTCTTTCAGCTGCGGAGGAAAGATGTACATCAAGTAAATGACAGAAAAATTCACTGGAATACATGAATGCTTTACAAATCAAAGCAAACAGCCTCAGGGCAGACACAAACTCACCTAATTCAATACAAGTTATACCCAAGGACCAGATGTCAACTTTGCCATCATACTGGCCCTCATCCATGGCCAAAATCACTTCTGGGGCCATCCTAGTAGAAAATAACAGGATAAAGAACAGGACATTTCACTCAGATCACAGAAATAACATCAGTAATTTTGTACATATGGTTTTAAAACTACATACCACAAAACTGACTAGTGTTATTGATTTACATCAAAATCTATATTTAGAATGCCCAAAAAGCTTGACTTACTATAGTAAGAGGAATAGTGTTGCGCATTTTGACTTTTTTTTTTTTTGGGGGGACAAGGATTTTACTCAATATTCACCCCAATTTAATCACTGACACTTTCTGCTTACCTCTTAATTCTCCCCCATCACCAAGCTAGGAGGGTGAAAGCAAGCACCTGATTGTGTTATTTTACTGGACAACTCATGGTGCTTGAAGGAGAAGGCTAAACAATTTGACCAATTCTGTTACGCCAGTTAACTGATGCCCGTTGTGCTACCAGCACACACTACTACTATCCACTACTTCAGAGGATGACTGTTCAACATGTTTGCTAATGTAATGCTGTGCCAACAAATTCTTTTCACTGCTACTGGTTCTGAGACTGTTCACATCACCATGAACCAAAGCATGGTTCACTACTGTCGGGAATTCCCAATCTCAGGCCACACCAGATTCAACTCATTAGCTAATCAATAGTCTCATCATGGGCAAGTGTGAAGAGTAAAGAAAACAGAGCAAAAACTAGATCATTTTTAATCTATTCTTTTGGTTTTGTTTTTCTGTTGTTTATACTGTTGATACAACATTAGACCTCGCTAAGGGTGTTTTCACACTTGGTCCATCTCAGCCCTTGAAGCGTACTCAGATCGATTAGTCAGCATTTTCTGCGTATATGTGAACACTCCAACCGAACTCAGACCCTGTGAAACGAACCGAACTGAGACCACCTAGGTTCAGTTAAATTGTGCATTATGAACACAAAGCACTCCGGGTTCGCTTCGACCGTTTTCACTCTCTAGGTTTGCTGTAGGCAGATCACTAGGTACAGCCCTGGGAAACCATATGTGTCAATCCGGGAAACAGGCAACAGACAATAAAGAAATAAACAAATAAATAATTTTAAAAAAACGAAAACCCAATAAATAAATAACTAAATAAATAAAGTGACCTAAAGATTCTTGTCAAGATCAAGTTTCACTACCTAGTTGCACAGCCTCAAAACATTCTTGTTCTCCATCAGTTAAAGAAAAATACTGTAGTAGCACAGATATTCGTGGAAAATGTAGAAGTTTCATAGAGCTTTTAACCATCTACTCTTATGGAGAAAAAAATTCCCAAGAATGATGAATGTGAAGAAACAATGGCAGCAGGTTGGATGAGGAACTAAAGTGTGAACAGAAAAAGAACTGAGCTGAAGTGGAGCATAAAGAGAACCTGGTCCCCTTTCAAATTAATTTACACTGTGAACATATAAAGAACTGAGTTCCCTTTCTGCTGGTCCACTTTTTGGACCACTTCTAGAGGACCGAGTTCGGTTCCTTTAAAGAGGACTATATGTGAAAACACCCTAAAACTTGTTAAGTAACTTTTACTTGTAGGAATGTATAATAGAATAAAATTGAATAAAAACGGTGTCACTACAGCTCTGTTAAAAAATAAGTATTTTCAGCGAACTGTGTATTCAGTGAATCCCACCTTAATGAGTACACTTCAACACATTAATGATTTCAAACACTGGTACCTGGAACGGTTACATGACATTACGCATATTTATCACACAGACTAGTATCAGAGATTTGACAAAGATACTGTCTGGTATCAGAGATTTGACAAAGATACGGTCCACATGTTTCTAGATTATGCACTGTATCTGTACTTTGGGATTAACAATGCAGGATAAGGCATTAAGACTAATGGCACTTACCAGTACGGAGTCCCCACAAAAGAGTTGGCAGGAGAGACGATGGAAGCAGAGCCGAAATCAGCTAGTTTCACCTGGCCAGGCTCGGTGAGCAGAATATTACCAGCCTTGATGTCTCTAAAAGACAAAAGGCCTTCAGTGCATATAGCACTACACAAACCCAGCAGGAGTACAAAACAAACAGCATTTCGTCTTACACAAAATTAGGTTTCTATCTAATACACAAACATAAAAGCTGTATAACACAGAACATCTGTAAAAAAGCAGTTATGAATGTGTGGGTGTTATGACAAATACAAAGACATTCTAAAATACAATGGGATCCACTGACACATACCAAATGTTCACACTCCAGTCTTAGGATCCAGAAATGGCAGATACTTAAAGCACTCAGCCTCACCTGTGAATCATGTTGTGGGAGTGAAGATACGCCAGTCCTTGTAAAGCACCGTGGGTAATAGCTGCTATCTCTGTTTCTTGTAAGGGCTTTTTGTGTACTGTAGAAAAAGGAATACATTAAATGAAGTTTTTAGAGGTGAAAGCCAACATCTAAATCCACCAGAGAAATTGAGCATATAAACCTAATAAATGAATTCGACTTTTCTTTGTTACAATGAGCTCTGTATGCAGTTTGTGTTCCTTCACAGCAATCGGTGCACGGAGATAAATACAAAAACATCAAAGCTTACCCTCCAGGACATCTGAAGCAGAGCCCAGACAATACTCCATTACCAGCTAAACAGAGAGAGAAGACATGCAGAAGCCTTAAATGAGTAAAATTTACAGACAAAGTTGGGTGCGCGTCGATCCCAGGGCATTATGAGCCCAGTGCAATCATAATGATAAACATGGTCTCTGTACATCAGGTTCAAGCACTATTTTGGAGTCTGAATATTCTCTACATCATGCCAGTAACATTTATTTATTTATTTTTTGAGCCTCACTGAAAGTTAAAACATTCACAACAGCAGAATCTCATAAAATCACACATTTCATGTATATTATGAAAAACTCTTTGCTATTATAAAATGTGTGTATAAAAATTGCTAGATAACAAGTACGAATATAACTGATAGTAACAGCTAAGTTAAACATATACAGTCTTGAACACAATTTAATATAAAACACATCCCTCTCAGATGAGTATAGCAAGAGAGCACTGACCCAGGCCGTGTGCTCTCTCAGGTAACATCCTTTATATTCTATGCTGTTTGGGTGCTTAATCCTTTGTAGAAATTTCACCTCCTTGATTATGTCTTGCCATTTCTGTGAGAAAGGGGGCAAAGACATGTAAATAAAAGACATGCTGAGAAAAAAAAAAAAATTCTGAGGCAGTTCTCAAATTTAGTTAGTTATGGACTTTCGAGCAGAGTGTTTCAGTGTCCCAGTTTTGACAGCCCACCTCATTGGTCTGCTTCCCACTATAGGACATTTTCTTGATGGCCACAACTTCCGAGGTGCGCACATCTCGGGCCTATGAGCAGAACACATGTGCAGGGAACTTGCATGATTCTCCATCTTGCAATTTTTAATATCATTAAATAAAGATACCATAAATAAGATTGTAAAACAATACAAAATAAAAATATTTCCGTATTTCTGGACTTTGGCACTCACAAAGTAGACGGCGCCAAAGCTGCCATGGCCGATCTCTTTCAAGTCTGTGAAGAGTTTTTCAGGGTCCTCCTTAAAGAAGAGCTCAGCAATCTCAGGGTCTTTCAGGCTCCCCGCGCGAACAGCGTTGGGCATGCTGGGTAGGGGCTGGGCCTTGGCCGCAGCCACCAGGGATTATCTGGGTCTGCGACGCAACAGCCCCCAGCTAGAGCTCATCTGCAGGACAACGGCCTCATAAGGATACACACCTACAGACATAGAGAAGAAAAGAAACTATTTTAATCCTCAAAAACTGGAAACCAACATGTCACAAAAGCAGTGGCAGTGCTGACGTTAATTATAATTATTAACTAGATAATGCACTTTAATTATTAACTATGTAAAATGCCTGTGCTGGTAAAATCCTTCATTTGCATAACTGCTGAACCGGTTTCAGAGGGATTTTAAAAATATTTTATTTGACAGAAACTCCCACTAGCAAAATTCTTGCACCTGCACCAGTGTTTGGTACTTCATCCAGTTATAGCATGTATCAAAACTTCCAACCAAAAATTGCTGCTGCTACTACTACTACTACTACTACTACTACTACTGTTATTAATATTGTTACTATTATTACCATCATTTTTCACTTCTTACAACATCTGCAGTTTTCAAAAGCTAGATTTCTACATCAATCCCAAATTTGTCACAACAAATGTATCATTACATCACATTACCAAACGTTTAAAAGTTCTTTTATGCTCAGGTGCGAGAATACTAACGTCCTGCTATTGTTTTAACTAAATAAAATCAACAATTTTTTTTTTAACCAAATATGATTTAACTGCCAATGGGGCTGTTACCAAGGGAACAACCAAAATGGTTACGCTCTTACTGTATAGATCTACTGGCTCATCGGCTCATCTGTCTCGTCACTCAAGCCTTACATGACATGAAAACCTCATGGTTTGCCATACGGTTACAAAGATTTTCTGTACTTCTGTAATAATAATAATAATAATAATAATAATAATGTTTGAAATAAACATATTTTATTATTTTGTCATGATAAGGTTTTGAATGAGTGGGTGCTGCGGAATATTCCTCTATGTTACAAATTTTGCCCACCAGCACCTGTACACAGGTTTATAATATCCGTTTATTATGAGTAAGGAATAAGATACATTAATATCAGACAAAGGCCCGCTATTAATACTGTTACTATGAATTTATATGACTACCCACATATTAAAATGAGTTAGAACGCATTTCTCTAATTGGCACCCACAATATGTCACAAAGAATAAACCTTTCATTTCTGCAATTATACATTTTAGTACACCATCACAACCAAAGACTGAAAATAGTCCTCTTCTTATGAAGGATGCCTCCTACAGTCTCTTTTCAAACCACACACTAGTGTGGAGTGCCTGAGCTGTATGAGTGGCACACTAACCAACCAGCCTCAACACACAACAGACGCAGCCTGCTTGGCTGGCACTGGGAAACCAGGCTGCTGCCAGCTCTCTCTCGCTCTCTCTCTTTCTCTCTCTCTGACCAACTGCAGTTACAAATGACAAATAACACGGCTAGGACTCAGAACTTCCACTGAAAACACTCACTTTATTCTATATGGTTTTATAGCCCCACATAAGCAACCGTTCTGGAGTCTGAACTCATTTACAGATGTGTGAAATAAATAAAACAACAATTCAAAATGATTCAACCATCTATGTAGGACAAAAAGTGCATGGACCTACTAAAATACTGCCATATTTACTAAGAGAAATTGATCAGTGTTTCCCACAGCATTAGATTCTGTTTGACCGGAGGGAACAGGCAGTTGATATTGACTAGCCACTCCCAGCGCTCGTCCAGTTCTCATGAAGAAGGTGGGGCCGGGCAATTGATTGCTAATTTTTGTTTGTGGGGTGATCCAAGAAAAATTTGGTTAAAGGGGAATGGGGGTTGGAGGCAATGGCATGTGTGTGCTGAGATCTTCCATGTTATCCATAGATACTGACTAGCTGCTGTGTACAGTACACAAACATCAACAACCCAAATGTATCCAAACAGCTGTTGGCCCTGATTGTGGAGGTCAGTGTTAACATCGTGATGGTCCACCACAGATAAGTCACTGTATGAGAAACAGTGCTGTACAAATACAAAAAAGATCAGTCACACACGTTAAACTCACTAAATGCATAATATGGCAATATTGTGGGGTGGTAGTAGCCTAGTGGGTAAAACACTTGACTGTGAACCCGATGACCCTAAAGTTGCAGGTTCAAACTCCCACTTTCCACCACTATCTTTGAGAAAGACACTTAACCCTCAGTTGCTCCAGGGGAACAGTCCCTGTAACTAAGGATAAGTTGCGCTGGATAACGGCATCTGCTAAATGGCATAAATGTAAAAATGATTTACTGTTCTGAGCATGTTTAGTACTTAAAGCATACTGACCAACTGCATGTTTCACAAAAAGAGCTTTTCAACAAGCTAATTAGTCTCCTGTTTTGACATTTTGAAATCTGTGACAGCAACCATATGCAAAATTCTACTGGGTTTCATCTCTTAAATGGTGCAGTAACCTGATTGCTAATACAGCCCCTTGTGTTGAAACATGTTTTATAGAAAGAAAAAAGCAATTCTGCATATTTCAAAACACTGGTGCATGCTGGTTGTGTTTTTTCATAGTTTGCATCTAAATTGTCCCAATAAGGATGATGTTATTAATAGTATATATAAGCAGTATCGCAAAGTTTTTCTTCTGTGCTACAATATTTTAAACAAACGAAAAAAATCTCCATTTTCAATCCCCACACAACATTGAAACATCAACATGAGCGAAATATACTGACACAAAATCTTGCACTAAGTATTAATTGGTTTTCAATGAACAGTTTTCTTTAATGATAGCAAATGAGGCACCAAATGATGTAGCTTTAAATTCAGTTCACTATTTCCAATATAAATTTTTATACACTTACAAACAACAAAGCCAACACAATACAAATTTATGTCTTATGAAATTAGATGTAATATTAAAACTACCAAAATAAAATCTTAGAGAGTGAATCCAAGAACTAAAAAAAAAAAAAAAGGTTCTCCTTTCGGCACACAAAAGCATAGTTGGCCATTGTTGCTGAGCTGACTGTTTGTGCAGAACAGTGTGTTCTCCTGCTGAGACTCTGAGTGAGAGAGAGGAAGTGTGGAGGAGACACCCAGAAGCTGCAGCCACAACACTAACTGCACTGTCACTCCCACAGGGCCTGAGCCACAGCCAGCCATGCATCAGCGCTAACTTTGCTGCCTTCTGCTGCCTCCAGCCCTCAGCCCGGCCCCCAGCACTGTGGAGCGCACTGTGACCATGTACTGAAATTGATGAATCACTGCTAATAACAATCACATCACTATAACTGTAATTGTCATTTCACTAGTGAAATCGTGCATCACGATTGGTCCGGAACACTCTCCCTCTGCCACAAAGCACTATTACAAAGGACTGCAATCAACAAACTTTTCTTGTCATAGCTAATCTAAACAAAGACAAGTCTGAGCGAGGTCAATGACATTCAATGTCAAATAGCCCCCCAAAAAATGTTTCAGCACAAACCACCACATTGTATGAGAACACAAGTCCAAAAATGCCCATTAGATCCAAGTGTACAAAAGATCACGTGACCAGAACTGTTCTTTAAAAAACACAAAAACCTTGGCTTCAAGTGGTAAAAGGTCAGAGGAATCCAAAATGACCCAAACGGCTCAATGAAAGACTCAGAGTCTCATGATTTAAAGAGTAAATTACACAGCACATGATGTAATTTCCCTATTAGTGGCCTAATCTTTTAATCTACAAGCATGATAAAAAGACAGAAAACTCTGTTCTTGTCTTATCTCAATCTTATGAATCTTTTGTTTTTAACAGTTACAATATCAGGTTATGCTTAATGGTCAATGCTTAAAATGGTGTTGATGCTTAAATGCTTAAAGCGTGATTGGAGGACAACTGGACTTCACTGGATGAAATTTACAGCATGAAATTTGCAAACATTTAACAGCTCTTTAGCTATTCAGTCATTCTGAACACAGTACTATGTTTACTTTATAAGCCAAAAACAGTAATAGACAAACACGTCCCTGAATGCAAACTTATTTTGACAAGCCAACACTCTAAATCTTGTAGGACAGTAAGCTTGTGAATGAACATATAAGATTTATAACACAAAACGCTGATGAACATAAGATTTCTATAAAGTGCAGATGATTTTCTTTTGCAACTTTGTGTGTGAGAACTCTTTATCTACTCTTTGCTTTAACTTATAATCATAAGCTCTCTCTGATGTGGAAGATTTCATTGATAAGCCACTCTTCAAAACATGTCATGAATACAGGATGATACACATTTTGAGAATCTATGAAATTGCTCACATTCCGCCATCACTACAAGTTAAAACAAGATGTAACTCACAAAAATATGTCAAAAACATGGACCCATGTACCTTTTATCCTCACCAGTATTATTCTACGAATCTTACAAGAAATTACATAAAATCCTCAACAATAAAATACATGTTGCAGTATTTTGCATGTTTATTACAGCTCCCATATTTTCAGAAGATTTAATTTCAGTTTTTGTGGCCAATGCTGGCATGCATCCATGTAAGTTTTATGATTACTGAACCAGTACTAAGGCAACTGCCAGCCTTCAGCCACTAGACAATATTTAATCCAAAATAACTTGAACTGCATAACTACAGTACGAATGCTGAATTTTCCCCACAAATTTCCATTAAATAACATGTGAAATTCCATTTACCATTGTCCTTATACCATCATAATGTAAACAGAGCGTTCGGCTGTATTTTCTGCTTCTCCGTGTCCAAGCTCATCTCATTTACAAATGTGTCCATTACTGCATCCATAAAACCTTCCTCCACATCTCAGATGTCCAGTTTAGTTTTGGTGTTCTTTTGTGTCTATTTTTTTTTTTTTTCAGTAATGGTTTGTTGAATACACATCCTTTCAGGCCCACACCACTGATATGTCTGCCCACAATGGAAAGATAGACAGAAACATCCATGCATTTTTTCCCAGATATAAAGCTAGAGTGGAGGTTTGTTTTCTAATCTCTCTAAAAGATTAAAGGTGTTTTACCGATACGGGCAGTTTTGGTGGTCTACCATGTCTTGCACTGTAATTAGTAGGGGTGGGAATCGAAACCCGGTGCCGATTTAGAACCGGTTCTAATTTTGTAAAGTAGTTTGTAACCAAAGTAGTGTTGTTTTAACTTGCAAGGGTGGTAACACTACCAACATGTTAAAACATGAGGTCTCAACACACCATTAAAATTAAAAAATGTCATGTGTTCGATTCTCAGCGCTCGAGTGCAACTCCGTGTTTCCATAGACGAGAGTAACTTTAACTACAATGCCACTTACTACCAATACTAATTTATTTTTATAATTATATTTTCATATTTGGACCATATTATTTATTGTTTAAAGGAAGATCGCGCATAATTTATTGTTCAAGTGTTTATATTTACCATGTAAAGGACAAGATCGAGTTCTGACATCTAATAAAACAGCTGCTTTTGAAGCTAAAAAAGGGCCTTTGACCACCTTTTTTTAAAAGTAAATATGTAGTTAACCAGGTCTTATTACCTGTCCACAAAATAATGATCAGTTAAAAAATATATATTTATTTTATACTGTTGTTGCCTTCTCAGCATTGGCTTTAGCGGCTGCTAGCCAGGCGTCTTTGGCTCATTACTCTCGGCCACAGAGCGGGTCCAGAAATGAGACAATTACGGGGAGCAGTGTCTGTTCTTTCCTCCCTCGGGACGGGAGCGTTTATTTACTGTCTCCAAAAAGAACACTAGAGTGGTTAGAATCATTCACAAACAGAGCAGCCATGTAAAACGCCCACCACTCCCTGAAAGACTACATATCCCAGCCTCCCTACAGGCTCATTACCCAGAATGCAAAGGTTCTTAAGGCAACAGGCTCATCCTGTAACACTGTTTAGGAACACATAATGGAATCGATAAGGGATCGGATCGATAAGAAGAATCAATAATGGCACCGACATCAATAATTGCTTATCGATTTCCATCCCTAGTAATTAGGAGTCCAATTTTCTTTACCTTTCTTTTTATCTGTTTGTGGAAACTCCTCCTTTTCCACTTACTTTCCTTTGACATTTCTTTCTTATGCAAGCAGATATTCTTCTATCTTACCCAGAAATCCCTCCTTTAGCCATTTTACATTCACACGAGAAAGAAATTTGCAAAGGATGTGTTTAGGTAGTTTGCATCACTTTGAAGGCAAACATAATGTTAGTGGACAAATTAAATACTGACAGATTTGATATTATATTTGGCTTCGGACGCTTCGCGTAATTATCAGTTAAAAACGTTTCCTGCTCCTTTCCAATGCTACACAATGAATAGCTTAATGGCTGACAGTACTGTACAGGTACTACTGAGAAGAACATGCTAGTGTTTCAGTACTTGCATGAAGACAATCACAAACAGTATCACATTATCAATATTTTAAGAGAAAAGTAAAAAATATACTGCCTCACTACTTACTACACACATATTGTGCCGTATGGATTGGCTAGATGTATAAAAAGCTTTTGTATGCAGCTGAGCTGATCCCGTTTGGGATTTTAGTCTAGGCAATGACACACTAGGGTGGGTCTACTTTATCATGTGGTGACTTCAGACCAGCCAATATTTAATGTGTCAAGGAGAATTCCATCTAAAAACAAATTTGTCTGTACTCGTCTCAACTGCTGCGTACATGACAGAGATGCTTTTAAAGACTTGCTTACTTCCTGGTTTTTCAGTAGCTAGACATGTCAGCAAAAAAACAGATCTTATTACCTTGTTTATTTGAATTCAAGGAAGTTCATGTTTTCCATCTTGGAAAATGAACAGCAGTACCAGATCAAAAACCCTGTTTTCCAAATCATGCGGAATCAACTGAAAATTAAAAAACCAACAAACAAACAAAAAAAAGCTGTTTTAGGACAATGACCCCACAATCAGTGTCTTAATCGGTGGGCAGGTAGGATGTGCAATGTAGTCAGGCAGAACCCACCAGAGAGATCCCTTGTAGCCGAAGCACTCTTCTGAAGCCCTGCTAGAACTCGCACCTCGGTTTCCATGGCAACAGCATCCACAGGCTAATGGGCAAAGGGCCGGTAAACTCTCCTCTCAGCACCAGGCTCTTTCTCTCCCCCACTGTCTGTTTGCTATGTGCATCCTGCTGACTGACTGGCAGACGCATAGAGACTGGCAGAGCGATAGATAAGCCCAACTAACTTATAGCTGAACGTCATAGCTTTGGGCACAGCATTCCTGTCATAGCACCAGCCCTTGTTCAGGTATCTCTCATGATTTTCTGATATGCAGTTCTAAGTAAAGTGTTGACTGAAACATGCAAATCCGAAATTTGTGGTATCCAGTCACACTGAATACGTTTGAGAGATGAAGCCGTGCGGCATTTCTCGAACAACACTGGCCTTCGGAAATATGACACAGCAAAAGGCAGCAATATGATGCCTTCCATTTAGGAGTCTGCTCGCTGCAGCAAATTCAAGCAGGCTACTCAGAAATTGAGTGCTGTAATACATAAAAGGGTTTTAGCTGTTTGCTCTGAGCAGCCAGACCAATCTCTATGTGACAGTACACAGAGCATTCTGATAAGCCACAGGTATTTACATGGTCTGAAAAACTGATGGTTTTCTTTTCTGGTCCTTAACCACTGAGGTTAAAAGGAGCTATCTACCGTTAACTCATCCAGAGAAACCAATACTGTGCAGCCCTATCAAGTAAATAAAACATGCATTACACAGTGTCTGCTTAGTATCTGAACACAATACTTGCTTTCAATTGTCTGGTTGTGTAAAGACAGGTGTTCTAACACCAGGGGACAACTTGGAAACAGGAACTGCTAGGATGGGAATTACTGCAGTCGACTAATGCAGGACACTACAAGCTAGTGAAAATGCATACGAAGTCAAAGGTCTATCATGATACTAGTAATGCAGTGATCTGCTGTACTGATTAATACAATACAAAGGTCGCATATACTCAACAGCTATTCAACAAATATGGGCACTATGTGGGCAATTGCCAACGTGTCATGTATGAAGTGACAAATTTTGCTGCAGGAAAAACAGTAGTAAACCGTCAGGAGGTTCCAGAAAGGCATTTTTACCTATATAACTCGTATTCATATCTTTTTGTTTCGATGTTAAAAATGTCAGTGTAAACACAGTGCAAACCACAACTAGCATGCAACAATATATTTTCTGTTTTGGTCCAGGCCAAAGAAACAAAGAATTAACACACCTTTAAATGTAGTTTGTGGAGTGAAATGTAGGTTTTTGAGAACTGCCTTGTCATCATTTGACTGACATGAAAAAGGTTTTAGCATAATGTGCACAACAAAAACAAACTAATGTGAAACAAAGTGGTGATCCAGTCAGTGAGCTTAATACTAATGGCTTTAAACAAAGTTCCTGAGTAACAGGACAGTGTAAACATTTATCAAATTAGTGATTACATTGTCATTACATTATAAGGTAAAGGTAAAGTGGCATTTGGCAGATACCCTTATCCAGAGCGACTTACAATCAGTTATAGGGACGTGCCCTTGGATCAGCTGAGGGTTAAGTGTCTTGCTCAAGGACACAATGGTAGAAAGTGGGGGTCTGAATCTGCAACTTTGTGGGCATTGGGTTCACAGGTATTTTACCCACTAGGATACTACCACCCCTTAGACATTTTAACAAAGGCTAATAGTCAATGATGTGGAGAGATGACAACCACTGTCTAGTACTTTGTTATATTATGTTCAGTCCTTAACTGGCTCTAGTACCAATTAACCGAATCATATACTGGCCATTTCTAATGCTGTTCCCTTCTCAGGGCCATTATAACAGACATTTTTATAAACCTTTAATTTTGGAAATTGCACAATCCTAAAAAGAAAATTATCACTCCACCATACATTTTCATACTATGCATGCCACTACAATAAGAACCTAAACAGACAACAGATTAGTATTCACTGTGAGCTTATACTTTGAGTTCAGATACAGAAATCGATAATGGGAGAAGAAAAGTTGGAGAAGTTGATCCCTGTGTGACACCAACACCATAAAACATCATTTAACCACTCTAAAACTGTCAGGTGACCAGGTATTCTGCCTGTGAGCTCCACTAAGAACTTACCACTTTGCCATTCTGAGCTCCAATACAAACTACTCTAGTAGTACATGCAAGCAAATGAGCATATGGGAATGACCTCATTTCAAAATAGCGCTTTGTTTGTTGCCTGGGCTTGGGTCCGTATCACCCCCACCGCTGAGTGGTGCTCAGATGATCACTTGCACAGACACAATGCTGAGAGCTGAGGGCTGACGGGCTGATGCGTCGGTCACAAGACTGGCCCAGGCTCCTGCTGCCTCCCACCACTCACCAGCTGCCTCACACCCTGGCACTGAGCTTCACTCTCTTACAGCGCACACACACACATATAACACTGTACCACACAGCACATGGCCCACATGCTGCATACAATAATAACACCACAAAGGACAAAGCAGACAAGGACAGAGTGACAGGTAATAGACCCACAAACACAAACATAACACATCAACAGGCTAAACGAATGACAACTAACCGCACAAACAAACTTCCGACAATACTAATATTCCAATTATGTAAAAAATGTCAGTATAAAAATAATCTGGATTCTTCATCATGATACAAGACATTCATTCTGCTTCTGTTTCCAACTGCCAAAATAAGAACACAGTGCCTTCTTAGAACCCGAAGACACATTTTGCAGTGCAGGAGACATTTTTCACTTCCCATTTCAGTTTTTTTTTACTTTTTAAAACAGAGCAGTGGAGACCATTCCTACTGGTTCAGAAGAAAAATTTATTGATACTGGAGTAAACTGCTTATGTTACAACTTTCGACACGCAGACACACAGATAAAAACAATGTAAAATTTGGTATAAGTCAAATAAAAAGTCTCCAGAAATACTCTGATTTGTACCAAATACAATATGTTACATACACAAAATACTGTGGTCAAAGTACAGCAATACTATGTGGTGTAACATAGGTTAACTATATTCTGATACACCACATATCTCAGAAAAAGCTAATAATAAGACAAACCAAGAGCGCCCAAGATAATTACGGATTTTGTACAGTGCATAGCCTCCTCCTAGCCTCAGCCAAAATGATTGTAGGTGGAGTATGTTAAACAAAACAAGGCCATGGCATGCCAAATCACACAGAAACACACACACACGTGTGGAATGCAGCAGGACAAGACAACAAAGCGGGAGAGCAGGAATTCCTCGTGCATCGGAGCTGTACTTCCTCTTCACTCAGACAGGACACAAACTGCTCTCCAACAGACACTTCATCCGTCACTCAAGTGAACATCGACACTTTTGTGCGACTGAATCACCGCCTTCAATGTAGGGCTATGAGTAACATCTAAATGATCTGAGACATTTAAATTACCATTTGGAGTCCATCATCACAGGGAAATATGCACAGATGCACCTGTTATCATTATGCTTTGTAAAACTATGTGAGACAGACATCTGGTTTCTAACAGTCCTATAGAGGCCATGCCTTCAGCTGTGTACTTATAAATGCCCTCCTTTCAACCTCGTGAGTCACAGGGCAACGGTCTGCGTCATATCTGTTGATGCCATTTGTAAAGAACTGAGTCTGATTTATGAGGCTGGAAAAAAGTTCATTTTATATAGAGATGGCACAATGTCACTTGTTTTATTCTGGAACAGACAATTTACCATGCGCTACTTCCAAATTAAACGCTTCACATCTAAAAGACCATCTAAATGCTAAAAACACTATACTATCCCGAAGAAAGTAACACACAACCAAAAACAATACATCCCACAACGCATGTGCATTGCTAGATTTGGGAAGGATTTAACCAATTAAAAATTTTCCCCTCCAATATCCAGTCCAGCATTTTTTTTATTGGCATGTTACTGGTATGCCACTGCAAATTTAAAAAGAGGCATATTTTTGTGTCTAAATTTTTCAGTCTACTATAGAGGTGCCAGCAATAAGCGACTCTTCATAATGCATCAAAAACCTTGTATGTTTTCATACACTGTCTAATAACACTAATTTGTAGCTACAATCAAAACAGATTTCAATATTCACGATTATTTTTATAACCTACACTATCATACAACACTTTAAAGTAACTATATTACGCATTAAAAAACTGTGCTTTGACCCGTGATCTGCAACACCAGGCTTTGGCCTCCCTTAACACAAAGACCTGAGTGACAGTGCAGGCTAAATAAGGAAAACATAATGACAAGGAATATTCTAATGTGAGTTTTATTCTAATGTCAGTTTAATGTTTAGATGTCATCTGGTTTGTTTGTTTTTTTTACATTGAGGCATTTTTAATGGATAAAAAAAAAAGTCATCATTTTTTTTCCAACTTTAAAAAAAGTCAGCTGAAACTGCATGAGGGGTGGGAAGAAACCACTTTGTCTCATAAGAGAACAGCTCAAACTGTAGGTCAATAAGAGGAATCAGGACATGGCAAAATGCTTGCAGGTACCCCAGACATCTCGTAAGGTCAATGATGGTCTCTGAGAGTTTCAGTGCTTGGTGGGGGTGGTAGGGGGGTTAAGCATTATTTTACTGGTTAATGTTATTTTGCCTGCCCACTGGTACACAGTGACATGGCCAAAAATCAAAAGATGTCTTAGAGGCAGGCAAAAGTCATCACATGGTGATGGACGATTCCACAGTGAAGCAAGAATTCTGTTTTTGTCCATGAGATATGGTTAACTGTGTTCAATATGACAAGGGACATAAACTAGCTTGGGGGGGGGGGGGGGGGGAAGAGCCTCTTTTTTTTTTAAATCAGCTTTTAAAGATAAAGCTGACATGAAGAACATACACAAGAGAATATCTGAAACTGCTCACTGTGCTTAGCATGCATAATGTGAATGACAGTGTTTTTTTCAAGAACGTTTATCTCAGCTACATGGCAGCGTGATACAGTATGAGCCATGTCAGAAATGATGGGCTTGGACTGGAGACAAACATTCACTAATCGCTCATAGGCATCAGTGCTAATCAAAAGTCAAATATGAACTGTGTGTGTGGGTGTGGAGAGATCCTGGCGGCTCCATACAAGTGATGCTGGGAGGAGAAGTGGCAGCAATGAGGTCAGAAAAAGACAATTGCAGGGAGAAAGAGGACAGTGTCTCCCTTCAACAGAGGCACTATTCAGTCCCTTTCACACACCCTCACAGTTTGCATGTTTCTGTGAGGCAAACCCATAAACAAACCCAGTAAGCCACGACAGCAGAGGCTTACGAGATTACAATTACTGCGCCCTTTCTCCATTACAATCAGTGCCATGATAGAGCAACAGATCACTTCGGAGACCTGTGCATAACAATCATGCCAGGGCTGTGGAATTTGTTTTCTGGCCTGTAGATGACAGAAAACAGTTCGGAAAGCCTGACACGAGGGATGCACATTTACACAAACAGATTCTAAACTGCACATCTAAATTCCAACTTAACTGGAATGGGACTTATGAGAAGGAAGGGGGGCAGTTAGTTTCTTGTACTAATGTCTTTCGTGCATTTTCCTACCATCAGATTCCCTTCACTTGGACCTGATCTCAATGGGAAAGAAGCTCTACATTGAGTGCAGGTTTTATTAGACCTTTCAAAGTGAGTGTGAGAACAAGAGTCCTCTTCCATGGACAGAACAGCTGATCGCCTCCAGCCTGGGTTAATGAAACAGTCAAATAATAAAGACCCTCATAAGATGGTTAGGAGAGTGTCAGTGTGTGCACAGTCTTTTAAAGATATCTAGCACTAGAAACAGTACCTCGGAGCACAGAATAAAGTCCTTGTTTTTTAAGTAAAAGCAGGAGAATGCAAGTGTGAACTGGACAGTTAGACCATACTGGATAATGTTGACTGACCACACAGAACCAGGCTGCAGGACACGTTTCACACTCACTCAGGGAAGGAGAGAAAACAAAAACAAAAATACACACAACTTAACCAGATATGTCAAATCTGTCAAAGCTGGGTAGAGCCTATCATGCCTGAAACGTGGTTATGAAATCTCTCTAGCTGGTTAGTTAGCTATCAGCTAGCTCCTGCGAAGTTTGAAATCAGGTCCACATCCACAACTTCAGGGTTTATATAACTCAAATAGTCACACATTCAGAAACACTTAACACTAACTGACAAATTAGAACCAGTCTAGGTTAAAGCTGAAGTTAAATGACAGGAGTTTAAACGAAATAATTTCGAAAGATCGAGTTGACATGGCTAACTGTTATTAGCTTGTGTTGCTGTTTATTTAGGTGCGGGATAGAAACATAAACGGCAACAAACATTAAAATGCAATGATAACTGGAGGATTTATCGGCTGTTCATAATAAAGTAGTACTCACCCTAACCCACAGCCAGGTCGTGGAGACAGAAAGTCTGTTTAAAAAGCTTAAATTTGAGTTTCAAAGTACAGTCAAGTCGAGAAGTGTAAGGTTATGGGTGTTAGACGTTGGTCCACAAGTAAAACTCGAGCTCGATGGCTATTTTGCGGTTACGTCCGGGTTTTCTAGAGCTCTCAGAAGACCTCGGGGTTTATTTAAGACGATGAAGCTGTTGTTGTGAAGGAGTGAGAGCCTCCAGATAGCTGAAACTCCAGCCCGGCTCTGACCAGCAGCTCGGCTCGGCTCCCTCCCAGACGAGAACTAAAGATGGCGACGTCCCGGAGGTCCACTCCCTGACGAGCTGAACGAGCAAAAAACCAGCAAACATAACGAAAAACCGAGCCCGAAAAACACCCAGCGACGACCACACCCTAGATTCAGTCACAGGCACCAAACGACACCGTTAGAGTCGAGCTGCAGGGCGTAAGGACTCGGTCTCACAGAAGAACAACATGATTGTGCTGCTTTTCTCCCCCTTCTTCTCCTCCTTCTCGATCCTGGAACGCCAGTTCCGCCCTAAAACACTTTTTTCTGGGGGGAAAAACTCCCTATCCGACTGAAGACTATTCTTTGGAAATCATAAACAACAGTGCTTTCCAAACTACCAGGAAAAAATAGACCAAATTTCCACTGTGTGGACAAAAGTCTTGGGACACACCTCTTAATGATTGAATTCAGGTGGCCCCTTCCAGCATACCAAGACATTCTGCTTCCAACTTTGTAGACACAGTGTTTTGGAGAAGGCCCAAAGTTCGGTGTGGAAGAACTTGACTGGCCTGCACAGAGCCCTGACCTCAACCCCATCCAACACCTTTGGGATGAACTGGAATGGAGATTATGAGCCAGGCTTTCTCGTCCAACATCAGTGCCTGAACTCATAAATTCTCTACAGAATAAATGGCCACAAATTCCCACAGAAACTCTCTAAAATCTTGTGGAAAGCCTGTCAGTAAAGTCCCTGTTGGTGTAATGGTCAGTTGACCCAATACTTTTGTCCATGTAGTGTATGTAATATCAGTGTGTATTTAACATCATTATCGATAACGATTGTATTTAGCAATGTAAGTGTTCGCCTGTTGAGCACAGCTGACTTTAGAGTGATTAAAGTGATGTGTACCTAATGACTAGATTTGATCCAATGAGTGCGTTTTACACTGCTGAAGGACCTACAGAGCAATAACTTTCATTACCTTATATCATACAAATTTACTGTCTGTCCATTTTGAGCCTTTCCTTTTATGTACCTGTATGCTGCACCATTCACAAGCTCTAACAAGCCTTCTTTCACCAATTTGTTTAAGGTACATAATATATAAAATATATGATGTACCTTAAACAAGTATAGAATTAATCTAATATATTGCTCTTCAACTTTGGAAGCTGTAAAAGTTGTAGCTGTATATAAAATGATCAATAGAGTTGTAGATGATTTTATAATAGCTAAGAAAGCTGTTCCAATCAAATCCCATCAATTAAGTCTGATCAAATAAAATAAACATCCCTTGTAAAAGCCTCGTCTTTGAACAGTGGTGATCAAATCTCAGGAGCATCATTTATCAAGACATGACTGTAAGTACATAATTACTGCATATTGTTTATCATAGTTATTGATAATTAAGCACAAGTGATAAATAAGGACAGTTATTAAGGACGTGATAAATTAGGACAGTTATTAAGGATCATTCCAAGCCTCTGAATGGAAGTGCTTTGATGTCAGAACTATGTTTTTCAATTTTACTGTTGATTTTTCCAAATGAAAATAAGTTAACACATCCTCAGGAAACGTAAATGTGACATTGTCGTGCGAATTCTCCTGCACAAGAACTCATTTGCTAAGTTTAACATATTGGATAAACGTGAAATATAAAATGCGCCATAACCTTTGCAGAGGCCGCATTTTTTTTCCACTGCGTTAAATTACGCAAATAAATAAAAGCTGTGCATGAAAATGTTCAAAAATGTTCAGAAGTGTGTTTTTTGTAGAGGATGTGAGGATGCGTACTTATTTTTACTTCGGGAGTTGAGTTGCTCCCTGCCAAGGGTTATGGTGTGTAGGCTTTGTGAGCAAAAGTACAGACAAAGTTCAGACTTCAAATCCACTGCTATTATTTGTATGCATGGAAACAAATACGCAACATACTTTTGCTTAAGTCTGTCTGAGATTACTCAACAAGTCGTCACGCTCTGAGGCAAGTGTGGTGTGTCTTTGCGTGGTGTGTGTGTGATGCTAATTGGTGAGGTTTAAGCCTCCATTGCTTGTAAGCTACATTTGCCTCGTAGCTCCAGTGCAAAACAGAAGAAGCGGGCCTAGCAGGACTTGGCTGTTTCACTACAGTTGGACTAATTGCTGAATTGTTGAAGTAGTTGTTTTTGTTTCTAATAGTTCATTATTACATCAGCTTCCATTCATTCTTAAGTTCCCTTTAACATAGACACCACCCCCCCATCCAAACCCCACTGCACACCTCAGCCTTTCTTCTGTCTCCCTCACACGCCGTTCATGTAGTACATGAGCAGAAGCTTATCCTTACACACTCTCAGTGCCAAGTGACAAAGCAGTGGTTACCTGAGCCTCTTGCTACACATGGCTGAACAAAGACTGGGCTACATAAGATGACACAGGAGTCATGGCTTTACTCTCTCTCTCTCTCTCTCTTTCTCTCTCTCTCTTTCTCTCTTTCTCTCTCTCTCTCTCTCTCTTTCTCTCACTCTCTGTCTCTCTCTCTCTTTCCTCTCCCCTGCTCTTGCTCTATCTCTCTTTCTCTCTCTCTCTCTTTCCTCCCCCTTTCTCTTTCTTTCTCGCTGTCTCTCACTTTCTTCTCTCTGCTCTGTTTCCCCCCTTTCTTCCTTTCCATCTATTTCTATTTCTCTGTTTCTCTCTCCCTTTTGCTCCCTATCTCTCTTTCTCTCTCTCTCTCTCTCTCTCTCTCTCTCTCTCTCCCACACCTTCTCTCTCTTCCTTTCTTCTCTCTTCTCCACCTTTCTCTCTTGCTCTTTCTC
>JBBJLS010000001.1:22842216-22863477 GCA_037577275.1 Bryconaethiops microstoma
CCAAGTTGCTCCAGGGAGACTGCCCCCTGTAGTTAGGGAATGGAAGTCGCTTTGGATAAAAGCGTCTGCTAAATGCCTTAAATGTAAATATACACACACATATAATTTTTTTTGTATCTTATTAAAAGGCCTAATATCACTTTTCTGTTCTTGAAATGGTGTGTAAATATTGTTCAGGTTTCTAAACGAACATTAACTCCCCCATCCCTTCGTCCATATGTGGAAACTAGTTTTTATGTCACAAAAGCAATACATTTATATCTATTTCCTTGCAGTGTCAGAAATGTCACTTGTGGGACCTGAGGATTGCATGTTATTTTGAAAGCAAAGCAATTTTGCCTCTTAGATCCAAATAAGTCACGATCTAAATAGAAGGCACTGAATAGAAACTTTATAGGAAATCACACAATGAATCAACTAATCATCTTGATTCTTTATGCATCTTATCTAGCAGGGGAGATACAATGATCAGGAGGGTGGTTCACCTAGGGTGAGGCTCACTCCTGCTGTGTGACTCCTGCTAATTCCCCAAATGGGGGAATCTTGACTATCATTTCTGCTAGTGGGTGACTGTGTTTTTGGGGCACCTGGTGGCCAGGTGGTTAGGGAGGTCGTGGGTCATGGGCCTGCGATCGGAAGGTCGTGGGTTTGAATCCCTGAAGAACTGCTGAGCAAGGCACTGTCCCCACACGCTGCTCCCTGGACGCTGCATGGCAGGCTGCCCCCTGCTTCACTTGGTGCATGGGTTAAATGCAGAGAAAGAATTTAACACACTCAACACTGAGTGCTGTTCTGTGCTGTGTTCACACCTGACTATAAGGGGCCACTTTACTTACTTTATTTTACTATTAGGCAGAGTTGCTTTGGTGGCGCTGTCTAAAAAGCAGAGGCGAGAGCTGAGAAAGATGGACCGGAGACATAAAGCCAACCAGCTGCGCCGCAACAAGAAGGACATGGTAAGGAAATAGTGAGGCTCTCTTTTCACACAAACCCTCTAGACTTCATGTTAACAACATTCTGAGCAGTTTCTCTCCTGGTTTCAACAAGGTGCTGACAGAAAAGCGTCGCTTGGGCAGTAGAGATGGCCCCCCTCATCTGGTGGCTGTTATTTCCCTGCACGCTGGTGTGGATGCTGGAGCTGTGACTCGGGTGCTGAGGGGAGAGGGGATTGCAGGGGTGGTACATGAAGACCAAGGTGTCAAAGGGGCTCTGGACAGTTTTGGCCTGGTTCTTCCCCGTTTTAAACAGAGATTCACATTCTACCGCCCTGACACAGGTAACTTACTGTGCTTTCCTCTTAAATAGTATCAGTAATAATAAGAAGAATATTTTTTACTATTAAATATATAACAGCCTTCATTATGATGATGGTTATTATTAGTAGTAGTAATAGCAGCAGTATTGTTAGTATTATTATATTTAAAGTAACCACTTAGAATCAAGTAGAAAATAGAAATCATAGTTTGTCATAGTGAAAAACACCTGCAAGACCAATAGAGCAGTGCAGTGCCTTTTACAGCACATTGACCAAAGTACTTTCCTGCAGTCCAGCTTAATGACAAGTAACGCTGGGCTTCATGTCTTTTGTCCATGTCTGTCTTTTATTGCCCGTGTCATGCTGTGGTGATGGTGATTTTCAATTTTAATATATACTGATGTATGTAATTGCTCATAACCATATTCAGTTCCCCAAAATAGCAGCTGTTGCTGCTGTTCTGTTACCGGTTGTGCACTTTACACATCCAGGACCTGACTGATAACTACATAACTGCAATGTATGTAATTTGCTGGATGCTTCAGACTTTTTGAATTTGGAAATAACACTTTAGACATTTCAAGTCGAAACAAATAGTTGGATTCCTTTTTGGAAATTTTGTTTTCTCTTCGGTTAATTTTACAATACTGAGAGAAAGTCCTGTTGGGGATTTTAAGGTAGAACAGAACAAAACAGCCAGTTTTAACAAGCTTTTGGTGTACATTTGGCAATATTAAGAAGGCATGAGTTCATATACTTAATTAAAATATCATATCACAGTATTAAAAATGCAGTGGTGTTGATTTTAATCTGCCTGAAACCACTTAGTTCATTTGTTCATATATTAAAAAACCTGCTCAAACTAAGACAAAGCCATGTTGGTACAATCACTCGTTATTTTGTCTGCTTTCAGATTTAAACAATTTACATATATGGAGGTAAATCGTAGTAAATCACTAAACTGTATCATCAGTGATCACTGGTAGTGGTCTGGAACGCCATGCTAAATCTGCAGCATGTTTTTCATCCTTCAAACCCTAAGGGCACCTTTTATGTGGTAATTACATAATATGAAGTATAAAATTTGACAAAATATTACACAATATAAACAGCCAATCCAAGAATTAAGAGGTTATGTGTATTGTTATTCAGTAAGATATTGATTGAGTTTTTAATGTTTTTGTTTTAGTGCACAAACCTTCATTATAGTATGTCGCTTTTTAACGTGGAACTCTTTCTCTTCTCAGCTGACCTGCACTCCCTCCTGGACGTGGCCAAGGTGGCGGACAGTCTGGTGTTTGTGCTGGACTCCACTGAGGGCTGGGACAGTTATGGAGAATACTGCCTTTCCTGTCTCTTTGCACAGGGGTTGCCAAGTCATGGTAAGAAGAAGCCAGACAGAGAGCCTTAGAATCTGATTTAATCTTCTGTGCACCTGAATCTGTGAATTGGCTCCTACGTGGACTAATAGTAGTTCACTCTTGTCACCTTTTTCCATTGGATGCACCGTTAGCTCCAATTGAGAATGGTATGATAATCAGAAATGAGATGGAATGAAACTCCTACTATAATATCGTTTTTTTTCCCTCCATCATTGTACCAATATGCATTGAAACCACATGTTCTTTGCACCTGACAGATAAGTGTAACGTGTGTAATTTGATGGATGCATCAGGTTTTGATTTCTTTATGATTAAGTTTCCAATACTGAGTGAAGCTCCTGTTGGTGTCATTTTAAGGTAAAACAGAATAACAGCCCATTTAAAACAAGCTTTCAGCATCAATTTGGTAGCATTAGGGAGGCAAGAAATTTTGAGGAATGTTCTGTAATGACAAATGAAATACTATGAATATTATGAAAATTTTCTATGATAGTCAGTATTTTCCTGTATTATGACTGCACTGATATGCATTAAACCATTGGTTTTAAACTGCATGTTCTTTGGAGAGAGTATTTAGACGTAGGCTGTTTTAGTTTATCTATTGCTTTGTCATAATAGCGACAAAATGTGTGTATTTATTGGAATTATAATATGTTAAATATAATAGAATTATAATAACAGTATCATAAAACTATAACAATGTGTGTTATTATGGTAGGGTTATACTTTGAGTATTGTTATGTTCAGTATTATAGCGATTGTGTACGCTTTTTACTGTTTTCTTTTCCTCGTCTCTGTTATTCAGCGTTGGTGTGCCAGGGCATTGCTGACCTGGCTGTGAAGAAGCGGGCTGATTTTCGGCGGGCTCTGTCCCGTTTGACTGAAGCTCGTTTTCCGGAGGCGCGTCTGTTTCCCCTCGACTCAGGGCAGGATGCATTGCTGCTCCTTCGGCACTTGGGGGCGCAGAAACAGCGGCGACTGGCTTTCCGCTCCCGCCGCTCACACATGCTGGTTCAGAAGGCCTCTTACATCCCCAACAGTGCTCAAGATGGCACAGGAGGGCCTCCCACAGGACTGGGGACCCTATGTGTGTCGGGATACGTTCGAGGCTGCCCCTTAATAGTGAACAGGCTGGTGCACATTGCTGGCCATGGGGATTTTCAACTTAGTCAGATCGATGCCCCTACAGACCCTTTACCCATTATCACAACTGCCCAGCACTCTGCAAAGCCAGCCAAGGGAGGAGAGGTTGAAATGATGGTAAGTGAAAGGTGGACTCAGTAGAATTACTGTAAATCTCTGAATTCAATCAGTCTATCCTGTTCAAATAGGGAATTACGTTAGTCTCGAAAGTAAAGAAACTCAGACAGAAATCAAATAACCACACCACAAGCTAGTTTCAAGTGGGTCATATCCACTATAAATTAAGATGTTTGTATCAAACTGAGATGTTTGCATGGTCATATGATTGATGATATTGCTTGCTATCTAGCATATTCATATCTGTACTGTGCTCTGTTCTGTGTACTGTATACTGTCCAAAACTGAGTGTGTCATAATGACTTTCTCTCCCTCTGCCTGTGGAAAATTAAGATGGTTGGTTGTTACTGAAAGGGTCTGTGATGTCAGGAGGTAGACAGGTATGCATTAAATATCATTAGTTAAATCAGATATGCAGCCAATTTGGTGTGTAAGGGTCTTTGTTTGCCTCACCTAATGACTGACTAGAATGTTAGACTTTAACGCCACAGCATGTATGTTTAGAGAGGTAGGAAAGAACTTGTACTGCAGTAAATGAATTTTTGGACAGTTGATTAGAGCTTAAAAACCCTTCAAATGCAAACGGTACTGAATAATGCATGGCATTAATAATCTAAGATTGGTCTGATAATGTATCTCTTTGTGTCTGATGTGTGCTTTGCAGGATGGAGGTGCTGAAGATGTGAATGGAGGTGGAAGAGAGGTGCGTGTGCTCTTGAAGGCTGATCTCTCTCAGAGAGAGAGTCTGCAGGCAGAAGCGGAGGTTGATCCCATGGAGGGGGAACAGACATGGCCAACTGAGTCTGAGCTCCAGGAGGCTGAAGGTACATACACTGTGTCTAAAACTACTAACTGTACTGAACATGGACAGCGTCAAGCAACACAGTGTTTTTCATGGGTCTGAATTACACCTTGGGAAAAATTTAGGCTTGAGGGGGATTCCAGGATATATGGATATTGAACCTCTGCAATTTTACTACACTAGATATTGAAATGCGTATATTCAGCATGGTTTAAAAAACAAAAATGATGTTGTGCACGAGTTTGTAATTTTGTGATTTTTGTAAAAAAATGTTTTTACTAAACTTGCAGCATTCATTCTAAAATATTGAAATGCTTGCAACTGAGATTATTATTTAAAATTTGACCTTATTTACAAAATATGCTATTTTGGAAATTGCTAAAATGGGACAAAATATACTCAGGTGGTTGTCAGCACACAAATATATTATGTCATTGTACATCTGAGTTTTAGCAATAATTCGAAATGAGTAGATTAACATTTCTGTTATGGTCTTTATGCTGAACATGTAGAGGCCAGGAAGAAGAAAAAGTTGATGAAGGTGCCAAAGGGAACCTCAGAATATCAGGCCACGTGGATCGTAGACGATGCTGAAGAGAAAGATGATGATGATGATGATGATGATGATGAAGAGGATGACATGGACAGCTATGATGATGATGATGATGATGATGATGAGATTATGGAGGATGGAGAAGATGAGTCCCAGGTGAGCCTAGTTTAGACTTTATTATTAGGAATCATGTCCAAAAAAAATACTATCTTTAAATCTGTCCAGTTGTGACATGGAAAAACAATGTTTCCAAGAATCCCTAAGGAGAACCGTGAATTATGTCTAGTGAATAAATGATGGGACTTTTTGAAACTAAAAATGAAGTAGGAAGTATCTAATTAGGGCAAGCAAGACAAAAGCCTGTAAACATAGCCATAAAATATCTATACGTGACACTTTGACCCCTCTGGAAAAGCATTGGCATTATTTGTTTGTGCGTCACCATGGCGTTGTCCAGGGTGGCAGCGGAAGAAGGCAGTGAGAAATGAGGCCAGAACAGGTCAAGCTAAAGTGCTCCACGACTTCCACCGTGTGTTCACTGCGCAGAGCTGACAATGCGGAGCGCGGGCGTAAATAAAGGCGGCGGGAGCGGGCGATTGGCTGAGAGGGGGGCAGGGGGGCGGGCACGGCGCTGGCGGAACACTGCTTACGTGACTGGCTCTTTGTGCGCTGCATGGTGGAGAGGCATTGTTTGTTTTCTCAGCGTCTGCCTCTCGGCCCCAGTGCCAGGCTGCTCGCCGCAACAATAGTGTTTGGAGCTGGAGGCCTGTCCCGAGAGAAGCCTCCCGTCTTCCTGCTCTTTGGACAGGGCTTCCTGTCAGAACCTGTGGAGCGGGCGGCCATTTATTTATACCAGCTGGGCTTGAAAGAGCAAAGGGGGAAGCTCCTCATGTATGGAGGCTCGGCTCCATTTATTTTCTTTCATCGCAATTAGCATGCGACTGATGTCTGGGTGAGCACCAAAGAGGGCTGCACAAAGCGAGATGTGAACGAGGAGGGAAGTGGTACCTCAGATGATTCAGGGAGATTATTTTTATTAGCACACCTGTGATTGTTCTGCAGGTTGACCCCTCCGGGGTGTGGATTCACCCCAGTAGTGTGTCTTGCCCCTTTCCCATCTCGGTGGCCACATGCTTACTTAGAAACGTCAATGTATATTTAGGGATCAACATCAAAGAATAGTTCTTTGTGCAAAGCTTATGTTTGGTTTGGGAGCGAAAGGGATTTTTGGAAGGAGAAATCTAATTTCAAGAACTGATATAGTGTCAAATCTGGGCATCTCGTTTAATGCTCTCATTTAATGCTCTCGGTGTTACTTTGCTTTTATGAGTGCAGCCCTGTATTGTTTTGTTGTGTTTGTTTGGTACTTTACAGTAGGACTGTTCTCATCAGGAATAAAATGGGTTTAAAATGGTTATAAATGAAGGTTAATTAGGTCATTGATAAGCATTATAATGTGATTTTAAGATTAGCGGTGACCTGTTGCGTCCCAAATATTGAGCCCACTTTCATCTGTACAGTTAAGTAAGAGACTGATCTTACTTTGTCTTCTTTTTCAGTCAGCTGTGTTTACATATTAGATCACATTTTCTATTTTTTGGCTGACAGCTGCTAATTATTGTTTGTTTATGCTTATTCAGTGTTGATGTTTAAACCATTCTTTTATTTTTTTGTTTAAACCAAGCTTTTATAAGGGTAGTGGTATCGTGAAGTGGTACCATTTGTTTATTTGTAGAGCTAATACATGCTCATTACCATAATTATAATTAGAAATGTTTATAAATCAACTTGGCTATATTGTAAAGGTAAACTTCGAACATCTACTACTTAAGTTGCTAAAATGTATGTCTGATTATGGGAAGAGGATTAAAACTATAAATACATTCTTTTTTTTTTTTTTTAAGGTTGGTGAACCTGGGTGTGATTCTGGCAAGGATGATGATGATGATGATGATGAGGAAGAGGAGGAGATAAGCTCGACAGGCCGCGTTGGAGCTGAACAGAAATATGACGACGCCATGAACCAGGCGGAAGAGGAAGACGGGCTCCGACGCTACCGGGAGGCTCGCTCGCATGAAATGTTCCCTGATGAAATGGACACCCCTGTAGACGTGCCAGCTAGGATAAGGTGAGGGTGTGAGAAGGGGGTGCAAATGCCTGTAAAAACCACCATGTCTCCTTCACTTCCAGCGGCTGCAACTCAGTCTGTGTGCAGAACTGTACAAACGTATATTGCCTTTCCTTCCTTGGGGGGGGTCTGACACACTGAGTTGTAACACTAGCGCAGATGCTGTTAGCGCAGATGCCTTTTTCGCCCTTCTTTTGTGAAAAGCGACGGGCCGACTCACGGCTGTGTTTGTTTGTTTGGGTGTGTGTCTCAGATTCCAGCGCTACAGAGGTCTGAAGAGTTTCCGCTCGTCTCCGTGGGACCCCATGGAGAACCTGCCTCTCAACTACTCTCGCATCTTCCAGTTTCAGAACTTTGAGCGCACGCGCCGCCGCGTACTGGCCGAGACAGCAACCGAGGAGGAGGGAGCCATGGTACAGTACCTGATCTAACAAACCTGATCTAACAAAGTTTAAAAACACTTTTTTTTTTTTTTTTTTAACACTAATTTTTTATACATGACAGTTGCCCTTTAAGTAGTTGGTCAAATATTATGATTAATTCACATGGAAAGGCCAGCGACAATGTTTTTTGTGATCTTAGACATTTTGATCTTAGGACTTATGCTTAAAGCCTTGACGATAAAACAAAAATATATAAATCATAGAATGAAACCCTGTTCAAAGTATGGGAGAATTATTTGATTAATTTCTTGAAGTCTGTTAGAAAAGCATACCAGGTGGCTGCTCATAAGGCTGCCTGTGATGCAGTCATAAGTTACACTAGACCTGCTTCTAAAAATCTGAGATATAAGGCAGTTTGATGGTTGCTGTATAATTCCATGTCATATCACAGCTTTTGTATCTTGAAATTATTTAAAAAAAAAAAAGGCTTTCATGAGTGTGTCAGTGTCGACATTAATTGGCGTATTTTGGAAAACCTTGTTCTACGGTTCTATGATCTACCTTGTTCTTTGGTTCTATAGGTTGGCTGGTATGTGACTCTACACATTCAGGATGTTCCTCCCTCAGTGATGGAGAGCTTTCAAGCAGGCAAACCTCTGGTGCTGGTCTCTCTGCATCCACATGAACAGAAGGCATGCTCCACTTTAATTCAAAATTTATGCGGTCAGGTTAGGTTGGTGGATTGAAATGAAATTCTGAAGGACATCTCAGAGCTTTAAAAATGTACAGAATTTACAAAATACTCAGGAAAGACTTAACAGAAATGATTGACGGTGAACAATTACATGTATCATTTGAGGTTGTAACTAGTGTGACTTGAGCTGAAAAAGAAATGCATGAATGAATACTGTACACATATGTGTTGTTTCATGTGAGATAATGGGCAAGGCAACACTGTGTTTAACTTGGATAAATACTGATTACTGCCTACTGCTACCCATTAAAGTACCCATAATGACCTATAATTATTTAAACTAGTCATTTTGTTGCTTGGAGTAGAAGCTTTTTTTTCACCCACGCCTGTGTTTCCCTGTGTAGATGTCAGTGATGCACATGCTGGTGCGACGGCATCCAAGTTTCACAGAGCCCATCGCGTCTAAAGAGGAGCTCATATTCCAGTGCGGCTTTCGACGCTTCCGTGCTTCGGCCATCTTCTCCCAGCACACCTCGGGTATGGCCTGGATAGGTCCTCACTTCATATTACCTTATTAAAAAAACTAAAGTGGAGATTTTCTCACATTAGAGACAAGTCACATCAGTACAACATGTTTGTGGTGGGGTAGAAGGTATTCCTTTGTGTATTAAAGTCCCAGTAGAGGCTTGTCACGCTTCAGATACGAGATTAATGATCTTTCACCCAAGGCTGTGAGCTGACCTATTTGTCTGTGCAGGGGACAAGCACAAGATGGAGCGTTTCCTGTGTGAAGATGCTCCCACAGTTGTCTCTGTGTATGCCCCCATCACCTTTCCCACTGCTGGAGTCCTTGTCTTTAAACAGAGGACCAATGGTAATTGAGAACTCCTGTTGTTTCGATGAATATATGAGAATAATAAATTGATGGTTGATTTGGGACCGAATGGTCTGGGCTTTTTTTTTTTTTTGCAGGAATGCAGGACCTGGTGGCCATAGGCAGCCTACTCAGCTGTAACCCTCGGCGTGTGGTGCTGAAACGGATTGTCCTGAGCGGACACCCCTTCAAGATCAACCGACGCTCCGCCGTCGTCCGCTACATGTTTTTCAACAGGGGTGAGGAGGAGCTGCTTAATGCACATTCACTCAGTTCATACACACCTTACCTGCACTTTAGTGCGACTTTAAGAAGATGTACAGTAAGAAAGATGAAGTACAGTAAGAAAGCGCCATCATTGACTATAGATTTATTTTTGTCGCTATTTTGTTTTCTAGATGACATCCTCTGGTTTAGGCCGGTGGAGCTACGCACCAAGTGGGGCCGAAGAGGACACATTAAGGAGGCCTTGGGTAAGGAAGGGAAAAACCATCCGCTAACAGTGTTCTTAATCACAAGTTTAAAGTTGAGGTTTGGTTAAAATGTTTGACAAGTTGTTCACATGAAAGAGATTGAGACAGTCAGAAGTTTGTGGTCATGGATTGAAACTAATGTATGATTTCCCCCTGTTCCTCTTTATGTGCAGGTACTCACGGTCACATGAAATGTGTGTTTGACAGTCAGTTGCGTTCCCAGGACACGGTGCTCATGAACTTGTACAAGCGAGTGTATCCTCGTTGGACTTACGACCCTTATGTGCCTTCTGCTTTACCCTGGATCAAGAAAGAGGAGCCAGAGAACCTCCATGACATTGACATGGAGTAGAGAAGAGATCGTTTTGGACTGGAGGGGCAGTGGACATGATTTTTGGTGTGATCGCTACTATTATGGTATATTACACTGATACTAATGTATCAGAATAAATGATTTGATGGGATCATTTTATGTTCAAGTATTTTCCCATGAGGGCCACTAGATGGCGGACCTGTATTAAAGTGAAGGTGCTTAGTCCTGATGGAACTGTTGGTGGTGTCTGCTCTGACGCTGTGTGGCCTTAATCGTGTCTGAAAGGAATTCATGAGGTCTGAAAACAGTATGCATAGTTGGATATAAAGCATTAAATGGGTGAAGCCATCTTCAGGACATACTACCACCAAATAACGGCGTAGTTAATTCTTGGCCTTAAACACTATGTACTTGCTGCATGTATTTGATGTGCAGTTTCTATTAGCCTAGAGAGGAACACTGAGAAGGACTGGGCCAAATTCCTGTTGAAACCTCAAGTGATAGTGTCCCTGGCTTCATGAGTGGAGCATGGGTGAAACCGCGCCTAAACACTAGTAGTAAATACTGTCATTGTGAGTTTTCATTTCTCATCCTCTAACTCCAACCAAACCTCACTGGAAGATAATCGCCCTCAAAAATGTCCGAAAGCAGTAAAGGATGCAGTCATTACCCTCGGCTGGCTGCTGTCGTTCAGACTGGCTGGACTGAGTGAAGCATGACCATCACTGGCATGTGGACATCCAGCATCTCATAACTCACTTTTCGCTGACTGCGGCTCGGCACGCTGTGGATTGCAGTGGCCTTCTATGTGTCTATATGGTGGGAGTGCACGGCTGCTGGCTGTGCGTTAGCTGCTCCTACTCTCTGGCGGTCCCTCTGACCTGAAGCCCCCTTTTCACCACCATTCACACTCGTGCACACAGAGAGCCCTTCTCTTGTTTTCTCTCTGGAATCCCAAATGCTTTTCTGCATACTCTGCCCCTCCGCCCCTCCAAATCATGTGCTTTTTTAGTCTTCTGAGAAACAATGATTTATGGTTTGTAATATTTATCATAAAACAGTGCTCTTGCATGCTTGCAGCTACATGATTCATCCCGGGGTTCTGCTGGGACCCACACCACAGACGCATGCCAATATGTCTGGGAAAAGAGAAGGTGAAGACTTGGGCTTGGAAAGGCAAGCGCGATCCAAGAACAGAGGGGATCAAAAGTTCAATAAGCGCATTTTTTTCGCACACTGAGAATTTGATTACGGTGGAAAAAGTCAAAATAATGATAAAACAATCGCACAAGGGTAATACTTCTTTATTGCCTAGGGGTGCGCTCGAAGCTGTGGACGGTTTAGTCGAGGCACTCAATTTATTTTCTGGTTCATTTTTTAGCCCCAGTGCACTTGGGGCATTGAGCGGGGATGTGTTAAACACATCTTAAAAAAAAAAAAAAAAAAAAAAGCCAAACGGGTGTGGTGCGCCCAGCCAAATGTTCATGATCTACAGAGGAAATCTAATCCTCCCACGCTGGAGATTGTCCTTAACTTTAAGCAACACACGCATGGAATGCGAATGGGGAGCTTTTTCCGCCAGGGCTCACCCGAAAAAACATCCCTGCCAGTTTCGGAAGGAAACGTTCAGGTTCTGCGTGTGCTGTGTGAAAGTGAGGCAAACTGGAGTGATGTATGGGACGCCTTATCCATACAGCGCTGCGATGGGGCCAAACTGGGGCCAGAAGGAGTTAACGCTGGTGGCTGCAGGCCTCTTTGGAGCAGGAATGTCCTGCGGTTCCTAGTTTGCTGCCACCACACTCAGCTGGCTTCCACTGAAGATATAATGGGTGAGAAATTTTTCCGTTGGAAGGGGATAAAGAGGGGGTGGGAAAGAGACAGACAGAGAGAAAGAGGGAGAAAAGATGGAGCATAGGGTTACAGAGAAGAGATAAGAGAAGAACCGCCGCCTGCTTAAGGCAGGATAGAAAAACAAAACACCAAGAGCGAGGAGAGCAGTGCTCATCCTGCTCACACTGGCAAAGCAGGAAAAAGCCAAACAGTCAAAGTGGAGGAAGCAGGGGGTGACGGAGGGCCGAAGGTGATGGTGGTGGTGGTGGTTGGGGGTGAGAAAAGCGAAAAAAGGGAGAGAGCCTCGGCGGTGTGGGTGAGGGAGACGTAGAGCGAGAGTGGCTGGCGTTTATGGATAGCAGATGTGGCGCTGTGGGGTTTTGGCAGGGGCCCACTGCGCCTCAGTCCCGCACCGGCTGGGTGGCACCAGGGTGAGAGGGAGGTCAGCACATCGCAGCACACAGCCTATAAAACACAGAGAGAGCGGGTGGTGGGGGAGCAATCAAGACAAGACAGCATGGAATGCTGAAATCCACTCGCATAGCTTACACAGAGACCTTCAAATCCACTGGTGCAACACCTCTAGCTCATTCACTAGCTGATGCAGTTTTAAGTGTACTGTAAAAGAGCCAGAGGAAGAAGCTGGTAATCCATGTGGCTTCACCCTGACCTCATGATTTGATTCCTCCCAACTCCAGGCTTTTTGAATGGAGTCTGAAAGTACCTTTTGAATGGAGTTTGAGAAGAACACTCCATCTACTCAATTCACGAATGAGCCACTCTTCATCTACGGAGGTGGTTCCCAAACCTGGGGCTCGTTTCATGAAGCAGGATTTATTGCTTGGGCAGCTACATTTAAGCTTAGTTGGATTTCCCTTGGCTCTTCTGTCTCATGAAGGTGGATCACTTTTTTTTACCGGGCTATGTTACCATAGAAACCTCAGCTGCATGCCTAACTTGCCCCAGGACAGGTTAAATTTGGGATTTTGGAAACAACTTCTTGAGCAATCAGGGCAAGTTTATGTCCCTTTATGTGCACCATAATGTTAGTGTCAGTCAAGTGAGGAATATAATTTTAGCAGAGGAGTCTAATCATACTACATATACATCATCCTATATATATATGAAGATTATAAAGCAATAGCAATAATCACTAACATGGTATTAGTGGAAACATGCATGCTTTTACAAGTATTTTCGACATATTTAAAAAGTACTTCTTCCTTCGAAAAATCCACTCAGTCATGTTTCATGTGATTTGCTGTTCTTTATGAACGTCACGCTTTCAGCTGCAGCTTGAGGATCCAAATGGAGATGCTGGTTTACCAAGTTTAAAAACGAGTTGACCACAGTTTCATTTGTTGAAACTTAGTCAGGAAGTTGAATGTGCTTTGTGATCCCCCTGGTGTCTGATCTAGTCTAACCTATGTGTAAAAGGATCCAACATTTTCTCTCCTCATACAGACTCCAGTGTCTCAAATCAAACTTTGTCATCTCAGCCATATATGTGTATATTTATACATAAACAAATTATTGATATACCCTTTAAACCAAGACGTGTGAATTGTGCAAATGTGCATAGGTATTTCTGACACCAAGCACTGATCTGATATCAGTGCTTATTTAAGGTTCTTGTGATTTGTGGTACATTGATGCCAGAACAAAACCTTGTATCATCTTTTTTTTTTTCTTTCAGTATTTCAATGTTTACACTGTGTCACGATGAGCACATCAATGGAAATGGTATGAAACTTCTTAGAATAAAATGAGGGATGCTAAAATGTGCAGGACAGGGGACGGGTCAAGTTTGGGAAGTGCTGACCCACTGTCATTTCTGAGAGTAATCATATGTCTCACCAATTCTCTTTCGTTCGCCCTTTCTGTTTGCCCGCTCAGTCGCCCCTGCTATCTCTCTGAGCCTCCCCACCCTTACTCTCCCCCTTTAGCCTGGTCCTGACTTTAGCTGGTTTCCTGGGGCCTGGCCAAGGCGTACGTCCCCAGAGGAGTCAGACAGGAGATGGAGAGAGAGAGGGGGCAGAGCAGGGGCTCAGAGACAGGCTCCAAAACCACAGCTGCAGCAGCAGCCTTGCCTTCGCCTTCCCCTTCCCTTCCTCTCCCCTCACTTTACTAAGCAAGGGAACTGGCCTGGCACACTCCCCAGCTCTGCCATTAATCAGAGGGAGAGGAGAGGGGTAGTGTGTGCGTCTGTGTGTGTATGTGTGTGTGCTGATAGAGAGCTGGCGGGAACGGGGGTGGTGGTATGGAGACCAGGACCTCCCAACAAAGCTGAAGAGTTCACCCAGCGAGCGAACGAGGGAGGGAGGGAGGCTGACAGACGAAAAAGCCTGGTGCACAGATTGCGACTTTGTCAGAGAGAGAGACTAAGAGGACGGGAGAGATACGGACAAACAGAGCCTAGCTCTTGGACAGATCTGAGATGGAGCGAAACGGAGTGGAGAGAGAAGGAGAGAGGGAAAGAGGGAGAGAGAGAGAGAGAGGGCAGCGGAAACAGACCTGAGGTCCACTGAGGAGGAGGAGCAGGGAGTCCAAGATTCTGTCTATCATAGCGTATAAACATGGAAAATCTCACGGTTCAATACAAACAGATGTAGCATGTGCACTTTTGTCTCATTAAGGCAACTTGGTGAAAATAGTTGTTCACATCGTGCCTCTTTAATGTATATCCCAGATGTCAGCTCTGCCCTTCCATTCAAGGTCTCCACACATTACTGCGCCGCACTTATCAAAACAGCTCAGCAAGCATCAGGGCCGACCTATGTGTTCCAACGATGTACATGAGAATAAAAGGCTTTTGCCAGAATTCAAAACACGATCTGTGTCTGCAAACTATGCCTAACTCACTATATGATACTCTATTTTGGGAGTAGCATCGAAAAACAAAGTGGAGAATCTGGAGCATTCTTACATTGCCACAATGCAATGTGACAATAACTGAGACCGAAATGCATCCCTGTTTGTGTTTTAGTGCTCTGTTTTTCTCATAGTGAGCACATTGTAAAATAGAATCTGAGAGTGGTGGGAGACTGGCCTAGGGTTGCCATGGCTATTGGGTAGTAATCCAGACACTTTTTATAGTGGGGGGGAAGTCGTGGGGGTGGCTTACTGCCACTTGTTAATCTGCTGATCCAACCTTGTTTAAAAGCATTGGACAATGATACTTTACATACTACAGTAGTACATACATAGTAACTAACACAATAGTATGAACTACGCTCTAAAAAAAGGCATCAGAAGGAGTTCCTTGAGCCCTTCATTAGAAGAACTGTTTTAGTACTACTTAAAAAACTATTCTGGCAATACGATGAGTGGGAAGAACATTTTAGTTTAAAGAACCGTAGTTTAAGGCTTTAACAATTTAAGGATTCTGTCAAGTGCTATGACCATCACTGCTGTTGCAGAGTGCTGAGCTCAGTGTGGTATTAGTGTGCTGTGTGGAGCTGGTTTTCCAAATGTCTGGAATTATGATTAGGCGACTATTTCAAACATTGCAGTGCTCTTCAAAAGTAAACAGTAAAAAGCCTCATTCATTTCAGCTTTACTTTTGCCATGACTCCCAACATTTGACTGGCCGTACAGTCTGTGTGCCAGTTTATGTGAGAATGTTTCATCTTGCAGCGTCATTGAGTAACAATGTAAAAATTGGGATGTGTGTGAATGATGAGGGAGTACAGGCATTTGCCGTTCCAGCCTAGGGACACTTCCCTGAAGGAAAGTGAGCAGTTCGTGCAGAGTCCACACACACTTTCTCCATGCCCCCGAACCCCCGCCCCCCCTTACACATGCACGCACTCATACACTTTCTGATTATCCAGGTGGGAGTGAATTCTGAAAAACCCTAAAGCACTTCCAACCTGCTCCCCTCACCCCCAAAGGGCCTCCCAGCATGCTTCTCTGCTGACATCACTGCAAAGGGACCTGGCGATGCAGTCTCTCTCTCTCTCTCTCTCTCTCTCTCTCTCTCTCTCTCTCTCTCTCTCTCTCCTCTCACTCTCTTCTTTCTCTCTTTCCCTTTCTCTCCCTTTCTCTCCCTCTGTCTTTCTGCTTCCTGCCCCATGATGTCACGCACCATATGGTTTTCAGCGAGAATCAAGCCGGAAAAGAGATTTAGTCGGTGGACTGGAGAGGAGAGAAAAGGAGGAGGCTCGACGAGGGGTATTCGTAGGACACTGCAAACAAAAGGCTGCTCTTCCCTCTTGCATGTGTGTGTCTGTGTGTGTGTGTGTGTGTGTGTGTGCATGTGAAGGGCTAATGATGAGAGAGCAAGCAACAGGCATAGCAAGCACTCAGCAGATTGCCATGTGCCGTGCAGATGCCCATCTGGCTGTTCTTTGCACACCCGAAGAGCCAGCAGCTATCAGCGCCACCGCCATACTTCACCAACTCAATGGCAGGCTTGGTTTTTGGTTTACTATATTAACAGTGTTCAGAATGTACCATTCATCCCTCAGGCGGCCCAAAATGAGTTTATCATTTGTCATGTCACAACCATGCATGTATTTACTTTTTCCTTCTCATTCTCACCAAGCCATTAAATGTATCATTGTGGTCTTTAAAAGAGTCTAGATGTCCGAAAAGGAACTGTGTAGAGTGAAGGAGGAGATGTTAGAGAAGACATCTTACATCAATCTCAACACTTCTAAGGAATAGAATTTCTGTTACATAAAAACAAACGAACATCACTAGTGGACTTGAGATTAAAAAAAAAGAAAAATGTAGAATATGGGCCCTTTAAACAAACCCCAGTGACATCCTGAGACTTAAAGGCCTCTTTTCAAAGTGACATCTGGTAACAATAGATAGGGAAGGAATTCAGAGAGAGTCACACCACTGGGCCATGCAGAGAGGCGGTTGGCTGGCGAGCGGTGTGCATGCCTTTCCCCTCCGTTCCTGGCGTGCCCGGTTTAAGCCCGCATTTACATCGTCACTATCAATCACGGCAGCCTCTCAATTTAGGCTTTCATCTCCGGTGGATGGTGAGAGCTGCCAGCACTGAACGAGGGCGGGCGTCGGCCAGCAATCGCGCACAAAAGGCTGGGGCGATGCAAATGATCTCCCTGTGCGTGCCCGTGCACTAAAGCTGTCTCACAGTGTCTCATTACAGTGACTTAGGACAGGGTGTGTGTAAATGTTGGGCCTACCGCTCAATTTCTGGTGAGATGTTGGTCCTCTGGGGGCGTGTCTGGCAGGCAGCGACGGGACAGCGCTCATGTGGTTATCTCAGCGGTCCTGACCACTGAGAAACAGAGGGTGCTCATCACACTGCCATGGAGATTACACTCTGAGCCTGGGGATGCAAGGGTTGCCAAGTCCATAGGATAGCGACCCAGGATGTTTTTTTTGGTGTAAAGGAGGAGGTGTGGGGGAGTTCCTGCCACTGTTAATCTGGCTGGTGATACTCCGATTGATACTCCACTGAAAGATTTTAAAGGGAAAAAACTGGTTCTTAAATGGCATCACTCAAACCTTTCTGGCACCTCTTATGGTGTATATGGTGCATACAATTACAGTATATGGGGACAAATGAAACATGTGAAACATATGTAATACACAATTGAACACATAATCGGGAAAATAGGTATAATCTGATCATGTTTTTGAGGACTTTTTTCAAACATTTTTTACATGGTTTATTATTCACTAATTACATAGGAAGTAAAGTGAACTGGCTGAGTTTGTATTGAGAAGTATGTATATAATAGAACAAGGGATAAAGAATTGCATTTTTGATTGGGCAACTTAAGCCAATAAACTTCATAACAGCTGTGTCAAGACTAATAACTACTTGGGGGTTTGTAAGAACGAAGGAAGACAAAGGGAATATAAGACTGAGTCTTTTACTTCTTAAAAACCAATTAACCAATCATGAAACCAGATAGAGTGGTTAAATCAGACATTTTCCAGAACTGATCAGATTGTACTGCAGTTTATAAGTATTCTACAAAATGACAGTATGGTTTACATTTGCAGCAGATACCAGACTATAATTCTTAGGCCGTGTATCAAACACTTGTACTGCTAATATGACTTACGAAGTTTTGCATAAATCTGCTAGGCCTGGAGTCATAAAGTAAGACCAGTCCTCCCTTGAGTGTTGGCAACCCAGGAGGAGTTGAGTGTACAGGGGGTTATCCAGATCACTCTTTGCACTGCAGTTCTCAAGCTTCTCTGTCATGATTTGAAGCTCTTGGCCAGGCTCTAATAGAGCAATGATAACTTGATTGGAATGTTATTAGTCACTCCCAGTGCATAATGAAACTAAACTCTATGGACCTCCGAGCCAAGTGACCCAAACAAGTGTGAGAACACAGCCGAAAGCATCCTCACAAAGCAATCACGCCCATCGTCCTGCAGTGCACATGCAGCAGACTGCACAGCAAATATTTGTGCGAACCCTCTACCCGCACACCAATTTCTTACTTGCAACGACTCTGGAGGTGTCTTATTTAGAAGGTGAGGGCTGAATGTTAAGTATCTGTAACTGTGAGCAACCTGTCCAAGATCCAGCTGGTTCCCAGCAGCAGGCCGCAGGGAAGTCGCTGTGCGCTCTCGGCTTTGTGCTCCAGCACAGTTTTCATTCACTTAATCGAATCACGTCCTTCACCATCAATTTGGAAGTGCCAAACTGTTGTCAGTTCATTAAGGGTTCATCGCTTCACACCGGCCTTAACTCAAATTACATTAAACCGTGTTTTGACAAGTCTGAATTAAAGTCCAGCAGAGGCCTTGAGAGGGTGATTGATGGATGCGATAAAACTCGGCTGGGGATGTGACTCGACTGAAAAAAAAAAGAACAATGCATCTAAGATCAATCTACACACTGGTTAAAACAATCACCTTTTATTCCACCTCTTTATTTGTTACTCTGTTCATAAGTTCCTGTATTGGATTGTTGATGTGGTACTTCCATCGCTGTGGGTTAAAAAAATAATAATAAAGGTTGTTCATGAAAAAAGTCTTTCTTCTGTTAACGACAGGCTGACTTCTGCTGTGACTAAAGACATGAACTGAAAATGTCTGTCCCAGAGTGTGTCCTCTGACAGCTCAGCCATGGGTTTAGCAATAGAAATTAGAAAAGGCGTTAACAAGTAATTATTATTTTGAATTGCTTTATCATTTGCAATCTTTGACACATAAACTTTATATTACCCCATAGACTGCCTGCGTTTGGAATAGTTCACTCATTCACTGTTCATTACATAATGCTGATATACTTTGAACTGGTGATGTTATAAAATGACACCTTTATTGTATGTTTAAATACAACTTGTTACTGTGTTTGTATAGTTTTTTGCCTTTTCCCTGTATTTCTAATGAACAGCTTATTCATATTTTCATGTTTGCTAAGCTATATTGTATAACATGCCAAAATACATGAAAACATGACAAAGCCAGCTTCCAGTATATAGGTTATTCAAGTAAACCTGAGCTGAGGTGCTCCATCACAATCACGACAATATTCAGTGATGGGCTGCTCAAGTACCAGCCACTTTCGCAATATTCTTTACACATAATGGTTAATTACTGTACATTTTAACTTCAAGTGTCTCGATCTGTGTAGCTAACAGCAATCTTCTGGACTTAAGGAATACAGTAGATTTACTGCAGCGCATCTACATTAAAGTTGCATCAGTTCTTTACACTGTTGTTGAGAAAGACCATGGAAAGCTATATTATTGAGAATTTAATCAATGCTATAAAATAAATCGTGTACTATATAGTGCACTACTTATGCAACAGCAAAATTGACAGTTCGGATAGACTTGGGTATTGAAGGACATGTGTGTGGTCAAAAGGGTGAAGCGGCACAGCATCATACAGCATGTCTTTCTCCTGAGCTATTGTAACCTCCATATCTTTCACATACAGACTGAATTATGGCTTGTGAATCATATACCACACTTTTGACATTAAAAGTGAACTGAAAAACAGCCAGGTGCTGCAGGGCCTGCATCTGTCCTTTGTATAGCTCTGCCTATCTGTGTCGCTGAGGTTATCAGCAGTTCATCAAAGGAAACTGGAAGTGAAAGACAATACCTCGCCTTCTCCTAAGCTGGACTGCTGTGACTTTGACCACTCTCATGAAAGAACAGCATCTCGGTCTTGGGTAATTTGGAGGGAAAAGCCCTGGAACGGACGTCAGTCAGCCGTTAAAGAGATTCAAAGGTCAGGGGCAGACAGTGACAGGAAGAAACGTCTGCCAAGGTGAGTCTCCCTCTCTTTTTCTCTCTCCCAGTGACCGCTCCTATCTCAGCACACACCATTAAAGCCAAGAAAAAAAAGAACTTTCCATGACAGATAAATGCACTTTACTGTATCATCTGGCTGCATTGGCTGAAGCCTATTTGAAGTAGAGTTACTTGCATCACTAATAACAATGCAAGAACCCACAAGTAACACTCCAGTACCATGAGGATGAACAGACTGGTAGATGTGTTGGTTTGGCTTATGCTGAAGGTTTTGGTTGGTCAAGAAATAAGAGCACTACCATGTGCGCAACCCATGAAGATGATGCTTCATTCAAATCCCAGCTCAAGTTCATTTACCATGGAGAGCATTTCTACGATAATGAGATCTAAAATAGCTCTGGACAGCTCAAGCCTTTTTCTGTTTATAAGTGTTTGGTAACGATATATGTACATATTTATAGATAGATAGATAGATAGATAGATAGATAGACAGACAGACAGACAGACAGACAGACAGACAGAGAGAGAGAGAGAGAGATACATAAAATATATCTTTTGAGCTAGTTAGAAGAAAACAGATTTGATTACAGGAATTTGGATGCCCCCAAAATTCTGTCATCTGCACACCTGATTTCACCAAACTAGATACAGGTAATACATAAGTTACATAAACTCATTACTTAATGTATAAATGTTATTTGTGTTTATTCTGATATTAGTATTTTCTGCCCACGTAAATCAATTTTTTAAGTAGAATTTTTGTCAGAACATTTTTGCGCAAAACTGTACACTAACTATATAGTGATAGTCTTTACACTGCACTGTTCTGCAGTTTATATTTCTACATAATACTGTATTGGTTGGAGATGTTGGAGGAACAGCAGATCTATTCTCGTCTATTGTCGTCTTTGCATACTGACTACAGTACTGTGCAAAAATCTTAGACACCTATGAAATTTGTTTGAATCTGTTTATATCAGCAGTGGGTTTCTTTTTGCCAGGAAAAACAAGTTAACATTAGAATAAACTTAAACGAACAAGAAAGCAGTAAAAAAGTATCAAGATTTCCTTTTTTCTAAAAAGGAGTTGATATTTTGTGAGCTGGTT
>JBBJLS010000001.1:22863577-22874341 GCA_037577275.1 Bryconaethiops microstoma
ACACACACACACACACACACACACACACACACACACACACACACACACACACACACACACAGATACACACACACACAGATACACACACACACAGACACCCACACTCACTCACACACGTGCGCGCACGTATCAACACATAAGGAACCAAAGGAGCAATTTATTTATTTATTTATTTGTTTGCTATTAGAATATATCATTCTACAGACTAATGTACTGTAACAAGCAGATTTGTAATAATAATAATAATAATAATAATAATAATAATAATAATAATAATAATGACAATTTTATTATTTTTATTTTTAAACTACTGACACCTCCAGAAATCCCAGAATTCTTCAAAACCTGGTTATGTTGGGCCTGTTGGTGAATTGGTGAATTATTTTTGAATGATTGTAGTGTAGTGTTATGAGTGACAGCTGGTGGGCTGCTACTGCCAACCAAAGCTGCAGCTGTGAAATTCAGGTGTACTGCTGAACTCCAGCTGTGGACGTCAGACAGGGTCCTCAGAACTGATCAGGGGTCTGTGTTCTTCTCCTGCTTCTTACAGAAACACCTTTATTACTACTGACTGCTGATCGGGGCTCTTTCTGCACTTCCAAACTCAAATCAAGCGGCGGGAGTGAACAAAACACGACTCCTGTAATCAGGGGAATGTCACAGAAAGTCTTTAAATCACCCAGAGCTCATCTTTATTCATATTTAGAAAAACACGCTCATTTAGACACGCGCGCGGACTTTTACCTTTTACATGTCCATCAGGTGAGTCAGGTCAGTCAGACACGAAACCATCCAGCTCCTATTGACTTATTTTAGAAATAAAATGCATCAAAAAGCTAAAAAAAATGATATACATGACAAGTTACTTAAAAACTTTAACTGACCCTTCAAAAGCTTAATTAGCTTAAACATACTCTGAAATACAAGCATTGTACATAAGCCTTAAAGATAAATTGCAAAACATAAAAAATTGCAATATATTCTCTTTAGAATATATTGACTTTTCAGTCCCACTACAGGTTTTAAGTTAATATGATAGTATTTTGGAGGATTTATGTATGAACAGGTAAACACACCATACCACACACACCCTGAAAAAACGGATTTATTTTTAATGACAGAGGAGGAGGAGGAGGAGGAAAAGGAGGTCCCATCAGCTTGGGGCTTACATATATATTTTTATATGAAGTTCTATATGTTTTTCTCCTGCGTGGAGCTGTGATATACAATAAAACGCCCGTCTGTCTCTTTAAGACGGAGGGACGCGTTGTGCAGTTCAAGCCGGGGTCACTGTAAGTTCCTGCCCTCGATTTTACCTTTTAGTTTTTATTATAGCCTGACATCACAGACACAGACACACTGACACACACACACACACACACACACACACACACATACACAGGGGCTGAGTTATCATCATCAACCCCACTCACCTCCACACCAAGAAACTCTCCAAGCGAATCACACAGATATAGAAAAGAAAATCGAAGGAAACTGATGCTGGAGTGAGCACATTTTTTTAAAGGAGGAGTGAGAGAGAGAGAGAGAGGTGGAGAGAGAGAGAAGGAGGAGGAGAAGAGAAGAGGAGGAGGAGAAGGAGGAGGAGGGCGAACGAGCAGAAATTCGTAGCAATTAATAATAAAAAAAGAGTTGGCAGTCGCGCTCGGAAAACTGGCATGGGTTTCTGGAGGCTGGCAGTTCAAAGTTGAGACGTCAGAAATGACTGCAGAAGAGAGCTGAGATGATCATGAAGGGAGACTTAGAGCGGATGGCAGAAGAGTTCGGGCATCCAGGTAAACGCGTTCGGCACCCCTTTACGCTTTATTACCGCTTTATTAACGCTTTATAAACGCTTTATTACCGCTTTATAAATGCTTTTTGAACGTGTCCAGTCGATGATCCGAAACTGAAAAGACTTCCTGGGTTGATTATCACGGTTTTGTTTTGTTTTTTTCTGCGTAGCCTAACAAACAGTCTTCCTTTAAAATTTGTACGCTGTTTTCTACACGAACGGCACTGCTTTCAAGTTGTTATTATTACTTTTATTATTTTTTGCGTGTCTCTGTTTTATGTCCAGGCTGCTGGTGTAACTAGTTTAGGTTCATTTGTTGAGTTCAGGGGCCTCCAGCTGATGAAGGTGCTTGAGAGAACCGAGCAGCTTTAACTTTACTGGGTCTCCTCTTTAGCACAAGGGCGGCGGGAGATGGAGATGCATGTATGTAACACACACACACACACACACACACACACACACACACACACACACACATACACACGAGGACCAGGAGGAGTGTGGACTTAAACGCACAGGTATTTAAAAAAATATCTGTTAGGATGACAGATCCTCTCATATTAGTGGAACCGGAAATTTTTTATCTATCATTGGTTAAACCTATAGAGTAGTTAGGACCTTTATTTTTAGATTAACTTGTCTAAAAAATAAAAATTTAACTTTTTAATTGGGTTGTTTTTGCTGATTTATCTTTGACAAGAGTGAGGGAGTGAAAGCTTTAGTAGAAATGTGATAATTAATTAATGACATATAATAAGGGTACCAATTAAAGATTACAGCATTGAGTATTTTTCTTGAAGACCATGTTGGGCTGACAGCTCAAGTTCAGGACGGGGATATTGTTTTGCACGCTGATGGAGCTTCTGTTTAACCTGCAGTCCACTAGAAACACATTCATCTCCTCATGGGTGACTGGAGAGAAAGTGTGTGTGAATAACCCGGCTCTGCTCAGGGGGAGTGTGTGTAAGTGTGAATGTGCGCGTGTGTGTGTGAAAGAGATGTCCGTGTAGAAGGTAAGGCGAGCTGAAGACCTCACTGTAGTGTTTGGGCTTTTATTTACCGTCTCTGACAGAAAGATCTGCCCTTTTAAAAACCTTAAATCTGCCAAAAGGCATTTCGTTTAAAACAAGACATCGCGGATAAACAGTGTTTTACATTTCATTCACAATAAATAAATAATTTTTAAAAATTCTGCTGGGTCACATAGAGAGTTTTCAGTGCAGAACTTTTAGTCAAACACGTTTTTTTCTGCTCTTTAAAGCTCAGAGTGTTTACACGGCGGGGATTTTTTTTATTAGTGACACGACGATTATTTTTAAACGATACCAAAGAGCAACGAACGAAATGTGTTTCGTCAAGTTTTATTACTCTCAGTAAAATTACACTCTTAGAAAAAAACGAGATAACTGTCACTGGGGTGGGACCCTCAAGGATACACACAGTGGTGCTTTACTGTTTGAAAAACTGGAAATGTACAAATATGCTCCTTTATAATGAAAAACGTTTGCCTTAAAATCTAATTTAAGATACCTTAAGGATTATTGAGCGTGCATTTAGTTTTCTGATACAGGCTGTTTGGTACTACATTTTAGTGACAATTTAATAAACTCGTGAACTCCAGTCTTATTAATAAGCCATAATCTTAAAACCTATTTATTAGAGACGAATGAGCAACACAGTAGCTGCTGTGGAGTTTGTGTGTAAATAATAGCGTTGAGTTTAAAGGGGTTTTAAGATTCAAGATTCAAGATTTTTTGTCACATTCAGAGTTATACAAGTACAACGTCTTGTGAAAATGAGCCTCTGAGACAGCTGTGAGACTGTTAGTTTCTATATGTCTCTCTCTCTCCCTCTCTGTCTCACATATATTTCCAGCCCCTGTCTTTGTGCAGACGTTTTGGCACCTCCGTTCAAATTTATACACGGGTATACGTGTTGTGAAATGTGTCCCTAAGGGGTTGCAATACATTAAAGAGAAATATTAAAGGCTGAAACTGTGTCTTAAAATAAAATAGGTAGGATAAATATAAAACAAGTGCAAACAAGATCTGAAGTGCGCAAAAGCGCAGACTATGTACTGTGCGCTAATTTTGACTGAACAATTTGACTGAACAGTGAAGTTTAAAATGTGTTTTTTAATAAATAGAGGCCTGAGTGAAGGTGTCCCTCAGCTGCTCAGGGGCTCAGGAGGTCAGAAGCTCAGAGGGAGGGAGAGCAAGAGGCAGAGAAAAGGGAGAGAAATAGATAGAGAAAGAAGGAGGATGTCCCATGGCTGTTCCGCAAGACCCGATACGAGCAGGAGAGGTGACAACGCAGACAAAACACAGGGCTAATGAAGAGCAGCCCGGTTTCAAAATGAAGAGCAGCTCGGCATGTTAGAGCAGCTGACCAAATATAGCAAACCCACACGAGAGACATGGTCGCTCACATCAGTCCTGCCATCAGTCCTGTCGGACCTCCTTAGCGCTTTTTTATAACCATCTCAATAAACTCGGCTCCATTAGATCTGAGTTTGAATTTAAATAAATACGCTGGAACAGTAAAGGTCTCACAGTAAGGAATTATCAGGATTAAGATTAGGACGTTGTGTTTCAAATGCACTGATGCACTATTGATTTGAAGCTGTGGAGACGAAAGCTGTGTGGACAGAAGCGTTAAAATAGCGAGATTTATTTCGGGCTGAAACTGTTCAACTGCTTTCTGGCTTTTATTTTTATAACCTGTTTGAATCAGAAGCTCTTTTTAAGATGCTGGAATATTTATATTTATATATTTATATGTATTTTGTCTCTGTAAGAAGCAGAATAATCTGCACCAGACAACATTGAAGGACACAGAAAAAATGACAATTGCATTTATAGATGGTCTCTCGGGTTTTGAGGCAGAAGCGGGTCTTTCACCTTAAGTTCACCTGCAGGTGCTGAGATGTGTGTGTGTATGTGTGTGTGTGTGTGTGTGTGATGGGACAACACGGAGGTGCTCTTTATTCTTCACATTCCTCCAGCCTGCGGTATAAATTCTGCGCTGCTTTAGTTGAGCACTGCTCTTATGAACGTATACATTCGCTGTTATTAGAATAAAAACAAATTTATTAAATTGCTGATATGAGACCCCAATAAAAGGTGTGAAGCGTGCACTTCTTTGAAGCTCTTTGGTTAACAGGGTTTTTTCCCCCTTTGATGCTCATTGTATCCTAAATAGAAAAAATATATAGAAATGCTGAGAATCTTTAGCTGCATTTTCAGTGGTGTGTAATATACTAAAGTGAATTTCAAATAAGGTTCGAATAGGAATCTATTAGAAATATATTATTATTAGACATATAAGACAATGCTGTATTATCGAATTTCCCACTTGTGGGACTAATAAAGGTTTCTTATTATTATACATATTTTTTCATAAAGGTTATGACCTCATTATAATTACATAGGTAATGTATTTTTATTTTTTGGATATATTAATTTGTTTATTTTTATGTAGGCATTTTGAAGCAACATGTTTAGTGCTGAACGGTTGTTTTGTGTTGTTGTGGGTCGGTACGTCAGTGTCTACGGTCCGGTGGTCGCGCGGGACACACCAGAGCGCGCGCTAGTGCACCAGCAACTCTCCGATCCTCAGAGAGAAAGAGAGAGAGAGAGAGAGAGAGAAAGAGAGAGAGAGAGACGTAAAAATATTAATGTTTATATCACTGCATCTCTCATGTCGTTTTGTTGCTCACCTGACGTCCTTTTATAATTAATAATTATAGTAATAATAATAATAATACTAATTCAAGCAGAATTACTACATGTCCCACAACTACTAAAAGTCTGGAAAGTGTGATTGACCAAATACAGTCCAGCGTCCTGGGATGAAAAATGAAGGTCAGGCGGGTATTAAAATACTGAAGGTCAAATTAAACCCAAGCTTACAAATCCAGACTTCCTTATTCCTCCAAGAAGCTTATATACAAAGAAATAAACAAAAGGAGGATGAAGTGATGTGGAGATGACTATGGCGGGCCATATTTATTTAGCTGCTTGTTTCCCATCAGTGAAACCGAGCCCTGGGGGATCTGAGAAATCCTTTTTATCTCATAGACAGAGTGCCAGTATGAAGCAGTGTTTGAACAATACGTCCTGGTAAATTTGTCCAGTTTGTTATGTTTGTGTTAGAGGGATTAGTACATCCGACGTGGAGCTGGAACCTTTGGGGCATTTTTTTTTCTGAATATCCTGGGTAAGAGTGTGCTTTTACATTGAAGTATAATAAACGATTGGTTTTGAAGCCACACTACTGAGTTTTGATAAGATTTACAGTAAGTGTGTCTGTAGTTCCTTATTTGACCGAGCTGAAAGGGAGCTGAGTGTCCTATCTTTTATTGGACACATTTTTGTCCCCACTGGTTTATACCTGCTGTTCATCACACTTGCAAAACCTTCATCCTGACTTTGTTTTAAAAATCCACACACCACCTCTGGAATGCTTTATCAGGAAGACAGCAATATGAAAACACATTTATATTGCACCCCCAAACCCCCCCTCCCCCATATTTTTTTTTGCTCAGTTTTTAGCATGGTATTTGAAGATACACCTATGATTATGAAACCACAGCTCACTCTACCTCAGATATAGTTCACATTTAAAGAGTGGTTCTGATGCGTATTTCGTTTAGCACAAATCCAAATTCTTCCAAAGTTCCTCTTAATCTTAATAGTCTGCGAAGATAGGATGAAAGTAAACTGGGGCTATGTTGGGGCTCGAGATTTAGTGTTTTTCATATTGTCCTTTTCTGCCAGCCAGAGATCCACAACAGATCCTGGCTCAGGTGCTCCTATCCTGTTCCTGAGTAATGTTAGTGGTTAGTCATCTGTTAGAACCACAGTTATTAAAGTGTACAGATTGGCACAACCGTACCTCCTGAATTGCGGTGTCAGATTACTGTGCTTCTTTCCAGCTCTCCCTCAGAGTTGTTTTGTAATGTGTGCAATTAAGGCCACCTGAAAACCCAGTGGCAATCATAAATTCACAAAGAGATTGTTGCGTAATGTTTTCGTTTCTCTTTCTCCTGTTTCAGGTGGTGGACTGAAGACGATGCTGGATGCCATGGAAGTCCCAAGTCATGCTAGGCACCTCCTCTTGCAACTGAACACTCAGCGCACCAAGGGCTTCTTGTGTGATGTAATCATAGTAGTGCAGAATGCTCTGTTTCGTGCTCATAAGAACATTCTGGCTGCCAGTAGCCTCTACCTTAAGTCCCTTGTTGTCCATGACAACCTCATCAATTTGGACCACGAGATGGTGAGTCCAGGTGTCTTCCGAGTCATCCTTGACTATATCTACACAGGACGTTTAAGCGAGGGTGACCCCACCTCTCCCACAGAGCCCAACATAGGGGCAGTGCTGGCAGCTGCCAGCTACTTGCAGCTACTGGACTTGGTGGCACTGTGCAAGAAAAAGCTGAAGAGAAATGGCAAGTACCACTTACGACCCACATCTGGGTTTGTGCCTTACAGTAAAATGGGTCCCAGTGGGATGGTGGGGGGAAGGCTCCGGGTGTCCACTCCAGTGATCCAGTCTTGCTTTGCCAGTGGGGTAATGAGCAGCCTCACGCCCCGAGGCCCCCTGCTGGAGGATCTACCCCCCCACCCCCTGGCTCCCCACCATGCAGGAGAGCTTTATGCCCCAGGTTCCACTCAGGGCCCACAGCCCTACCCTCCCACGCAAGCAGCTCTGCCCTCACAGCCAGGCCTACGACTGCCCTCTGCTGACAGGAACTGCTCACCAATATATGGACTGGACCTGTCCAAGAAGAGCCCTAGTTCACAACCCCAGCAACATTCTGCCCACCCTCATTTGAGCCACCATGATGAAGAGGGCGAGGGCGAAATGAACCACCGCACGAGCCCTATGCTCAGTCCAAATGAAGGTACTGGGAAAATGGAGGCTGTGCACCGGGCAGGTTCTCTTACGCCACACACCTTCTCCCTTCTCAACCAGCCTCTTGCATCTCACCTTCCACACCTACAGCGCTCCAACTCCCAGGGCCAGGAGCCATATCCCTGCCCCCCAAGTCCTGAACCCTCTGAGGAGCCAGGAGAGCGCAGCAGGGATGGTCCCAGCATCTACCGCTGGGTGAAAAATGAACCAATGCCCTACAGTGTAGAAGATGAAGATGAGGATGATGATGAAGATGACAGTGGGGGCATGGGGGAGCAGGATAAAGAAGGGCACCACCCGCACATGAATCACCACAAGAATGGTGAAGAAAAGTTGAATCTCAGTGAGGGAGTGTATGGTAGAGGAGTAACCTGTGATGGAGAGGATGAGAATGGGACAGGTAGTGAGGAGACGGGAAGCAGTGAGGGCCGTCCATCTCCCCCTGGGGCCCGTGGAAGGTATCATATGCCCTATGAGCCAGAGACCTTTGGAGATAACCTGTATGTATGTATCCCCTGTGACAAGGGCTTCCCCAGCTCAGAGCAGCTCAATGCCCATGTTGAGACTCATGCAGAGGAGGAGCTCAACCCTGGGGGAGAGCTGGACAGCAGCAATAGCAACAGCACAGGCAAACCTGCCAATGCCAATGGTCCTGTGAGCTTGAACAGCACTGGCAGCCTCCACAGCCCTTTCCAAGACAGCAAACCTGGACAAAACATGCATCCCATTGGGATAGGGGAAATGATCCGCCCGTATCGCTGCTCCTCCTGCGACAAGTCCTACAAAGACCCAGCAACTCTGCGGCAGCATGAGAAGACCCACTGGCTGACACGTCCGTACCCTTGCAGCATCTGCGGCAAAAAGTTCACCCAGCGCGGCACCATGACCCGCCACATGCGCAGTCACCTTGGCCTGAAGCCCTTTGCATGTGATGCTTGTGGAATGCGCTTTACCCGACAGTACCGGCTCACTGAGCACATGCGCATCCACTCCGGTGAGAAACCCTATGAGTGCCAGGTGTGTGGTGGCAAATTTGCCCAGCAGCGCAACCTGATCAGCCACATGAAAATGCACAGCAGTGGTGGTGCAGGTGGGGGTCTCGGAGGCGATGGCAAGCTGAAGATAGACTTCTCTGAGGGCATCTACCCCCTAAGTAAGTATGCTGCTGAGCACTTAGGCCTGAAACAAGAGAAGGCTTCAGAGCTTTTGGCACAGGCCTCGCAGCACTTGCTGGCCGATGCCAAGGCCATTGAGAGCCTCTACCCACTGTCTAAACTGACTGCAGAGCACCTAGGCCTCTCCCACGACAAGATGGACGTTTTGCCGCTACCACCTGCCCCCCAGCCACTCTCCACAGAGGCCCGCACCATTGACCGCTACTCCCCTTGCTAGAGAGAGGAGACCACCAATCCTGCCTTCAAATGTCACGGCTTAGCTGGCCCAGCTATGACACGTCACTGTATGCTGCCCACAGTATTTCAACTCTCACCTCAACTTCGTTTTGAACCTGCACCTCAGACACAGGAGGCCAGAGACTATCGGCCGGGAAAAATGCACACAGACTGCGGTGACTTCTAAAAGTGCCTTTCTCTGCACATTTTGCAGTACATACTTTAAAAAAATATTTTCCTAAAAGGAGAACTGCTTTATTTATAATCCGCTCCAAGCCATGGACACACTCGCGTAACAGTGCAGTATTTATAGAAAAACAACGTTTTTGTTCAGCTGACGAGCCAAACAATCAATTGAAAACCAAAAAGAGATGTTTTTTTTTATTTATTTTCTTTGTTTTTGTATGTACTCAAAAGCCAAAGAAAAGAGGTTTCAAAAGAGAATTGCAATCATACCCTAAACCTGTGTACTAAGTATTATTAGTGTATATAGAATAAGAAAAAAGCACATATGAACAATTTTCAGGGCTTCTGTCCAGGATGGAGAAGGGATTCTGGACTAAAGAAAAAGCCACATCTTTGGGATTTTATAGTCATTTGGAGGACTTTTAAATACTTTTTGGAATACTGGATATCTCCTGTATCTCAGTTTCCTGCTTTACTGTGTGGCCCAGCTTTTCCATTCAAAGGGGAGCAACTAAGTGAAGACAGTGTTTGTTCCAGCACTTTGGTAAAGTGATTTAAGCTTTTCTATGCATTGATGCAATGATTCCTATCAGTGTAGTGATGAATATCCAGAGTCTCTTATATAGACAGAATTATTTTTGCAGAGGCCTTCGACCCTTTTGTATTTTCCACTCCCTTTTCCCTCTCGCTTCCACCCGACATAATACTTGACATCCAACCAAGTGTCTTGAAACTTGTTGTTCAGAAAGTAGCACAGCACAGCCCTGTGAGCTCACATCTGGGATATCATTGGACATACTCTGATCATGACACAGGAATCTGTGTCCATGACTTTCTGTCCATATGGCGCGATAGACTAAGCATGGGTGTAGCCTTAAAATTCGGGTAATATTTACAACACAGCATTCTCTGGGAGGACACAGTGAGGCCATTAGAGAGAGAGTAGCCAACCTTCAATAGCACTCACAACCAAACAAATAGCTTGTGGAACAAAAGCAAAAGCACCCTTTCTTCAGATCCACTGTATATAAACTCAAGCCAAGTAGCCCACATCAGTTGATAAATGATGATTTTAACAGCATTTGCAATACGTAAGCTTCTATAATCAGAGACTAAAATCACAGAAAGCTTTGTAGATCCCACTGTGGCGCTATTCCATCCCTGTTAAAGGCCAAAGAAGCGTCACTGCCCCATGCCCGCATGCACAGAGCTGTTAATGTGACAGCTACGAGGATTAGACGCAGGGCACATTCTCTGACACTGGGAGCACAGATAGGGCTCAGCACACTCACCACAGCTGCTCCACTAAGGATAAGCCCTGTGAAATCCCCAATTCTCTCAGACTATTTGTGCTGTCTGTCGGCCTGATCCTAGATTTCATGGATGCTGAACGGTTGCTGTGATCTATGCGCTACCAGAATACCCCCACCCCCACCACCTGCCCCAAACAGCACACACCCGATTGTCTAAATCTCC
>JBBJLS010000001.1:22875973-22892283 GCA_037577275.1 Bryconaethiops microstoma
CACACACACACACAAACACACACACACACACACACACACACACACACACACACACACACACACACACACACACACATGCACACACACACATGCACGCACAAAAACAATCTGGGCACATGGGTTTGTTTGTATCCAGAAGAAGCCCAGAGTGTAAACGGGATACAAATCTACTGCCTCGAGGCTCTGAACAATCTTACCGCTATCATAACAGTGCGAGCAGCGACCGCAGACGTATTAATACACATCGAGGAGATGTGACAGTCTATTTGAAGTGGATTTCAGTGGTGGGAATATAAATCTCACACTCCCCTTCTCCGCCATTCATTAAGTCACTCTGGTGATGAACCTCTCTCTCTCTCTGTGTCTCCCTCTCTCTCTCTCCTTTTTCCTGCTTCTCCACAGACAAAACAAGAGAGATAGAAAAAAGAAGTGCCTAAAAATGTTCCGCTTCTGTTCAATATCTGTAGGGGAAGGGGTTTGAGAAGGTGTCTATCTTGTGAGCATAGCAGCGCGGTGACTTTTAAGACTGCTGGGAATGTACACAAAAGAATGTGCCGTATGTTCGCGTGTGAAAGGGTGACATCCTTGCGTCTTTCTCTGCACTCCTAAAGCTCCTCGAAGGTTCTTGGCTTGGACGTTCAGTTTCAGGGAAAAAAATATTATCATAAAACATTTTTACATTACGCAGAGGTTCTTTAGACTTTTATTCATGTTCACATCTCATTTTACAAAAACTTCAAAGAACTGTCCGTTGAAAGGTTGTCCATTGGAAGTCAAAAGCATTTTTTTTTGCAGCAAGACTTTTTTTTGTTGTTGTCAAGTGTGTATGGAAGCTGTCTGAGTGCGTGGAGAGTGCACGTGTTAACGTTGAGCTCAAGGGAAAGAGCAGACTTGAAGTGAACTTTTGGCTGGTTAGTAGCAGTCTGCTGGATGTGTGGTGTGGTTCTGCTCAAAGCCAGATAGGCCGATGAAGATAGGGAAAGAGCAAGCAAAATAGAAAGAGAGGGAGAGAGAGAGAGAGAGAGAGAGAGAGAGAGAGCTTAGCATAGCAGTGGGACTCCAACTATTATTCTGACTGTGGAAGACTACACTTAACTTAAGACTCCTCTCCATTCAGGAAAAGGAAGGCGTTGCCTGGCTAACCCTTCTTTACTTTCTTCTTTGCTTCGTCTGTCTCTTCTTCATGCCTTTTTTCTTTTCTTTTTTTTGAAACTGCTGGACAGAGACAGTGTTTGACAGTTTACAGAGAGTCGTTAACCCTCTGGTCACCCTTCGCGTCCTCAGAGTGGGCCAAGTGAAGAAAAGCAAAGCTTGAGAGATGAAGTGAAATATGTGGAACAATATACTGTACTAACCATACTTCACGGACTGGTCCAAGGGAAATATTCCTCTCAGTCTGAGGAAGCTCCCTCAGTCAGAGCAGAAACCAAAGCTTACCGAAGCCAGCCTTAAAGTTTATATTGATGGAATCTACTCAGCAGAGAGTGTGTTCACAGAACATATAAACAGCCAAATCAAAAGCATATTACTGCATTACTGCTAGTGTTTAAAGGATGGCCATTGTGGTCCTGCTGGTGGTTCCATTCCAGTTGGTTGGGGCTCCAGTGGTACAGATTTGAGGTGTCAGCGTGAGGCCAAACGCTTGCATGCTGCTGAGATCATTTTATCTCGCCCATACCCTGGAGATTCTTGAGAAGTTTCTTATCCACAATCGTGCCTCAAAACCACTCACTTCCTTGCAACAGTTGGTGCAATCTACTTTCTGTTTTTGCTTGTTTAGCAAGATTCTACTATGTATAGATACCATGTACAGATAATGGGCTATGAGTTTCTTTGCTTCTGGGAAGATTTGGTCTGGGCCCTGCCTGTGTGGAGCTTGACCACTTGGGGAATGACCCTAAACGCATCTGTCCATCTGCCTGTCTTTACCTCTCACAGCTAAGAGGGAGAGAGTGAGTGGGCTTTGACACACTCCACGACTTTTATTGTGCTCAGCTGTTTCACATTGACTCATAAAGAGGGCGCATTTCTGGAGAAATCATCACCTCATGATTGCACTCGCCCTGCGGCTGCTCAGCTCCGGCGGTCCCTCTCTTGTCTCGCGCCGCTCCCTCTGCCTCTACCCACTCGCCATCCTTCCTTCTCCCAGTCTAATTCTGCATTCTTTCTCCCACTTCTCTGTAAGAATCCCCTGAGTGCCCCCTCCCACTGGCTGACCCACCGATCTGACCACTAGCCCATAGCCGCGCCTTCTGATGAAGTGGCGTCCAGCTGTTCTTCATGCTGAAGAAGACAGTTGTCTAAATGTTTATGTGAACAACTACTTTCTTTCCCTTCACGCCCCGATCGAATTCCATGGTGAACTCGAAGGCATGTGTTCCTGTTCTCTGAGGGGCAAGACTGGCCAAATAAACAGCAGACGGGCCTATTGTCCCAAACTTAATAATTATAAAAATATACCAGAGCTGGAGATAAAAGAGGGAGCTTTGTGATTGAGGAAACGCTTGATGATATACAGGGGAAATAGACAGGGACAAAGGAGAGCATGCTCGGAAAGATGCTAAGGAAAGAGAACATATGCGGCCTTGCACAAGTCAGTCATTACATTTAGAATCTAAATGGCTCATAGTTTGAACACAAGGTTCTAGGGAAAACCTGGAGCCACATAACACAGAGCTCCCTATTCAAAGCTCCCTCAAGGAACCCAAAGTGGTTCTTCTAAGCCGTTGGGTTTAAGAACCCATTTGTTTTTTTGCCCTTTTATTTGTAGACAGAGAGAAGGGGTTGAGTGGCAATGTGTCTGAACACTAGAGAAAGACCAAGTCCGTGAGAGACAAAGATTAATGGGCTTTTTGTTTTCCGGTCACTTCAGCTAGCTTCTCAGTTTCTGGGACAGGTTTGGACTCCACTCTGGGCCTTAGTTTGTTTTAAAGTAAGGACCTGGTTCTTTGTTATAGGAAGGTTTTTCCTTCCGAATAGGTTGAATGACAGCGTCATAGCAAACCAGGTTTTACATTTCCATTTTAAAGCTTGTGCCCTGAGCATGGGTGTCGTGTTACCAGGCCCTCAAATTATCACCCCATCTTCCCACGCCGGGAACAGGCTCAACGTGTGCCTGCAGCTAGGAGCCACGGCCGCCGATGGTTTCTTCAGCATGTTTAGATTGGAACTTTCGCTCGCGCTTATCCTCTCCAAGCTCTGAAATGGACAGAGCAGAACAGCGACCAGCGAGATCAGACAGTGGCCACAGGCCTCACATGAATGGACAGGAAACGCAGGGCTGCCCATAAATTTGTTTGTGTTTGTGTACTGATTCTAGTGCAGCTTCACTTTGGCCAGCTGAGGAATTCCAGCGAGCATGTAAACACACAGTCAGAGTTTGACATGAGCAGAATGGCAAAACAGAGTGGCTGATATTATCAAGAGGCTGATAGTCATGCATGATCGCGCACACGCACACGCACAAACACAGCTGGATGGCAGGAAGCCCTGTCGCTGCTCCCTATTCCAGATTAGGTCAGATTTAATTAGGCTGCCCAGCTCCTTTTGGAGTGTCGCTTCGAGTTTGAAAAGCCATTACTAAAGCACAGGCTGTGTTACTGATGGACTGAAGCAGAAAAGAGGGCGGCCAGAGGCGACTGGACGGTCTACACACACATATACACACACGCAAGGTCATACATGTCCCTCAGTATATGCACACCCATTCACTTTCAAGTGCCTTACACAAGAGCTGCATATAAAACAAAAAAAAACAAAAAATCAGAATAGATGTGGCACGATGTAGAAAGACAAAGAGAAAAAGGCGAGGCAGTGCAGATAGAAAGTAGACATGTTCGAAGTAGGCCTGAATCAGAGGCTTTCAGGAGCAGTAATTGTATTGAGACTTGGAGAAGAAAAGAAAGCAAAAACTTCAGCTGACTGTGGACGTTCCCATTGCTTCCCAGCCAACCAACACACCAGCACGTCTGTTTTGATTTCAGCGATCACCATTACTTCTTGTTCTGAACTTATTTCAAATATAATACAATTTAATACACTTTCAAGTGCTTTCTTGCAAGATTTACGTGACTTCAAAACCAAAAACAAGCAATACAAATAAAACCGAGCAGTATTTTTCTACATTACCTTGTCAATATTGTTTTCATTGTTACAAATTGCTTTTAGTGAAATGAATGTATTTATTGCATGTCAAATGTTTTATAATTTTTTTGTATAAATTTCAATTGTGGGGTATATGATTGTGTGTGAGTTTTTTTTTATTAGGCTTTTAAATGTTTTAAAAGCCATTGTGAAAATTTTTGTTTTTTGTTTGTTTGCATTTATATTCCGAATCAACTTGGCAATAAAATGAATTGCATAATGGTTTCACGAATGCAGCGCCACGTCTCCATTGCATTGCGAGAACTGAATTTTTACGTGATATGGTGTCTCACATATAAATGTCTTTCAAATTCTCATTTGTTTTCATTGATTTCTACGGTTGGAGGAAATGATCTTTTCCCACAGTGTGACCTGTGAGTGAGGGCTAGTCCCGGAATCTTCTCCAGCCAGTTCGGTACAGCAAGGTGAGAAGGGTGCTTGGACTGGAAAGGGGAAATTTTGAATGAATCTCATAAATTACAGAAAGCCTACATGAAACACAAACCCGATCAATTACTCTGTCAGCAGGGCCCAAGCAAGAGCAGCTCCAAAACTGGTCTGAGGACAGAAACGCAGCCACATCGCATGCAGACACACTAACATTTCCTGATTAAACCAGCGAGAAAAGTGCAGAAACATGTAATGAAAATATCAGAAACATAATCTCGTCCGGGGCTCTGCCACGTGTTGCTTGTTGAGCCGAGAAAGAGAAAAAAAGAAATAGAGAGAGAGAGAGAGAGAGAAAAAACTCAAGTTCAAAACTCCAATTTCAAGAGCTGTAATGAAGTCATAAAAAGTTTAGGAAAACAAGCTGGGGTACACTGGAGGAGAGATTCCAGGAGCTTGAGCGGAATAAATGTTACAAAAATGACACTTAAAGGGCCGCCTCTTTCAGACAACAGCCAAGATCCTGAATGTCAAGGGTTTGAGCCTGTTTAATGCAGATTGTGGCGGCTGTTTAGGAAGCCGGACGTTTTCGTTCTTGGATTATTTTGCTTATTTGTACTCTGATCAGTGTATGTGTAGCGCATGTGTGCAGGAGAAGCTATTAGAAGTTTGAAAAAACTTTCAGTGAGTAGCTGTTGGGTTTCTAACTACAGTTTCAGAAAAGTCACTTACTGTTCTTAGTGTAACAGGAACAATAAAACATTAAAAAAAAAATTCTACTCCATGGTTGGGTGAGAACAGTTTACAGATCATACTGGAGTTACTTCTGTCTGTTATGTCCATGTTAGCAAGCTGGTTAAGCAGGTTGAGATCATAGGATTCAAGAAAAAGGATTCAAAGAGATTTATTGTCAATTCACATTTTATGTGCAAGACATACATGGGAATCGAAATGCCGTTTCTCGCTCTCTGGTGTGCGTGCCCTCTAATTAGACCTGGAAAAGTTTAATCTTAATTGAATTTACAGAAAAATTTTAATTGAATTTACAGTAGACATTCTATAAACAGACAAAATTTCAAGACACAAGACAAACAAATACGGCAGTAGTGCAAATGATCACAAGCAGATAAGACAGTTGTGCAAATGGTAACAACTGAGTGCAAATAGTAGCAACATATAAGTCAAAAGCAGCGGAAAGGTATGAAATGTAATCAGTCTTTGAGACTATAGTGCAAAAAAACCCCAGAGGTAGTCAGTGAGTATATTACTGTCCAGGGGCGGAGGGCAGAGTGGGAAGGTAATGGACAGAGTTCAGCATCCTGACATGAAATGTAAACAGTCTTTGAGACTATAGTGCAAAAAAAAAAAAGAAACAGAGGCAGCCAGTGAGTATATTACTGTCCAGGGGCGGAGGGCAGAGTGGGAGTAATGGCAGTAACTTATATATAAAAGAGTGACACAAAATTAGCACTCTGTCCTGACGATTAGCAGTTATTCAGCAATTTGGCAGCAGTACAGTGGTGGAGGCCGTCAAATGCAACGGACTGAAGAGGAAGCAACTCAAAAGCTGAGAGGCGAAGACAATAGCAGAGGACTTCGGCTATTATAGCTTTAGCTATCAACTTTTTTTTAAGCTACTTTGGAGAAAAGCTTTTTTCTTCAGCATACAGTGCAACTTGTTTAGCTGCTCATCATCATAACTTTCACGAAAAGAGTGAGAAAAAAACGTGAATGCAATTGCAACGAGAGCAAATGGAATATTTCGTGGCTGACGCTCATTAGCTAAGGTGGTTGTAGCAATTTAGCAATTAGCGCGTTTCCTGCACTATGAGACAGAGAGTGGCACGGTGCCGGGCCGCCGCTCACAGTGCCCAGCCTGGCTCTTTGCTTTAGCAGGAATTGCGCTGGCTGTGAGCCCATCCTGCCACTGGGTGTCATCATCCTGAACCAAATGCCAGAGGTCTGAGGTGTCTGGTGTCGGGCAGTGAGCAATGCCACTGCCCGCTTCAAATTCGCTAATGTCAAAGGGCGCAGAGGGCAGTGGATGCCCATGGAGCTCTTTCAACCCACTCTGACTTGACAACACATGGACTTGATTTGAACTTCAGCAGTGCATTGGTGCAGAAAGCAACATGCACACAAGACCGCCATCACCGACCCCCCCCCACCTTAAAAAACGTGCATGCAAAAAAACATTTCATGCTTCTTTTTAAGTCTAAAGTAATATAACGAATCACCAAAAATCTTCTTCTTTTTTTCCAAACAAAACAAGAAACATGTCTTTACCCTATGTGTACAATTTATGATGCATTGATCAGCAGCAGCAACACAGAAACACTTGGAATCAAATGTTGTTACATAAAATTAAACTTTTTACTAGTTCGTGTTATGACAATTATAACAATACGAAAAAATACAATAATGCATGCCCATGAATCTATTTCATGCCACTTTGGCTTGTCAACACATGGGCTTGATTTCAACTTCAGCAGTGCATTGGTGCAGAAAGCAACATGCAAGACGTCCCCCTACCCCAACCAAAATAACTTTTTTCACTCATCAGGTTTTTTGATTAAAAGTAATGTAACTAATCTCCAGTCATCGCCATTGTTGTATTAAAAATGTTTTGGTGCTTTTGTTTTTTAAAGAACGATAAATTTTTTATTTTTTTTACTGTTCAATTTATCATGTATTAATCAGTAGAAATGACCCAGAAATAAATTGAATCAAATGATGTTATATTAAGAAAGTGCTTTTTTTTTAACGTTTTAGAGGTACAAGCTGAAAAAAATAACATAGTGCTAATGCACATCTTCCTTAGCCTGCTCTGAGAGTGGCAGTGTGTGTGCGTGTGTGTGTGTGTGTGTGTGTGTGTGTGTGTGTGTGATTTCTGGAGAAGAAGCAGATGACCCACCACTGACAAGCAGCGGGGAACAGGGTGGTGGAGAAGGGCAAGAGTGCGTATTGTGCTGACGGGGCCATTACCCTCTCAGCAAGAGGCAGAGGCTCCATCCGAGCCAAGTGAAAGGGTACACACATCCTGCCAACACAGCACATACTGCATAGCTCCAGCTTAAAGACATGGAGGGCGTGGACACATGAAATATCTCAAGCAGGGCCCTGAAGGCTTTAGCTCTTGCCCCAAACTAAATATGTGTAAATTCTTTAACACCTTTCTCAGATACCGTCCTCATAGATCAGGTGCTTTCTGTGCGAATGGGGCGGTCCTTTGACCAGCTCACCAGGAAAAAAAAACCTCACAAGTTAGTCTTTTTCTAGGAATATGTCTTGTTTTACGTATGAAAAATGGCAAGCAGTCAATTATATTGATATAATTTACATTGCTGGACAGTGACAGTTTTTCTCATTAGGCTTTGAAATGAAATGGTGACTGTGGAGTTAAAGTGCAGAACATTGAGCATTTTTCACAGGGTAGCATGAATCAACAGCAGCATTTCTAAGTGTTAGAACCTGACTGTATTAATTGACTGTATAAACACTGTATAAACTGGGTCTATGCACCTCTAAATATCTATCTATCTATCTATCTAGGCTCTTCTCATTTAAATAAAATGTATTTTTCTTGGATTATGCATATTATTTGCCTATTTCCCATCATTATCAGTGCTAAACTGACTGTATAAACTGTATAAGCTTCAAGAGAGCATTTTTCAACAGGGTGGCGTGAATCATCAGAACACCCTGCTTGTATGTAAATAGTCTTAAACTGCACCTTGTAGACGGACGTACTTCTATCATTGTTCTTGCTGAAGCATTTTTTCCCTCAGTATATTAGGTCATATTTTTGATTGTTATTAAGTAAAATCAGTTATTAAATGAAAGATACGTTGAAAGTCTGTAATGAATTATTCATTCATTCATTCATATGCCAAAATTCATTAAAAAATTTTAAATATATTCACAGCACAAATGTATGTGATTAATTTAGATTAATTGATCAGAGAGCTTGTGATTAATTAGATCTGTGACAAAATGTGCCTATATATTCAGATCACTGGGGGCTGATCTTGACTTCATGAACCCAAAACTGTGGAACTTTCTACTGTAATTCAGGTGAGTCTGTTCTTCACTCTGCTGCTTCAAAGCCCATTTAAAACACTGATTTAAGCTTTTAAAATTATTTTCATTTGCCTTTTCACTTCAGAGGTAGGAGAGTAGTTGTTTCTCAATGTTGCTTCTGTCAGTCAGTCTTGTGTATGAGAGATGCGTTAATTAAAGTGAAACTTGCTGCTATTATTATTAGTGATTAGAAGTAGCATAGCAATCTGATTAATTTTTTATTAGTATGATTTTTCTGCTAATGCATCCTGCAGTTTTTTTTCTCTCTTTCTCTCTTAATTCTCTCTCTCCGCTCTTCTTTCTCTCTCTCTCTCTCTCTTGATTCTCTTTCTTTCTCTCTTGCTTCCCTCTCTCCTCTCTTTCTTCTTTCTCATTCTCTCTCGATTCTCTTTCTCCGCTTTCTTCTCTTTTCTCTCTCCTCCCTCTCTCCTCTTTCTCTCTCACAGTTCTCTCTCTCTCTCTCTCTCTCTCTCTCTCTCTCTCTTTCTCTCTCTCTCTCTCGCTCTTTCTCTCAATTCTCTCTCTCTCAGGATGCAGTATATATTTCTGTCCTTGAGCTGGATGAAGCAGTTCCCCATGTTTTCGTGAACTAAGCCATATGAATAAGTCATGGCCCTGGAGTCTCCCCTAAACTGAGCTGCCAGTTCAGTCCTGCCAAGGCATCTGGCTCAGAGCGCTGCAGCCAAAGCTATCGGCAAAGAGAGGGATGGAGAGAGAAACAGAGAGTGATTGAGAGCAGCAGTGGATGGAGATCAAGAGATTAGCTGCGAGTACTAAGAAGGTTTTTGAATGAGTGGAAAAAAATAGTGATGTGTCATTTTTCCTTAAGTAAACCTCTATAAGTAAAGTTTGCATACAGTAACAGATTAACATCTTACATATGCCATCAAAAACTGATACATAGAAACCAAAGTCTTAAAATCACTGGTATGGTTGTGTGGATTCTAGTCCATTCAGCTGCTAGAGCATTATTGAGATCAGGTACTATTGTGAGCTGATAAGTCCTGGCTCAACATTCATGCCAAGAGTGTTATGCCTGGTATACATTGTATGTCTACTGACCATCCAAATGCGACAAAATACAAAAAGCATGAAGAGGAAATGAAGGAACACCAGTACGTGGGGCACCGGTATGGTGTCTCTTCTCTAGATTTTTCTCCACACACATTAAAAACACGATTGCCAGAGTGCAAGTCATCTTGTTCTGTTAATGCAACACAACTAGCTTGTGTTATAGTTTATGATTCAATAGGCGTCATCACCGTACATCTACACACATTCACACACACCATCATACATCTACACACATTCACACACACCATCATACATCTACACACATTCACACACACCATCATACATCTACACACCTTCACACACACCATCATACACCTACACACCTTCACACACACCATTGTATATCTACACATGCGTTGTACCCAAGTTTATTAGATCTATGTTTCACAGTGGGATCACAGTGTGATCTGTAATGATCTTACGAGATTGTTGACATCACACAGTCTGTAGAGGCATGAAACAGTGGGTTCCATTCTTATCCTCACAGGGATGGTGTGGCTTCAGGTTTTCTTTCTGCACAAGCAGTTGTTTGAAGATTTATCTGATTAAACAAGTGGAATAAAAGGTGTTCCTGTCTTCGGAAAGAAAACATTTCAACATTTGACCCTGGAGTCTGGAACTCCTCTATTCATTCATATTCCCAGAATATATCTCCATTCATCACTTACAGACCGCTGTGCAGCTGCCAGGACACCTAACATCAGGCCAATTCTGTCCCTGAGTGACAGGAGTAAACACAGATAGACAGATTCCAGATGTTCGCAAGTATATGAAGAATTTGGCGGGATTTTCAGACAGGTAAAGGTGGAAAGTGGCTCACATGAGGTAACAGGTGAGTCCAGTGTTGCAGACGAAAGAACAGTGAGGTATTTTTCATATTTAAGAGACAATGAATTAGCAAAGTTTTTATAGATAGACTTTTCTCTTGGAGCTGTGGTCTTTATCTGACCTCTGTTTACGGCCACTACAGGCACATTTATGTCTTGTAGCTTGATTTAATAAGCCCTAATGTATACTCTGTGTGGTTCTATGCTACTAACTATGCAATAATATACGTATGGTGCAGTATTATTAATTCTAGGAAGTTTACGTCCATTTCCCACACTACTGTTACACTGCAGTACTGTCTATTTACTACTTTGTTTCTGTCATTCCTTGCACTTTACTCAATGCTGTAACTGCCTCCTGTGTAATAATAATCAGACTTATGGTGTAACACTAGTCACTCCGGAAGGTTTACATCCCATTCACACTGTACTGTTATAGTACTGTACATTGTTGTGGTGTCGAATTATTGTGCTGCTGAATGTTGCTGGATGTTGTTCCGTGTTCCATGGAGAAATGTTGAGTCATCACACTATGGACTTGTTCACAGCTGCTGATGACAATAAAGTAACCTAAAACCCAGCTCCAACCACAATCTGCCACAACAGACCCAGCGAACATCTTCAGAAGTCCATGACCGGCTGAATCAGATGCATTAGTGTTTGGCAAGGCGGGTGTCATGGAGTAGACACTAATGACTAGTTTGCCCAGTTGTAGTGTGGTGGAAGAGCCTAGTCGTGAATTAACATGATAGAGCCGGATTTAGTATGAGAACGCTCCGCAAATTAGGAGTAAATGTTCCCACCAGGAACCACACGTACACAGTAAGGTATATAAGGAGAGGAAAAGTACTCACGGTACTGAGAGTTGATGATGAGGGTGATCTGGGCGTGGAACCCAAATGTCTGTGTGCAGAGACGTACCTCCTTCCTGTTTATATACATAGAGTCATTTCTGGTACCTCATGACGTCACGTGATCTGGTGCGTGTGACAGGGGGGTGGCATGTTAAGTAGTTTTTCCCTTGCCATGAGGGAGCAGGAAACTAGAACTCCAGGATGACCATCAGTAATCTCTGATCTGGAGAAATGAAACATTCAAGAAAGAGCCTGCACACATTTGTGCGTCCCGCATTGAATTTAATTTACATTTACCATATTTAGCAGATACTTCTATCCAAAGCGACTTCCATTCCCTAACTACAGGGGGCAGTCTCCCTAGAGCATCCTGGGGTTAAGGGTCTCACTCAGGAACCCAGTGGTGGTGCTGAAGGTAGCATTCAAACCCAAGACCTCTTGGTCCAGAGTCCAATGTCCTACCCACTAGGCCACCAATTTATTCAATTATGTATATCATTCCCTTATAAATAAATAATGAGTGAGAGTCAAGTTAGACAAGATATAATTTTTACTTAATGCCAAAAAGCAAGTAAGAAAAATACAGACAATAACAAAGGGTCACAAAAACACAAGAAAATACGAAGCCACAGGATGGTCTATGGGATACAAGTACAGGAGCGCAGAGGAAACAACTGGGAAAATAAACAAGAAAACCCTAGAAATTCGGAAAACAACTAGAAATTACAGAGTTATAAATATACACACAGATTAGACAATTAGAATCACCTGGGTGAGGGAGGAGACAGGAACTAGACACAGGTGAGAAGGATAACAAGGGGGCGGAGCTAAGACCAAATCATACTCACATGGAACAGACACATAAACAGAGGTACATTGTGAATGTAAACAACAACATAGACAAGAAAACAGGGAAGACAGAACATTACAAAAAGCCCAAAAAAGGGAAAAGCCTGCGAGAACATAATAAAAAACATAGTAAGTCAACAATATTGCTGCCTAAAGTAAGTAAACAAAGGCATACACTTAAAGTGTGCAATTTCTCTTTTCAATCAAAAACGTTTTCAATTAAAAAATGTTTTTTGCAGGAATAGGTATAAAATGATTTCATTATGATGGTCCAACTTACTCATTGTATGTTTACCTAAATAGTATGAAGCTCTAAGAAATAACTAGGCTTTAGAAGTCTCCAGACTGGTGATGGGAGCTGAAGATGAGTCAATAATGATTTTGAGACTGAAGTTCTAATAAAACTAGAAAAGTGTATTTCCTGAAGAAAATGCAGTGTGATGGTGAAACTTAATAAATTCCCTGGCTGGTAGTTAGTACGGTCGGTGGGTTCCAGGTGGTTGCTAGGGTGTACTCTGGTATCCCCCCATCATTCGAAGGATACTTTTAGTTCATTTATCTATTGTTGAGTTGGCGGACAAAAATCCGGCCAAAAATTAGAAGGAACAATGGAAGAAATAAGAAAAAGATGATGAAGAAGAAGAACAAGGAGAAGAAGAGGAATGTATGTAATAACAATAGCATTGCACATTGTTTGCATCATATTTGAAAGGTGCTGATTAAAGGCAGATAACTTTTTGAAGGATTTACCTTCAATAAACAATTTAATGTATTAAATAGTTTTGTTATTAATGTGCATATTTTTGTTCTTGATACAAGTTTGCTACCAGCATCCCAGCATGAGTGACACAATAGCAAGTGGCTAGCAACATCCTAGCAACCACCTGGGATACAACAACGACCACCTAACAGCCCTTTTGGATACCACAGAAACCACACAGTAACACCCTGGAAACCATGCAGACCACCAGAGATACCATTACAACATAGTGGCAGCATTCTAGTGATAACCTGGGATACTTTTGTAACAACCTAGCAACACCCTAGTGCCTCCTGGCATAACATAGCAACCACCTAGTAACACCCAAGCAACCATCTACGTTACCACAGCAACCGGTTAGCAGTCTTTTATCAGCTTCCTAGAAATCAAACTGAATTATTATTAAATAATAGTCATCAGCACATTTCCATTTACAGTATATTATCTATCTTTTAATGTCTTGCTGTTAAATTGCTGACTAAAACCTTTTTTTTAAATCTCTTTTGGTTTCTTGTATATAGCATCTCCACTGCATCTTATTGCATAAAATGTTAATATGATAATGATTAATCTTAACAAGACAATAAGACATTAATAAGACGTTAATAAGACAAGTGATTCCAATTTCGAATAGTACCATATTCTTTCCCCCTGAAGCAATCGATTGTTCCATAATGAGCCTGCACATGTTTCTGCCTCTTGTTTCTTTTCCACATTACTTAAACACATGAAACCAATCCAATTGTAGCCAAAAGAAAGAAAACTGAAGGACATTTTTGTTGGTGTAATCATTTTATATTTGGGGTGTGCTATTCTATTCCTGATGAACATCAGGAACAGGCCCTTCCTAGAAACTTTCTCCCAATGGTTCTGCAAATGATGCCTGACCTGTTGAGGAACCCATTGATCTTCTCCTCATTTCATCACTCACATCCGTGGAAAGTTCTGTTTTCCGGATCTGATGGTATCAGAGGCTCAGGGGCCAGAACATTCCAGAATCACTGATTCCATTACAGAAGACGGTAATTCTGAACCGTATCGATGCTTTTTACACTCTTGACATAAAGGTGCTAAATAGGGTTCTTTGTAGAGATGCCACTGAAGAACTTTGTGACAATCTTTCAGTGGATGGTTCTTTGAGAGTGTGAAGAGCCTTTCCAAAATTTAAGGAACCTCCATGGAATGTAAACATTCCATACCAACAGAAAAGGTTCCTAAAATGCAATTTTCCAAACCAAAAACCATTCATGATGGACACAATCTCCATCCCATCACTTGGTTTATGAGACTGAAATTTGATGGGACTGCTTTACTGAATGTATTTGAAACCAAAATGTGATTCCTAGAAAGGAAAGTTGAGAGCAAGGACCATTTTAAGTCCTGCAAGGAGCCTCATAGCTCCCCTCTCAGCTTACCTCTTTTCCACTATTCCTGCGGGAACCTCTTTCCTTCCTCAACATCAATAATATTCTCCGCTGCCTCCTGAACCACACACGTGCAGTTACATGCATAAACGCCCACGTGCACATGCATATGCTCCCACTCAGTCCAGGCCTGATCTGCAGTGGTGGATGTGAGGGCTGTTAGGAGGTGCATGTGTAAAGGGTACCGCAAGCATGCCTTCATACTTATAACCCAGTCCCCTTTACTGGTTACTGGACAAAAGGTCACTTACGTAACATAAATGCGATCTGCCTGGAACCTGTGTCAGGTAAACATACCGCTATGGAAAAAAATAAGAGACCACTTTCCCTTTTTTTTCTGTTCACTGTTTGTACAGTTTGCAGCAGCATGTGTGTGTGTGTGTGTGTGTGTGTGTGTGTGTGTGTGTGTGTGTGTAAATGCACAGGTGTCAATTCTTTTGTGAACTATTGCAGTGTGTGTGTAAAAATAAGAAATGCCTCTGACTTCTTATGTTGATGATGTATTTATCTTCTCAAAGAGGGAAACTGCTCATGTTCACTGTCAGTGACCGATCTAGAACCTCCAGAAGACCTAGAATGTCACACACTAAATATATTGGTGGGTAATCAACTTTTAATTATCTTTCATTAATTTCATATGTATTTTTATTTCTTTTATTCTTACATTACTTCCTACTATTTTTATGGTTCCAACTTTGTTCATTTTTTTCTATACTTGTAGTGCACATTGAATGACCTTTGTGAATGATAATGGACTACTTAAATAAACTAGACTTTATTTGATTTAATCTGACATGGTAGGACTTCAGTTCAACTCCTGAAGGCCTAACCAGTGGAAGAGCTCACTTAGCTTCATCTACCTGGACACCACAGAGAGAAACATTCCGATTGGGTTGTTTTCCACTGATGTTTGTGCTGGAAATTTTAAGGCCCTTATTGAAGGCCTAGAAGGCCCTGAGGGTTCCCATTAGATATAAACACATATATCAAACTGCCTTACTGTGTTCAATGAGGATTACAGTTGTCCTCAGAACTGCAGTATTGCAGGAGTACACGTAGCAGCGCAGACGTATTTTGGATCTTTCCCTGAGGAAGCATGTGGCCAGGACCAAGTGCCTACACAAGCACATTAACAGGTAGCAAAACGCTTGAGTTTCGATTTCAAAATACCTCAGGTTCAGCTCAGCAGAACATGCCTGGCTAGAGATGAAAAGACGTGACCACAGTTTTAGCCCTTTCTCTCGACGTTGCGTTTCCTTTACTCGACTGATGCGGTGAGAAGAACATGTGCAGCTTGTTTGAATCATCATCTTCTTATTTTTATCATTTTGCTCATGAAGGAATTGTATGGGGATGATATTTCTGACTGGTCCAGATTTGTGTCTGCACACTGGTCATCAAGAACATGCATGTTGGCTGTTGAGAACCTCTTCGACCAATTTAAGACTCAATTTAAGACCCATTCTTGAAAATTAAATCACATTTGTGTGGGAGTATATTTTCCATAATTCATTTTTATGACCATTCTTTATCCAACCTTTCTTTATCCCTTATAACTAAACAGGATGTTTTAGTTACTGTGCCTTGAATAACATATGTTAATGATCTCTGTTTTGATTAGCTGAACCTGTATTGTAGCTCAATTAAAAAGCGTTATGGGCTGCAGTGCTTCTTCATTGGCCAGACTAAGATGGTGTAAGCTGAATAGGGAAATCACAAAAACAACAAATTCAAAAAAGGCAGCTTAGTGTCCATGTAAGGACTGTGTAGACCTGCACAGAGTGAATGGTATGCTTTGAAATTGATTCACCTACAACCACAAATTCGTTTAAGCTCGGCGTGGCCCCGAGGCTTGCAGCAGGCTTTGGGCGCTGAATTGCTGGATGTCCAAGTGGTGCTCGGAAAACAATGT